>VBSM01001979.1:20350373-20394550 GCA_008086735.1 Cheirogaleus medius | reverse complement strand
TTTTTTTTTCATTCTTGAAGTTTGCAATCAAGAGCCCTTTAACTGAAACCCTGAGCTGTCCGCAGCTGCCATGGGGATTCCCAGCCGACCACCTCGTCCTCTGAGGCATAAGTTCCCTCTGACAGTGTCACTTGTGAGGAAGCACAGCAAGTGCAGAGGATCTTACGGAGAATTCAGGAAAGAGAGGAGTTATTGGCGGGTGGCAGGAAAGGACAGAAGATGGATTAATATTTTTTTCTTTATCACTTGGCATGTTAAACTTAATTATATTTCTTGAGAGACCTCTAAACAGTCATAATTAGGAATTATGATAATAGCTGCTGTTGCCTTACACATGTTCATTTTCCTGCTTGCCTCTTTGTGAATGTGGGCTGTGATTAATACCAATCAGCATCACTACTAGGACAAGACTTCTCTGCCTGCCTGCTGGGTCCCATTTGACTTTGCATGGCCAGCCTCCAGGGTCAAGGGCACCTAGACTGGCCCCATGAGCTAAAACGAGTGGCCTTCATAGACTAGATGGAGTCATTCGAAATAAATTTGTTGGCACTGTCAATCACAGCTGTGAAAATAAGAATTTGGATTCCAGACTTTCTCTTTCTTCCTCTCCTGTCTTTGCCTTTGTTTTTTTTTTTGTGGACTTGCAAATACCGTTTATCCACTTATATTTGTGCAGAGATGACAAGAGGGCCAAAGGAATATCCTTAAATGATTATGATATCGTTGCATAGAGAAATAATCCAAGAAGAGCGTGAATATGGAACTCCTTCATCAAGGGCTATCATTGAGAACCAACCACTGTGTGGTGAGAAATAGGACATTTAGTGTTAAGTTAAAGCAAAATCCTCTTTAACATTTCTGAGATCCATTCTCCTTTTGATTGTAAATGGGAAAAGTGAGAACTAGCTTACTTCTAACATACTGCTTGTTTGGCCCTGGAAAGGATTTTAGACATCCTTTTCATTCTGTTTGTTTGTTTTATGGGAGAGGAATCTGAGTCTGGAGGAGTAAAGACATTGATTGGACAAAGTGGCAAGACCTCCATAGGGATCTCCTCTTACCCTCCAGACTGCTTAGAAATTCATAAGAACCCCCTTAGTAGTCCAGTTATGAATGATAGCAATAGAGATCCCTGTTCAAAGTATTGAAAGCACTGTTTCAATAACATGCTTACAACACAAGTGTATGACAGATCACAGGCTGAATGCTGAGTCCTAACTCTCCAGACAGTCTCAAAGGATATTCAAGACCAGATCCAGAAATCACATGGTCAGGAGCTTACCCACAGGAGTCACATTCAAAGAGTTTTCTCAGAGCATTTTTCTTAAGGCATTATTCCAAAGAAATACAGTACAAGGCAAAGGATTTTGATTTTTTTTTCCCCACTACCTCTTCACTTCCACTCCACAAGTTGACTTGGAGTCATCTTTGTTCCTTTTGAGTTTAAGTCATAATCCTCCCTCAGGCTCAAGAGGAAGCCTGCTGTATTTTGATGAGACAAGTCACCTTTGATGTCACAGTCCCCATTCTTCAAGAACAAGGAGTCATTAGTATCCTGACATCTAATTGTATAAGTTAAAGCACTTCCTTGGAGCTCAGAGGGAAATGCTGAATTCTAACACACAGATTCTGTTGGAAGTAAATGACTGTGCCCTATAAAAGGGGCAGGAAGAAATTCTATTTGAGCGTCGCCATTGGAATGTTAAAAGAAATTCAGAGGGGAAAAAAATCTAAGTGAATAATATATATTGGGTCTCTGGCCTTGAATTTGACATTCAGGTCAGATCAAAACTAACCCTGTGAGATCTTGGAATTTAATGTCATATAAAAATGCTGTTGGGCAAGGAGCTTTATTACACATGGTCATAAAAAAATATGGGAGGTGCCATCTCTGGGTATTTTTCTATCAAATCTTTACTCATTTCACACTCTTTACAAGCACAAGCCAAAAGTGCTATATTTGAACATCTACATTTGTTGGAATTTCTTTTAAAAATAAAACAAACAGCAGAATCCTATTTCACACGTGTTAAGTGGTGTAATGGTAAACTGTATTCAACAAGTTGGGAAAAGCTTCAGTTTTCATTGGTGTACAAAACGTCTACATCTAAACATTGGAACCGCTTTTTAGATGATGATTGCTGCATTCAGATTCTTTCAAATAATAAAATAATCACCAAGTTCAACATAGGGAGTCTTTAAGTCTTCATGTGACTACCAGGGTATGAATGCATGTGTGTCTATGTGTTTTTAATTCTTTAACATTAGCAGAATGACCATATGTGTGCAGGAGAATAGATAATGGCTGTTTTAAGTCACACAAGATTAGGAGGAAGAAGTGGAAAATGAAGAGAGTGAAAAAAGATCAAGTGGGAAGTGAGTACAAGCCTAGAAGAAAAGCTGAAGTTTTTCAAATGAGAAAAATCCAAGGAATGTGTCCCCCTTATGGCAATAACCACATATTTCTAGAGCTTTACACATTAGCGCCTTAAAAATGGATTTGTGCTATAAGTATAAGCTGTCTTCAATACGTACCTCTTGATCCACACTTTCCCCTATGATTTCATCGTGGTCCTATGACAAGGCCATGTCCTCATCTGACATTTTTTGGTTAGGAAATACCAACTTAAGTGTTCTTTAAACATGCTATTATCTTTGCCTGGAAACTTTTTTCCAACTTTTCCCCTGGCCAAATCTTACTCATTCTCCTAGACTAGCTCAGCTGTTTTATGATTCAGAAAACTTTCCCTGCCTATCTTTGGCCCCTTCCTTAGTTTTGGTGGATTTACCTGCTCTGTTCTCTGCTAGCACTTTATATTTAATAGACACTGTCACCCCACGAGGCTGTGAACTTCTTAAGAGAACAGCATGTCTTACTCAAATCCGTTTCCTAGAGCTTAGCACTGTGTCCTAGGTGATCAATAAATACTCTTTGAACTAAAATGCACTACTATTTTAATGCTCCAGGTCCTGGGGAAGCCAGGGCTTTTTTTCCCAGGAGACAGTCAACTCAGGGGGCATTTCTTGTTTAGCACTTGACAGTATGTTGTTGACAAACACCATGCACTCCCTGTTGCAAAGACAAAATATGTCCTTTCTCATGAATGGAGTAAGCCCTTATTGGGGGATAAACAAGTACAATGATTGCTTTTAAGTAATGTGTTTACTTTAAGTGTCTCAACAGAAATTGTGGTTTTTTTTATATATTAAGGGAGAAACATTTTCCTTAACCTTTCATTGTTTTCGGTCGTCTTCATTTTCCTGCTCCCTGTCCTCCTAGGATGAATTACCTGAGATCCTGGTTGCATACCTATAATTTTTATGATCATAGCCCCCATTGTCTTTTTTTTTTTTTTTTACCTCATATATTTATTTGTGGCAAGAACACTTAAAATCTACTTTCCTAGAAATTTTCAAGCATACAATTGTCTTTTGGATCTAAGGCTGTTGTAAGATTCTGTGAGAAGATTTTGTTAAGTTTTAGAGGTGTAGAGAGAGAGAGCGTGCGTGTATGTGCGTGCTCCATCTCGATCCTGGGAGAACACTGCTTTCCCTACAACTTGCAGTACTCGATAATGTCTCTATTAATGTGACACACTCACTCCAGTGGCATGATTTTATCACAAGAAGATCAGTAGTTTGAGGCTCCAGAGATGAAGCCTAGAATATGAATTCATTTTCTCCTGAGCTTCCTTGGGAAACATACCATCTTTTCTGGCCTGCCTCTTTTGAGCTGGCTCCTGTATTTATCCCAAGGGACCAAAGTAAGAACTCAGGCAGGACAACTCTCTCTTTAGACAGACCTGGGCTGTGGCCCACTGCCCTGAGATGATGATCTTGCCTCTTTCAGTTCAGCTTCCTCCATCACCACTGGTCCAGCCATGAGGAACCTGGAAGTTCCCATAGTCCCTCCTTTAGGTCAATCCTATTATCACACACCTGCTGTGTGCCAGGCACTGTGCTAGGGACCGAGGATACAAAGGTGTAGAAGGCAGAGTGTTCACTCTTAGTGACCTTATCGTGGAGAACTTTCAGATCAGTTTTATCCCTATCAGATTTATTATTGGATTGAAACTGGACAGTTCCATTCTGATAATTAAGGGAAGAACCAGGCATGATAGGTTGTTATTCTCCCATTAAAACCATTTGTGTTTATTTAAGAAAATGGTAGTCTATCCCTCTTACTCACATTCTCAAATATCCACAGAGCCCCTCTGCCACTAGGGACATGAAGCCGGAGTAAAGGAGCTGACTGGCACACATTCCCAAGTGCTCTTGTGGGCACTGTAAAGCAAGAGGAGTGTGACTATTAAGAGAAGCTTGAGAAGTTGGTTACTATGTAAGTGATGTGGAAAAATTCTAAGTTTTTTGAATGAACAATGGAGATAGGAGGAAAATGGCCCTTTGCTAAGAGAAAAATGTTGAAGTATAACAAGAATCAGAGACATGGGACAGAAGTCGGATCATGAGGGTCTTGGTGAAGATAGTAGTAGTTCTAGTCTGTGTGGGTCTGGGACAGTGGTCACATGCCATCCACTGGCATCAGAGGACACAACGAACTCTTTGGTGTCAGCCTGAAATGTCACAACTTCACACCCACTTAAGGATGCTTGGATGGAGGAGAGAGGTGTCAATTGTGTTCTGGACACCCTGACTTTGATACACCTTCAGCCAAAAGAGACACATATGTCCATGGTTGACATCCAAAGCCACTGCATAGAATGAATATATCACAAGTGTCACTGTGTGTTAAAACATTTGTCTTTCCTGTTTTTCTATAAATAGCTTCACTCATTTATACTTGTATGTATGTATATACTTCATTAAATCCTTACTAGTTGGGGCATGTGATAGGAAAGCATTGTTTGGGATGCCCAGTACAGGGTATAGTGCAGACAAAGAAACTCTTCTTATTGATCCCTTGTCACTTGATCCATTGTATTTAATGTCAGGGAGGGATGTCTGTACAGATTTAGAAATAACCTTATTTCTTTGTCAACTGAGATGGGTAATTTATTCAATTATAATTTAATGACAACCCACAATGTGCCAGGATGCACAGTTGAGTGGCCCAGGCTGAGTAGGACACAGATAGGCAAGGGTGGGACGGGGAGAGGCATTCTAGGAGAGAGGCTGGGCATAGGGAGGCAGGTGGCAATCTGCAATATTTGTGAAGCTCTGGCTAGTCAGTACTACAGGCACTAAGGATGCTACGAAGTGAATGGGATGAGGCTGCAGGGTACACTGTGGACTGGATCCCAAGGGAAGTCAAATCATGAAGAATTTGAATGGCTCAGTTAGGATGGAGATTCATCCTGAAACTGGTGGCTAAAGACTTTTACTGACTTAAGAAAGAAGAATGACATGATCATATTTATATGTGGAAGGATAACTCTGGCTATAATTTGGAGGAGGAAGTAGTTAAGGACAAGAGGGAGACAGACAGATGTCAGGAGATAACCTCAATGAGAGGAGATGAAGTAGCCCACATGAAAATAAACTTAGGAAAGTAAAGCCAGGATTCTAATGACAGATGTTACTAATTCAACTTATTGTTTAATAGGGTGGTGCAGTGAGCCAGGCACTGGCCAAAGCAGTCACAATACTTTAATGTTTGGGACCAAGAAGGAAATGGGTAGGATATCATAAAACTAGGCTCTGTGATGCTCTCATTTTCTGTAGGGAGATGGTATAACTTAGCAGTTAAGCACTTTGGGGTCTGACAGACATGAGTTTGAGTCCTGATCTGGCCTCTAACTAAGTTGTGTGACTTTTCACATTATTGACTCTTCGTGTTCTCATCTGTTGAATGGGGTAACAATAATACATGACTGTGAGAGTTCTCATGAGAATTCAATCAGAAAGGACATGTTAAGTACTTTTTGGCACCTAGTAAATGTTCGATAAATGACCAATTTTCTTATTTTTTATAAATGGTAATTAAAAGCCAGAAAAGGGGTGTTTGTAGTGGAAAAAGCATGCCACAGGTACTAATAGGGCTTGGCCTGACAGGAAACCAACCTGTGGTCTCCTGACAGCTGGCACACAATTTTCAGGGCTCTCGGAAAACGTTTATCTCATACACAAATTCATACGTGGTACCAGTGAAGTGGGGGATCCTTGGGAAAATGAATTTACAGCCCTCTTTACCTTCCACTCTGTAACAGATAGGAGAGAGCAAGGAGCAAGCAAGAGAGATTAGATTATGGAAGGGAAGGTTATATTTGGGAAGGTGAAGAGGTTGGTCAAGCTTCTGAGCCTTTCTGAGCCTCATGTTAAGATGATGTTGTACTGAATCCAGTTGCAAACAGGCAGCCCAAGAAACTATCATGCAGAAATATCTCTTATAAGTTGAGTCGGCATTTAAAAATTGGAAATTTGTGAACTGAGGTAATTTATTCAACAATTTGCTTTTATATTTATTCAAAGAGAAATAATTTTACCCCCCAAATAAATTTCTGGATTCTGTTGAAAAATCGGAAAAATCTGGCCAACCAGGCTCCTGTTCCTCCAAAAGGGCACAAAGGCCCCTGTCCTTTTGGGTGAAGAACCAGCCTTTTGGGGCTCTCAAGGCCCATTACTGAGGGTCTGTGCCAGTCACTCACACCAGGTCCCCTTCTCTGAGGTGTAACCTGCCTGGCTCTGTTTGGTATTAAAATTTGTGATGGGGGACACTTACTAGTTTCTAAAACCCTATGTAAGTTTAAAAAATGATTATTCTGTGAAAAAAAACAAGTATGTTCTAGAAAGAAAATATATGGACTGGGCAGAGCCCAGGTATCGATGTCCTTTGTGAAACTGATTTTTCTATTCCGAATGCTGGACATTCAGAGACGCAAAGCCGTTCTCTCAGGTTGGTGGGGAGAAATGGACAGGGCTGAAGGAAGGAATCTGCGATTATCTCCAAGCCCCACATCCTCTCAGCTCCTGCAGGATCTGAGGCGAGAGGCGAGAGGCGAGGCGGAGCGGAAGCGGCTGTGGAGGGCCACGGGAACATAGATTGTGTTTTCGAAATGGCTGATTCATCAGGTGCAGGCCGAGCCATGACAAACCAGCTCCGTGCTGTCCTTTCCTTCGTCACACTGCTCTGCCCCTGGCCCCTGGCCTTCCTCTCTCTTCCCACCCTGACTCCCCAACCCTTCGCGGCATCTTCCCTCCCCCCACCCCTCCCCCTGGCTTTCCTGGCAGGTTCACCAAGAAGCAACCGGGTCTCCATGGCAACGTGAAGACAGCTGAAAAATGGCAGCTAAATGCAGCTGCCCCTCATTTAATATCGACTCTGGCACTGACAGAACAGATAATGGGCAATAACACACCATTATGTTGTGGGAAAATGAAATGCTTCAGCAGAAGGCTGTCACACCCGGGGGGATTTATTTGTTACTGTACCAGCACCAATTTCTCTTTACTTCCTTTCTTTTTATTCCTTCATCTCCATGCCTGAGTTTCTCTCTCTTCCTCCCTTCTCTCCCATTCCTCCCTTCTATAGCTTCCCCTGTTTATACTTCCTTCTTGCGTCTTGCCCTCCCTCTTGTTTTTTTCTCCTCTCTGAATCACTTATGGATATACATGAAAGTATGTACATATATTTAAAAAAAATAGCAATTATCTGCATAATGAGTTACAAGTTACAAAGCCCTTTCAAATACATTTTTCTTTAAAATTTGGGTGGTCAGACAGCCCTGTGAGACAGATCAGGCTTAGATGCTGATATTTATCTTGCAGATTTTAATAGAGACTCAGAGAAGTTGAACAATTTACCCACAATCATTCAAGTATGTAAGTGTCACAACCTTCTGACTTCATTCCAAGTCAGATTTTCCAGACCCCAGACAGGACTCTTTCCTTTCTACTACATGGAAAACTTCAGAGACACCCATTTCTACTCACTTTCTTAGGACCCTGTTTTCTTACTGAATAATCTTAGGCACCAGAACGAGTCTCCCAGGCTTTAAGACTTCAGAGATCTTTAGATCTTTACTGATATTACCAGCCACTTACAGAGTCTCCCAGCCAAGTGGCCTAGAGTTGTTGTTAAGATTGGGTTATTTTTGTTTTCGTTTATATTTTTAAACCCAATACATCTATCTGCTCATTACCTCCCATTGTATCATTATATAATCATGTAATCTTGGCATACAGAAGGGACACAGTGTACTCTTTGACTTGAAAGTGAGGGCATTTTGGTAGCTAACAGCTTTCTATTTCGACACAAGACCATGGTACATTGAGATCCAGAAAGCATTGCTGATGGACATGGAGTGAGAAAAGCCCTTCTCTAAGTTGTTGCCATAGTATAAGCTTTTTTTCTTATATTTTCTTGGTTGGTTCCTCATAGAACTCTCATCTTCTCTTGAAATATCATTTAGTGGACTCTCTAAAGTCTGGAAAGATCTGAGATCAAGTTCCCCAGTTCTTTGCATCTTGGAAGGATTGCAAATGGAATGAGAATTGATATCCCAATTATGTTTTCATTTCTGGTTATGGCTGATGAGAAAAGAACTGAAAAACAAAAAAAAATGTATATGTACATCTATAGAAGGTATAGTATGAGTAATGGACACAGTAGTTTTTTTAATCCTATGAAAGGATAATTTATGCTGAAATAGAGATTGATGTTTATATTTTGCAGCAAAGATTTTTACCCTGGCATTTCTGTGTCTCTTGAAAACACATGCAGAATTTTGTATGGATAAGGCAATATGGTGTAGTGGTTCAATCCACCACTTGCCAGATGTGTAGCTTTAGGAAAATTGCTTATACTCTTCAGGGCTTATATTTTTGAACTAGTCTGTGACTCAAACAAGATTTGCTATTCTGCATTGTTCCTCTTCTGTCTATAATGCTTTATTCCAATTCCGGCATACTGAAACTCTTCCTGAAGGTTTTTCTGTCTGGCAGCCACCCTGATTTTCAGCTGTGGAAACTCGAGTAGGCCTCTGGCAAAATGTTCTCCGGTAGGTGAGGAAGCTAAGGAAAACACGCTGCTAAGATGACAGTGTCTGGTTGCTGTTGCTTGGTTTCTGTCCCGTGTAGTTATGTCCTGTGGATGGTTCCTCAGAGTGAAATGAACTTTAGTGACATATCTTGTAATCATGAAATGTTAGAACTGGCAGGAACCAGAGATTATTTCATTTCTGTAGTCTACCAGTTCAAATCCTTGCTGTACAGGCAGCAAATCCTTGGCCAAAGGCCTGCTTTGCTAATCAACCCCCTTGCTATCTTGTCCCTGTGCCTCCTCTAATTTGCTTGATTGCTTTAAGTTCTTAAGTGGATTTTCTGTCTTTCCCTATCCAGGTCTAAGGGTGCTATAATATAAAGACAGAAAATTGATGTTTATTCAGTATTTATGCTGTTTTAATAGTTTTATTTCACTCTTAAAAAGAAAGAGTAATTGGTTTAGGAAAGAAGCACTCTCAGGATTGAGAAATATTTTTAAATGTTTTATCATTTTGATAAAATTTAAAATTAGATTGTAGTCTTTAGGAGACTGTTCAGAAATTGTCCCATTATCTGAATTTTATTCATTATTTAAGAAAATGTAAGAATGATGAGCCCTTTATCTAGCTGTTAGAATTTTGGAACTTCCAAGGCAACTGTGAATCTAACGTTAGCCAGAGATAAGAGGGCAGAGCCTTTAAACCAGAGGAGAAATTGTCTCGTAGCCCATGCACTTTCTTCCATAGGAACGGAATTGGCTTAGCCGGAGGACTTAGGGCTTAGTTTTCATACCATGCAGGTGGGTCAAGACCTGGGCTAGAGACAGAAAGTGGAATTGATGGAGAACGTTAGCAATGGACAAATATGCACTGAGCCAGGATGACAGCAGAAGGGACAGAAGTGCCCCTAGGGAGGCCACAGGAAGAAATCCTAACAGGATGGTTCAGGAGATCAGAATCTTTCAGGGCACAAGCGACAACATCAAGAGAACCGGGTATGATCTTAAACCAGAGAAACACACTCAGAAATCTTGGATGCCTCCAGGAAAGGACTACTCAAAGTATTTCCTGCAGATCAGTGTCATCCAGGAACTGTTTGTTACTTATCCACGAGGATATAAATATGGAAACTGCGATCAAGCGTTTCAACACCGTCATAGCAATTGCATTATGTGGGGATATCCAGGTATGTGATCAGTGGACTGGTCATGCTCAACAGGGTATCAAACAGATCAGTGTTTTCAAGCTTACTTGGTGAGTCACGTGTGGCATGAGCTGGTAGTTCTGTGTAGTAGGGCATGTATTGGCCTGAGGCAATATACATAACCGTAATGTTTGTACCCCCATAATATGCTGAAATAAAAATTAAAAAAAAAAACAAAGCAAAACAAAACAAAATTAGCTCTTTACTAAAATGACTTTGTGAACCCTGATCTAGTTAAAGAGCTTCCTTTTTACATAAGATAGATGCTTTATCCAAAGAAATCTAGAAAGATAATAGCAGAAACAGAATGATGTTTTATCATCAAAATTGTATTAATTAGGCAAATGATGCCTAACATACTCTGTTTCCTAAGACAGGCCAAGCATGTAATACATTTTAGGGACTTTTTTTTTCAAAAGAGATTAAACATTTCAAATCTCTGGGCTCTTAAAAGGTTTAATTATTTCTCCATGGACTCCACATTTCAAATATGGTTTTGCTATATATACACATACAACTGTATCACCCCACAGAAACATATTATGCACTTGAAGTTTGTTGATCTCTTGAGGCATTCTTTTGTATAGGGCCAAGCTAGATGGCAATTTTCTGGGTCAATTTTGCCCAAGGCACTCCCTAATAGTAAATTAGGTAGTGAAAGAACTCTTGTGGGCCCTTAGGATGCAATTTAGGGCACTATAGTGATAATAGACTAGCTGGGGGCTCAGCACTAGCAGAACCCTAGGGGCCTCAAGGCATGACTAAGACTTCTCAGCACCCAATTTTCTCCCATGGAATGGTGTGGGGCCCAGACAGAGCTGAGATGCACCCCTGCATCCACTTCTATCAGTATCATGGCCAGATACACCTTGAAAAATGTAAGGATGCTTCTCCTGCTTCCACGGCTAGGTTAGACTGGCCATCCCTTACAGGTTGAGGTTTTGAACTTACCGGAAGTGGATAGTATCATGTTGGTTATGTTACCCCAACAATAATAGTATCTAACTTCTATAGCATTGCATTTGTATCTCACTTGGTCCTGACTGCAATCCTACAGAATAGGCAGAGCAACTACTCATAGCTGCTTTGTAATAAATAAGCAAAATAAAAGCTCAAAGGCATGAACAGATGTTGATTTTACTCCTCAATTAAAACTCACCCCCATGTCTCCATCTCTACTGTCACTATCCAAGTCCACGCTGCCATCGTTCATCACTTGGACATTTGCAGAAGCCTACCAACAGTATCCCTGCTCCACTCTTGGCTCCTCCAGAGGATTATTTACATAGCAGCCAGAGTGATATCTTTAAAGCACAAATCATACCCCTGTCTCTCTAAGCTTAAAGCACTTTGATGGCTCCCATTTTTCTTAGGCTGAAGTCCAAACTCCTTGACAAGGTTTGCAAAGGCCAGAGAGATCCAGCACTTGACAGCCTCTGCAACCTCATCTTAGGTTGCTCTCTCCTTACTCTTGATCCATTTGCCCCATTAGCCTTCAGACCCATCAAGTTCTTTTCTTGCCTGGCCAGTCTCTCTTTCCCCACCCTCTCAGAGGCAACATTGTGCTCATTTGCAGGCTTCAGTTTAAATTCTGCCTCCTCAGGAGGTCTCCCCTAATCCTTCGAGTAAATTAGCACCTTCTGCTTTCTCTTTTCTCTCCTAATACACCTAATACACCGATCTCCCTAGAGCTTAACACAACTCAGGGTTATGTCATTTGCAGGCTTCTTTGAGGGCTGCCTCCCTCACCACAGCGCAAGATTGATGAGGACAAGGTCCCTGCAACTTGGTTCACCAGCCAATATTCAGCACATGGCCAGCTAGCTGCCTGCTTCAGAGCTGGCCTGCTGTAAATATTTGCTAAATAAAAAATGAGTGCATGATAAGCCCAAGCAGGCACAGATGGGTAAGGGTGATGTGAGACATTGTACTCTGCTCCTAAAATAATTCCTAATTCCCTTTGGTTTTGCTTTTACATAAAATACAATTGGGGGTCATTGGAAGAGTGTGCAACCTGGCACATAGCAGCAATGTAATGTTTACATAAAGGAATTAATATGTAAGGAAAGAATGAGTAGCATTTGTACATCATTACAGGTCACATTGAGTTCTCTGTGTATTTGTAGTGTTAGAATGGAACTGTCCCCAAGTGGCACTACCATGCTCCCTGCTTTCAGTGGGCTAGCTGTCCCCATGCCCACTCACCCACCACTGCACTAGCCTGAATAGCCTCTGACCTATCATTTCCCCTTTCTCTTGCCACTACCAGATTCTGTTCTGAGTGAGGAAGCAGCTTGGTTAACAAACAAAAGCTCTGATATTTTTTTTCTCTAAAGAATACCATCAGGATGAAGGCTATGATTAATACACATAATTGAAACAAATGGCAGCTAACTGCAGAAAACCATCCCCCAGCTGTTGGAGAAAGGAAATTGCTGACAGCAGTTCCCCACTGAGTGGCTACCGAAAGAGAAGAGCTGGTAGGAGCAGGAGAGAATACACATTGCCATCCCACTTCCCTTCGGACCAGAGTTGCCCCTGAGGGCTCTGTCTCATGTGTGAGCTTTGCCATTAAATGGCAGTGTCATCAGTTTTTAGGGCTGGGGCTTAGAGCCAGGCTTTCCATGGCTGGGGCTGGCTTTGCAGGAGGCTCTGCCCTGCAGAATGGACACTTAGAATTCCTATGGCCCAGACAGCATTACTGTTAACTCCAGGTTCAACCTCCTTAGAAGGAGGCAGAATGTTTCTTGATCTCTAAAGAAATTTCAGATCTCTTCTTCCATCCTTTCTTTGCTCATCTGCCCTGTTCCAATGGGATGGGGAGCACAGTGGGGAGGAGGAAGACTTGGGTCCTACTGAGTCTCTTTTGTGACCTGAGGTGATCCTTCACCTTCCTGAGTCTCTGTCTCTTTAGGGGTCAGACCAGAAGATCACTGTCCCCTTAATTCTAAGAGTCTGTTAGAAAAAAATATATATAAAGTATATGTACACATTATAAATGGATATAAAATTACATCTATTTATCATCTATTATCTATCATTAGTTATCTATCATCTATTACCTATCATCTATCATCATCCTCTGTCTCCCTGTCCCCCTTCTTCTCAGTCTACCATTTTACAGTCAGCACCCAAAAAGTTATATGGCCCATGTCAGTGTTAATATGTGCCTGACTTCTGGCTTAGCTAGTACCTTGTTCGGGTGCAGGCATTTATCAACATATAAATTAGAAGACAGGAAACTTCAAGCTCAGCACACTCCACGCACATGAGCTCCCCTAGACCGTCACTTCTGAGTGGCTCATGCACTTTTGCTTTCATGTGGCAAAAACAAAGTGACTCAGCAGCCAATAAATGTGCAAAGAGCTTCATCAAATGCACACCTTAGCCCATGGCTTTGCTTTGCACATTTATTGCAAGACTCTTCAGTGGGGAGAATTTTGTCACTTGACACATAGTCACCCAGCAAACTTACATGGGCAGTGCTGACATAAGTCAGTGAGCACAGAACTCAGGCCTGAAGTGTGCAGGAATGTCAGCTGAAGGGCATTGTCCATGTACCGGCTTTGGAATTAAATGCAGTGCAGTCCCCGTCCCTCTGGAAAACTGTGCATTCCGTGAATGCTGACTCTGGAAGTGCACATGCTGAGCATCAGGGCCTGGAAAATAGCCGGAGAGAATGTTCTCCCAGGAGAACTAACCTCAGTGAGTTTCCTCCATGTGTTCTGTGCATTTGTGTCGTCTCATTTCATCCTCATCAGAAAATCCAAGGAGTAATGTTATCTTCTTTATATGGTAGAGAAACTAAGAATCGGGGAAATTAACTGATTTTGTTCAAGGTTGCCCTGTTAGTTGTGGGTGCTGGTAGTAACATTTGTCAGTGCTTTGGTGCCAAAGAAGAAAAAGCAATTTCATTCTCTAAGTAAAAGGGGACTTCTATAGGGATTAAGCAAGGAAAATGACATTATCAGAACTTGAGGAATGTTGCTTCTCTTTCTGCCCTCTGATTATTCCTGTGACTTTATGTATGACTCCCTAATGCACCAGTCAATTTGGAAACTTACACAATTGACCTTCAAACCCATTGCTGTTCCAACTGAGATCATCTCCTGGAGGAATTCCATCAGGCAGGGAGAAACGTCATCTGGAAGCCAGAAGTTTTTACCTGCTCCTTGTTATCTTCATAGAGCTCGTCCTCTGCCCTAGTTGGGGGTTACAAGATGTTAGGGAAATCAAAAGCCACTGGACATCAGGAAAAGGTTGAGGAGTCCTGCCATCTGTCACTGTCACCTTTTCATATGATGGCCTTGCTTCTAAAATTATCTTTTTGGCTGGGTGTGGTGGCTCACATCTATAATCCCAGTACTTTGGGAGGCCTAGGCAAAAGGATCACTTGGGGTCAGGAGTTTGAGACTAGCCTGGGCAACATAATGAGATGCACGTCTCTACAGAAAATTTAAAAATTATCTAGGCATGGTGGTTGATGCGTGCCTGTAGTTTCTGCTACTTGGGTGGTTGAGGTGGGTGGATCGCTTGAGCTCAGGAATTTGAGGTTGAGGTGAGCTATAATTGCCCCACTGCAGTCTATCTATCCTGGAAGACAGAGTGAGAACCTTGTCTTTAAAATAAATAAGTAAATATATACATTTTAAAAATAAAATAATATTCTGAATTTTCCATTTATTCTTGCTGCTATAGACTGAATGTCTGTGGATCCTCCTGCCCCAAATTCATATGTTGAAGCCCTAATCCCCAGTGTAATAGTATTTGGAGGTGGGGCCCTTTGGAGGTAGTTAGGTTTAGATGTGGTCATAAGGATGGAGCCCCCATGATGGGATGATAACGAAAGGATCATAAGAAGACTGTCCTTATAATAAAAACAAGATACGAGAACCTTCTCTCTTGCTTGGCCATGTGAGAACACGGGAAGGAGATGGTCATCTATAAATCAGGAAGAGGGCCCTCATTAGACACTGAATCTGCCAGCACTTTGACCTTGAACTTCGTAGCCTCCCGAACTGTGCAGAATAAATGTTTGTTGTTTAAGTCACCCAGTGTGTGGTACTTTGTTATAGTAGAGAAAACTGAGTAAGACGCTGCTTATAGGTGAGACAGGGCTAGGAGTTATTTTACAGGCATAAGCTTACTTACTTGTACTCCCTTGGAAATCAACTAGCAGCTTGGTATACTGATGGTAGGGTCTGAAAAAAGGAGGAAAACAACAAATGCATTTGAAACAACTCCAACTTTGGGGCACTTTTTACCATTTCAGATAAATGCAGATAGAATGTTTACCAAGGTTGTTTCCCTGGCCTTTTATATAATATTTGGATAGCACAGTCCTTAGCTGCATGCAGATAATGCGTTAGGCGGCTAGAAAAATAACCTGCTTGAACTGCTTCTGATTTATTCCCCCTCCTTCTTGTGTCTTTGCTCACAGCAAACACATCACTGTGGAGCAGCTAGCAAATGAAGACTTTTTTTTAAAATCAGGGGTACATGTCCATTCTGGTGGATACTACTACATAAAACAACAGATAGGGCCAGAGGGGGAGTCACTGATAAAACAGGCAGACCCCTCCCAGAGTGGATGGTGTTTCTTGGCATATGAGAGTCAGAGAATATGGAGGAAGATGAAAGGGCTGTCTTGTTATGGTGCTGGAAATTGTTAATACTTTAAAACCTAAGTTAAATGATGATGATCATGAATATGATGATGATGAGCCAAGTGCTTACTATATGCTAGGCTCTGCTCTAAATGTTCTACACAGAGAATTTCATTTAAACCTTTCTATAATACCAGGTGAGAGTGACTGTTATTATGTCTATTTTACAGATGTGGAAACTGAGGCTTATAGAGCTTGAATAACTTGCCCAAAGTCACATAGGTGAACAATTAGGATCAGGATTAAGAGCTTTCCTCACTTCCCCAGGAGATACCAAACAAGTTAAGAAGCTCCATCAATTTGGGAGGGATTATGACTCTGGAAGTTCCAGTCTTTCTCTCCAACTTCAGAAGGATCTGACAATAATTTAAAAGGAATATTTAATTGTTGAGGTATGAGCTGTTGGAATGAGGAAGAACATGGCCTGGGGTGAAGATTGAATATGAGCCAAGTTCAGTCTAGTTCTAGAAGGGCAGAGAACTAGCAACATTTGCAGCATCAGGGGGTGTTTTGGTGGAGCCCTAACAGCTCTGGCATGGTCCCACATTTATGTGAGAATCTAGAGAAATTTATTTCTGTTTTTTAGATGAGAAATATGAAGAAATAAAACAGCATTTTTCTTGCTTCAACAAAATCTTTTTAGTTTTGACTTCCCTAAATTATATATTTTCCTAATTTAGTTGTGTTAAGCTAAAAATTTACCTTTGCACAGTGTGGGTTGAGAGGAAGATTTATAAAACAAAAAGAGAAAACGGTTAGTCCATTCTGTAGGGTCATGTCAGTAAATTAGTACCAATCTTCACTACTTCAGGACAATTATTTGTATTCAAATCACAATTACGCTAATTACAAAGGAATATCCATATTTAAATTACTTGCAAAAGTCCCACACACATTTAGTAGATTTTAGTTTTTTTTTCCCCTGGCCTTATGTTCTTAAAGATAATAAATCAGCATTTCTCTCAGAAAGCATTTGTTGATTTTTTAAAAATTCAGTCATACCAATCTTTCTTCCAATTAGGAAGCATTAATGTAATTTTATTCTATTAAATTGTACATAAGCACTGTTGTTCTTGCTTGAAATAATTAACTTTCACCTAGACACCCTTGTGTGTTTTGGTGATGTATTTACTTGCTCGCATTTATTCTTTGGTGTAGCTTTGAAACCGCTCTCTCTGATGTGAATTTGGACATTTGGGTTTGTGACGATGGGCTTGGCGCTATAAAGGTGGTGGACTCTTGAAAATTTACATGGAGGGTGTATTCTTACAACCAATTAGGGTGAAAACATTGGTTCTATGAGATAAGACTTGTCTGGTTGGCAACAAAGGAAGTTACTTCTATAATTTAAAAAGCTAAGGGGTGGGATGGGAAGGGGCTGGGTCAGTACCTTATGGTGCTGCTGAGTAAGTGATAAGTTGGAGAATTTTGTCCCTCTCCCCCCAGTGCCAGGTTGAATAGCCTTTCAAATAGCATCCACCTGTCCTTTGTCACCCAAGACAAAACACGTGCAAGACTTGGAACAACAAACAAACATGTTTCCAAAATGACCGTGCACAACAGTGAAAAGGTACTTGCACGTATCTCTTGCTACGTTCCACAGACCTTTTGTTCTGTGATGCTGTCCAGAAGTGAAGCCGTTTATTATGTAAAACTCAGCCGTTTTGTCTCCTGATCTTACAGATCCATTTCACTATGGCCAGAGGACATGGACTTGGGGTCTGGGACTTCCTTAGAGAATATTTCTCTCTTCTTTTTGGTCCCACAAAGTAATCTTGAGCTTTAGAAAGGAGTCCTAGGGAAATTGAACAGTCGTCCAGTCCATTGACATCTCCACACCCTTACAGCTCAGAACTAGCGCCGCTTCGTAAAGTGGCATCTGAAACTCCCACAAAGAGGACTGCTCTGTGGGTGGAGGGCGTGGAGTAGGGGAGACATTCTGGTTAGCAAGTGTGTCTCCAGACCAACCCCATGTGGTGGCATGATGTGTAGGAGAACCCTGGATTTCATATCTCTTGACCTTTCCATGTTTTCATTTTATAAACTTTGCAAAGCAGAAGGTTTGTCTTAGAAATTGTGCTTTTGCATTAAGCTCTTTTGAAGTAACTGATATGGCTTATTTTGTTTTAAGACTTAAAGTACAATTTTAATAGGTTCCTATTAGTAAGAGCTACTATTTATTAATTACTAATGATCCCAACACAGTGTGTTCCATATATTATGCCACTTAGTCTCTGCAACAAGCCCAGGACTTACAAATTGTTATTTTTTTGCAATGTGCAGGTAAACAAACTGAAGATTAAAAGACATTAAACAATTTGCTGGAAATCACATGACTTCTAAGGAAGGGTGTAATTCTGTTTGACTCCAAAGCATGGGCAATCTTCCAGCACAGCCTTCCTTTAGGCATTCTGTATGTCAGTCCAATGTCTTCCTAACTCCTGGGTTATAGAACTCAGATTTCCTGGGAATTGATGGTTCTGTTCTCTAGTATTCTTCTGTAGTCTTGATTATTAACCCTTCCCTCTTTCTAGTAGAAGAGAAGAAATGTTTTAAAAATAAGTGCATGTTTACTTAAGAAAGGCCCTTGGCAGTCTCCAAAGTATGAAAAATTCTTTATGTCTGCTGGTGCCTGATGGCTCAAATCGTCAGTTGACTTGTTTGCTGACATGTTTTAGCTTCCCTCACTCCCTCTGCAGCCAGCATAAAGGACCGGCTATAGTAGATGGCCATTCATTTATAGTAGATAGCCGTTCTTCAGTGATGCAATTCATTTAGAGTAGACAGCTGTTCTATACCAGATATGTCTTATACACTAGCACTGCTCCTCGCCACCCAACTAGGGAAACAATAGGGAAGTGATTGGAAAGAAGGCTCAGGGTATAGAGCTGGGCACCCAATGGACACCTAATGAATCCTTGATTATTGTGCCTTTTCAGGCCAATGTAGGATTTTCTCTGGACTATGGTTGAGAGAAGATACGCACAGGTTTGTCTGTTTTTACATATATAGCTGAATAGTCAAAATGCTATATTCATCTCAAAAGGAGGCAGGATAAGTATTACAAAGATTCAGAGTTAGCAATGGCTAGGTGACGTGATTTGAGAGACTCCATGGAGCACCCCCTCATTCCCAAAAAACTTCTTCTGTTGCTGAAATTCCACAATTGTGGTTTGATTCTATTGGATTGAGTAGTGCAATGTAAATTTTTAAAAATCTTAAAAAATGTAATTTTTTAACATATTAATGTAACTATCATGCCAGGTGTTTATTAAACACTTGAGGAGGAAGAAAGGATGTGGGTGAAGGAGGAGTTGGAAAAGGTTGTCCAGTGAGCAATTCTGCTGAGAGTCAGCCTGGCCAGAGGGGAACAGTATGCCCAGTGCACAGGCCAGATGCTGGACACTGCACAGTGGGGACATGCTCCCCACTGCCATCCATTGCTGGAAAGGGGCTCAGTCTTTCCAGAAGAGAATTTCAGGACAGAGCAAAGTACCCTGGGCATCAGGGGAAGAGAAGCATCTGGAAAGTCTTGGATTAGGAATCAGTAAGTAGACAGGCTTGGGGAGAGCCTTGGCCTGGCACTCAGGGGACAGGCTGGAAGCCCTGGCTCTGCATCTAACCAGCTCTGTGACACAGTCCGAGTCTCCTGGCCCCTTGGCTTCCTGTTCCTTACCTGTAAAAGGAGGCATTTGACTAGGGAGATCTCAAAGTTCCCTTCTGGTTGTAAGGAATAGAAGTTTAAAAAAAAATGTTGTGCCTATATTTTATAAAAAACATGAGGGATTATTTGTCTCCTTTTTAAGAGCCCTCAGAGATGGAGTATAAGTTAAGTCAAATCACAGGACTTGCTTCTGTCCCAACCCACCGCCCCCAAGGGGTATTCATCTTGGTAAGATGCCACCACCAGCACTTTGCTTTGGCAGAAGAGGCTAGGGTTGTGTTCTTGGCTTTAGTTTTGTTTTATTTTGTTCATTTTATTTAGCTTTTGACTGGTAGGAGACCAGAGCTGCCAATGTCCCATGCCAAAGAAAGGTCACTCAATCTCCTTGTACCCTCCAGGGAGACAAGTGCTTCTTGGACTTTGCCTTGTTTGCCTGCATCTGGGAAGGACTTGGTCATAGAAGGCTCTACACCTAGGAGCTGAAAGGGAACCTTTCTTTTTTCAGACTGGGAGGACACAGGTTAATTTCTACACCGGAGGGGAAGGGGAAATGATGCTCAACACTCAGTCACAGCCTCAGAACTTCCCCAGGCCTGAATCCGGGGAGGGCCAAAGTAGGCTGGGAGGCTTCTGCACAGGCATCAGTTGATTGATCTTGCTCCATGTGTGCATGGGGCTCGAGAGTACCTGGTGAGACAGGACAGGGCAGTGGTAAAGAGTGAATGAAGGCTTTCAGATCAGCCACACCCAGTTGTGATCCTCAATGCTGCCTCTTACAATGGATAGATTATAAATCCTCCACTCCCATGTCTGTGGAAGAGATTGTACTAGCACTTGACTCTCAGAGTTGTGATGGTTCCATGAGGTTGTCCAGGCAAGGAAGTGAGCCCAGTGCTCAGCGTGTGGCCAGCCCTCTAGAAACCGTAGTTGCCATTATTATTAAACAGTGCAGCCACATGGCCAGAGAAAAGCAACTCATAAGGGAACAAACCACGTGGAGCCATCGAATCTAGGGAACTGCATAGAACCCTGAGAGAAGCAACTTAAGCACCAGCAACACTCAACTCTGCTCAGATTCACTTCCCTTCATATAGCTTTTTATGTGGCAAGGTCTAACCATACTGAACAGCTCCCCTCACCTCTCCAACAATGGTGGGGGGGATTGAGCCCAAAATGTTTCTGAAAAGACATCTGTGTCTGTATAGTTTGTGTCACATTCAACAGGGACAGGGAAATGAGTCTTTCACAGATCTGTAGAAAACAATCATGGTGGGTGTTTCCTAAACTATTCAGAGAGTTAAGGGAAGAATCATTATTTTTTCCATCAAAATAAATATCAAAACTTAAAAAAGGATTTTTTTGCCTTCAGAAATGTATGTCTGTTTACTATTAATTGTATTGCAAAATATCGAGACTGCTCTGACCTCTATGTATGTATGTATGTATATATATATCCCCGAAAAGGTTTATGTCAATGTCAGCTAAAAGCTATCCATGTCTTTCAGATGAGATGAAGAAGGGATACAATTTCCCAAGCAGTGATGACATAAAGGGATGTGTTTATGGGGTCTTTGGAGGGCTGTCCCTGCCTACTGAGGGCCTTTGGGGGTAGGTATGAGGCAGGTGGCTGGCCCCATGGTGCTGTCAGGAAGAGGAGTTTCTTTTTCAGAGAGCACCGAAGTGTAGAGTACTCTCCCTGCTTGAAGTGCCTGTCAGGGCTCACAGAGTGGAGATGCATTTTATATATCGCCAGCTATTGCGCGCCATGGCTTCTCCTTCTTTTCTCGTCCTCTTTATTTTCCCTTCCAGCCTGGTCCTCAGATTTATTAACAGCCTTTTCATGCCTTCTGCAGCCATCAGGGAGAGAAATAAAGAGGGCTGGGAGAATCCAATCTTCTTGAGCTTGTCCTTCTTCACTGTCTTGGTTTGTCTTCTTTTTTCTCCTTTCTTTTTTAAAAAAACTTTCTGTGTTAGAATGCTCTTCATTAGGCTAGAGTTTCTTTTTCAGTCTCCCTCCTCTTTTGCTGCTTTTAATTGTTGTGGTGCTTTTGTTTTTCCCTGGACTTGAGCACAGTGGGAAAGGTCAGCTGTCAGAAGAGGGGCTGTACACCGCTGATAAGGCCTTCAGGAGATTGGATTGGAGTCATTAAGCAGCATTCCCTCCCTGAAGTCATAGGGTCTACACTGCTGCAAGGGGAAGAAACAAAGCAGCTCAGTGTGTGGAAAAGGCAAACCGTATCAAATGAGCGCTTGGCCCTGCGAGCTCCGAGCAGTGCGCCACTTACCATAGCCCTTCTCCGGTGGCACATGCTGCCCAGGGCCAGCGCCGGTGACTCTGCAACATTGATGTAAATGTGCATCTGGATGAGACACACGTGTGGGAGAAAGGACTGAACTGGGAATTAGGCATCCAGCATCCTAGAGATAAAACTTCTATAGTTATTTTTCAACTAATGCACCTATACAAAAGTCAGAGAGCCCAGGTTCTAGTCTTGGCTCTATCGCTGAATATTTTGTGCAAACATTAAGGTATGCTGGACTTCTAAAAAGTGGAAAATGTGATACTTTTCACTGATAACATCTAGACTTCACCTTACCAATTCCATCTGCAAAGTAGAAGTGAGGAGCATATCTCTCTTTGGATATGGTTATAAAAACCAGTTAATTCCTTTTTCTGTAAATGCCTTGGGTTAACCCAAAGTCAAAGTTCATGGAACTTATCCATTTAGCCTGTCTGTCAAAAAATTCATGGTAGAATATTGCAGAGCTTTTAAAGAAATGGTAGACATCTTCTGGAATAGGAAGGAAGAGAATATATGATCCGGATAATAATACCACAGAGTTGCATAATTCTTTGTGTTTTCAAAACTTTTTTTCACACTTGACAATGATCTGGTTTAAGATTGATCTGGCTTAGCCTACCTTAGAAATACAACATGCTAAAATCCAACAGGACTTTTCTGTTTTTACCATCGACCTAGCATATAACAAGTGTTCTCAGGAAAGGTTTGCTGAATGAATGAATACATGATTGAATGAGTGAGTAAATAACTTAGAGCCTTCAAATAACATATAGTCAACTGTGTTTATTTGGCTCTCGCTGGTGCCAAGCACAGTAATGATTGGATATTATGGGGAGTTTTGGTAGATACTGTTGGCCATGAAGGGTATGTAATCTGGTTATCCTGGTAGTTTGCTGTCTTGTTATAGAAAAGGGAGCCAAAATGTTCTAACTGGAGCACGACAGCTTGAGAGAACCTTGGGAGGAGGAGGGTCACTGTCTAGAACAGCAACCACAGAGGCCCTAGGAGGCCACACAGTAGGCTGCTTAGCTCCTGATCTCAGGACAGTGCCTTCTACCCCAAACCAAACTCTTGCAGTAGTAGGAGCAGTGAGGCTGGCATTAGACCCAGATCCCCCCTCATTCTGAATTCCCTCCTTGTAAATTATTATCCTATTGGATGGCCCTGAACTCCTAAATCTCAGCTTCTCTCCTTGAAAACTGAAGATAATAATACCTAAATAGGTTGTTGTGAAGGTTATATGAAAGATTAATACTAAGCCAGAGCTAAAGCCCCTGATACACAATAAGCTTCAGAAATGGCAGCTGGCATCATCACCACCATCACTACCATCACCCCCATTTCAGGAACTGTGGAATTTTCCTGGTATGAAGCAGTGATAATATTGCCTGCTCTCTACGGTTACCGTAGGATTGAAGAGACAATGTTTGCAAAGGGCCTCTTGTGGAACAACAGTAGAGGAACAATAAGTACTGGCTCCTTTCTTCCCCTTTCTTTTATGATGTCTTCTTACTTTCCTACTTTGGTTGAGGGCAGCAGGGCATCAGTGCTCTTTGGTGAAATGTCACAGTGTCACTGTGGGGGGTGCTCAAAAGGCCCTAGGAGATGGGTGCTCTTTGCTGGTTGAGGTGTGGGTTGAGGTGGGGTAGCAGGGAGGGGAAGGAGGAATGAGCAGCATTTGGGGATGCAAGACAGATCTGTTTGCCAAACCTTGGTGCACTGGAACTTCATTCTGAAGCTTTTGTGAAGTTTCTGCCTGTTTCTGGAGTTATCCTAGTAATCCTTGAGGGGACAATTCTGTTTGCATAAATCAATCCATACGACGTAATTAGCTACTTATAATACAGAGGACACGCATGATCCAAAATTCAAACAGTTGGAAAGCAAAAGCTGTTTATTCACGGTGGTGTACAGTGCTGCTTGATAATGAGCTCAATGACCCTGAGGTGCCATGAAATCTCGAAGAGCCTTCTGAATTCTGCACGGGAGTCCCGGTTATTCTTAGGATGACTTTAGTTTAAAGTTCATAGAAAATCATTCCTTTAAAAAGTAATATAACATAGCAATGAATATATTACTTATTAAGGTAATTATTCTTCAAAAACCAAAATGCCGAGTGTGACATGGTTAGAAATTTATTGCTTCCAAAAACACCCCACTAATCCAGTCTCCTTTCTTCGCCAATAATTGCAGGTAATCGAGTTTTTATTTGATCTGCTTTATTTTTTACCTTCTGACATCTGACCCATGTAGAATGACCAGCCATCCTGGTTTTCTAGGGACTGGCCCTGCTTTAGCCCTGAAAGTCCTGGGTCCTGGGAAACTTCTCAGTTCCAGGCAAACTGGGATGGCTGCTTACTCTATTTGAAGCACCTGGCGAACCTGTTTTTAGAAGAGCATCATGTTTTGGCCAACATCTGAATGTCCGCACAAAGAAAAGATTCTCTGGTTCAATAAATAGTTTTTTTTTTAACTTTTAGATTTTTTTTGATAAGTCAAATTTTTACAAAAAAAGGAAAGGACCAAAATGGAGTTGACTACTTTTTACTTTTCCAAATAATAACATTAACAGATTTTATCTATTATCACCATCATTTTATAAAAGACAGGAAATTCCAAAACCAAAAAAGTAGAAAGGGGTAGAATGAAAGTTCTGCATGGGTTTCACAGTGCTGTGTTCATCACTAGGTTGTCAGTGCCTAGCAGTGCCTAGTATAGAGTAGGTCTTACAGAAATATTTATTGAATGAATGAATGAATGCTGTATAAATTTAGCTTTTAATAGAATACTAATAGAAAACTGTCCTGTACTTTCCTTATTTTTCAAAATATGTCATAGATTGATGAAAACTTTACCTTAGACCACTGCTAGGAAATCAATAATTGAATCTAAGTCTGTGAACTGTAGGATTTTTTGATAGTAAGATTTCCTTATCAATTATTTTAATGGCATTCAGGTGTCTGTCTCAGTCTCATGCTCATTTTTTAGTTGGTGTGGTCAACCTCTTGTGATATGATCACTCTTGGAAAGAGATAAGACTAATTTTCTGGATCTTAAATTAGAGAACCAGATGCAGTCAACTTCTTCTTAGACTTCAACTTCCACCCTATCAAGATGCATCTTTGCTGATACCTGTGTGGAGATTCCACCACATCTGGCAGGAATGAGCCACCAGTCCTAGTTTTCTTAAGTCCTGGAAAATGTTTTTGTGTATCTTAACTAGGTCTTTTTACTTTTCTTTGTTCTGATTCATTTACTTACAAAGTGTGATCAGAAACCTTGACCAGCTGGTGATATGTACAAATATCATAACTTCTCTACGTCTTGGATCTCCTATGCAACATTTCCATAGCAGAGCTGAGATATCCACAACATTCATGGTTTTATCATAACTCATAAATAAAAAATTGTCACTGATGATTCTGGAGAGGGTTAGGATTTTGGTTTTATGGATATCATAGGAAATGTAAATATCCATCACAAATGGCTATACAAGCTATAAAACTAAACCAATTTGAGTCTCTATTTTAGAGTCTTATAATCCCAGTTTTGTGTGCTCTTTTTAATCACAAATCAACTAACATTTTCCCCTCTGCAGCTACCTTGGTGCAAGCCCTGAGCATATTTCTGACGGTAGCCATGTGGTGTCATAGATCACTGGCCAGCTGTTTGGTCTTGGATGGGGCTGTCGGGGTGTGGCAGCATCTATGAATGGTTTGTGAATCATTCTGACCGAGAAGGAGGATTGCCATTTTAGATTCAATGTATCAAAAGTGGATTTCCTTTTTTACGCTGTCATAATTAAGAAACTTTCAGCATTCATATATTTCCAGTGTTATCAGCGTACAGAATTCCTATGATTTTCCCTATTCTTATGATCTGTATTCATAGCCCAAAGTATGTGGTTAGTACATCTAAGTGTTTGCTGTAGATCTAGACTTTGTGAGCAGATAGATTCCTATAGTAGCTGCTGAAGGGTGCTGATACTTTACAAAATTAGATAATGTACATTAAAGTGGTTTGGAATATGTGGCATGCTATGTGAATGTGTATTTTTTTTTTTTTAAGAAATGAATAACTCATCTCCCACAGGAACACTCTGGACAAGGGTCTTTGCAAAAGATACTGAGCCTTAAACAGGAGGCACCATGGTGTACTAGAAAAGCACATAGTCTTTGGGGGTTAACCTTGGTTTGTATTTTGGATCTATTTCTCATTAGCTGTGATATTGTACAGGATTTAATCCTTCTAAGCTTTTGTTTTACCATCTGTAAAGTAGGCTAGTAAAACTTTATTTCCCAGAGCTTTTGTGAGGGTTAAATAAGAAATATACCAAGTATTCTAATGAAAATTTCCTGTTTCAGATGACATATGAACACACAGATATGTTATCTCTATTAATAATTCATTGGTTTTACCAGTGAGTGTTTTGAACTCTTGTAACTTTAAAATCACCCAAAGAGGTCTTGGCTAATTCCTGTCAAACCCTCTGTATATATAAAAGCCTGAAGCACAATACAGGTTTGGTAAATGTTGATATCCTATTCTTTTAACACTATGGCAAAAGAAAAAAAAAAGCTTCTACCCCTAAAAAAGACTCTGCTAATAGTCTGAGATGAAGAAAAGGTGAAAATGAAGTAAACACTTTATTCTAGTTTTATGTACACTATTAGTACTATATTGAATATGTAATCTCCTTTATTTTCTCCTTTATTTAGGTTTCTGGAGTCAGATCATTGATTTTTAAGTCTGCATACATTTTAGAGAACTCTCCCTCCCCTTCAACATATCCCATCCTCACCCAGCCCTACATGCAGAGTCTTTCTCTGGGCATTATCAGTCCCTTCTTGGAAGCCCTGGAATGATATAGTTTTTATTTTTATCAGTACCAGCCTCCCTTTCCTCACTGCCATGTTTATTTCTTTGGGAGGAAAAGTTAAGTGCATACCTATCTATAACAGAAGACACAGCCCAGGTTTCAGGATTTGTACCTCCGCACTGTCAAAGTTCCCCAGTTTGTATCTCTGAACGGGGTTTTAATCACCTGGGCTCTAGTGCTTGGCACTGAAAGCTTTAAGAGTACTGCAGAAATGGTAGATTAGCCACATTTAACAAAACAGAAAGTTTTCATTGTGTCATAAAAAGCCTTATTGATCTTGTCCAGGCATCGACTCCAGGTCCTTTTAACAAGCCACTCTGTCTAGACTTGCAGGCTAGAGCCACAGCGAACAAAGGAGGACCCGGCTGCCTTCTCTCCCCAGCAGCGGGAGGATAAGAGGGTAGACACAGATTCAGGCTTCTCAGTAGGGATTTTCTTAAAGAATTAGCTTGGTTTTATTCTGCTATGGAAAGAAAAAGGGTTGGGAGGTTCAGGGCAGATGTATTTGTAACACATTGCAGACTCTAGCCTTGTTTGACTCTCAGCATTTGCTTTGGAACTATAGCATGGTAACAAATTAACATATCTCCTCTATCACTCAGCTTTCATCAGCATTTCCTCCCTCCTCCCTCCTCCCTCCTCCCTGGGAAACCAGGCTGAACTCTCTTATGCCAAGGCACTGAGCAGGTCTGCAGCAGGAGTGGGGAAGGCAGCCAGGGGGCTGGAGGAGGAACTGGTGACTTTAGAATCATTGTGATCAATTCAACTACCTTTCAATCCAGTTCTGCAAGTCTTTACTTAACACATCATGGCTTACATGGGAGATTTTGAAAAGGTATGAAAAATTGCTGCTCATAGCACATGGTTAAGGAGTTGACATTCCTGTATCAAATAACCAAAGAACCATTCAAGATTTATTGGGTGGGTAGATGTTTTATCAGAATCATCTGAGGTGATTTAACTCTTCAAAAAAGTATGAAGTCTTTCAAGCATAAAAAGTATAGACCCCATAGTAGAGGATATTGCAAACATTGGTTTAGCCATCACTCAGATGAACAAATCTTAATGTTTTGCCATTTTTGCTTTATATCCTTTTATAAAGACTTGGTCGCATTTGAATACCTCCCTGGTTCCATTTATTCTCTCCCTCCTCTGGAGTAACCACTACCTGAAGTTGATGGGTAGATTTCTTGTGTATGTTTTTCTATTCTTGTTACATATGAATTGTTAGGGTGGAAAATCTAATAGGTGCTCACAGCATGGGTGGAGAAAGATTTCTCATGCAGAGATTAAGATATAAAAGTAAAAAGTTTATTTTATCTTCTTAGAGGAGAGAGACAGAGAGAGTGAGAGAGGGGAGGAGGGAGGAAGAAAGCAAGGAAACTGTGTGACATCCCAAAGAAAGAGAAGGGGGTGCCAGCCCTGGGGCCAAGTGGCTTGCTGATTTTAAGGGAGACAAAGAGAAAAATAATGGTGATGGCTGTCAGCTGATAACAAAAGCAGCAGCAGGATGTCAAAGTCTAAGAGTTGGTTTCCCTGCCTTTCCTTGGAGATGGGATTATCACAGGAGATGTGACTTTGCCCTCGAGATATGGAGATGTGGTCAAAGCTGTAGTTTGTTTTCCTCCTGTTCACTCATGAACTCTGTAAAAACAGATTCTCAAAAAACGATTTTGAAAGAAAGAGTTTACATCTCTTTTCTGTCTATTCAGCTCTTCTCAGAAGTTGTGCAAAACAAAGCTGCAGGGTGCCTGTTAGTGGGAGAAGTCATGGGATAGATCTTTAACGGTTACTGGGGAAATTGTGGGATTAGGTATTTTCCTGTTATTTTTGCAAGGCTGCTCCTTTCATGAATAGAGCTGTAATATATAATATAATGATTAGTGATCATTGTATTTATGCATATGTGTGCATATATATGTGTGTATAAATTAGTGAAAGTAAATTTTATCAGCCACCCACAGTTTATGTTCATTACTCGCTATATATCCTGGGCTGAATGAAAGAAATACTAAGTAAAATTATTTAACACCTATACTTCTCTGTTAATCACCCAATGAAACTTGGTAGCCTTTAGAATCTAGATACTTTTTCTTTTAGGACCAGGAAACATTTGGCTCCTGAAGTATCTGTAAGAAATTTCACAAAACCCCTAATTGTCTTGTTTTCTTTGGATACTTAAAGGTGGAGAGTTTTACCAACAAGATAATTTAATTATGGACTTACTGAGGTAGGGGGTAGATTAGATCATCTTCCAAGGTTTATCTGACATTGTAGTGGTTATTTGTTATAAAGGATTCTTTACTTGTTTTTATCTTGAACTAAAGAGAGATTTAATAGAAATAAGTATTTTTAAAGTTCATATGGTTTTAAAAAATCCATATTTATTGCTTCTAAATAGCTAAATATCTGTATGACTTTTCCCAAATTCTGTAGACCTTCATCACCTCCATATTCCTTTCTGAACATGTATGTGTGGATATAGTGAGTATCTAAATTTGGTAGCAATTAGGATTGGTGAATGTGCCACCATTAAAAAAACCCACAACATTTCAGATGATCTGCTTCTTGCTCTGGATTCATTGTGGATATTTTTTCGTTATTAATTTTGTTTGTATCAAAATAACAGTCCTCCAGCCTCTTCTCTCCAGCTCTGTGTCCCTAGTAATTTTTTGTCCTCATCAAGTCCACAAAATATAGTGTGACAATGTGGCATTTACTACTTCAGTACAGTTGCCCTAGTTATCGTGTAACTTTGATAAAAGAAGCAGGTTGAGCAACAACCCAAACATGCAGATTATTCTTTTTGATCTAGGCCAAGGGTGAAAGGATGGGTAGGTTTGTGGTTATTTGTTTTTTCTGTAATTTTTTTTATTCAAAACTCAGTCTAAATCTTATCTCCCAGAAGGCAACCCTGGTTAAATTCTTCACTATTTTAATCACCCACGTACTTGGTGTAACTTCAAGAAATGTGTTTTTAGTAAACACTGTGGCATAGAGCTGGCTTTGAAATTATTAATGTATTTTTTTGTCATTGACCTCATGTGGTTCCAGATGTGTCTATTATCTCCCCAATCATAGTGAAGGCAACCCAGGTACCGGTTTGTATTCTTTTTTCTTCTTTATTTTAGCATATTATGGGAGTACAAATGTTTAGGTTACGTGTGTTGCCTTCCCTCCCATTCCCCCCCGGAGTCAGAGTTTCAACCGTGTCCATCCCCCAGATGGTGCACATCGCACTCATTATGTATGTATATACCCATCCCCTCCTCCTCCCTCCCATCTGCCCAATGCACGATAAATGTTATTCCTATATGTCCACTTAGGTGTTCATCAGTTAATACCAATTTGCTGGTGAATACATGTGGTGCTTATTATTCCACTCTTGGGATACTTCACCTAATAGAATTGTTCCAGCTCTATCCAGGAAAATACAAGAGGTGCTATATCACCATTGTTTCTTATAGCTGAATAGTACTCCATGGTATACATATACCACATTTTATTAATCCACTCATATATTGATGGGCACTTGGGTTGTTTCCACATCTTTGCAATTGTGAATTGTGCTTCTGTAAACATTTGAGTGCAGATGTCTTTTTTATAGTGTCTTTTGTTCTTTTGGGTAGATACCCAGTAATGGGATTGCTGGATCAAATGGTAGATCTACTTGTATCACTTTAAGGTATCTCCATATTGCTTTCCACAGAGGTTGCACTAGTTTGCAGTCCCACCAGCAGTGTAGGAGTGTTCCTATCTCTCCGCATCCACGCCAACATTTATCGTTCCGATACCCTTACTTTGGTGCTATTTCAATATTTGTTGGGCTCTAAAGTAACAACCATAACATTCCCCTCTGATTCTGAACTGATTGTATGATAGACAGAAGAGTCAAATTGGTGATTGTGTAAATGATCCACATATCGTTCCTATTGCTGGTAGAGCTAGGTTAGAGAATGTGGCTTTGACTACAGTCATATTGGGCTTCCTTGTAATTTTCCCCTGAATTAAGCTCACCCACTCAGCAAATAGGCAGAAGAGCTAGAAAACTGCAGGCCGCCTTCCACGGGTGCAGTCTACTCTGATAGGCTTACTGCATGGGAAAGCCTAAAGGAAAACTCACAAGCCTTGTAGCACAGGCAGAATTCAAAGAAAGAGAAAGGTAGGTCACCTGGGAATAGTGACCACTTAATTAAGAAATGTAGACCTATGGATATCAGACTCTATCACCAAGCAGATGAATCACTTTTCCTCTCATTGGAGAAAGTGAATGAATAAAGGAGAGATGGAAAGTGTTATTCCAAAACTATTCCCTTTTGGAGAATGGGGAGAAAATATTCTCATGGAGTCATGGGAACAGGGAAATGGATTTCCCCCTACAAGATAGAGTGCACTATTTGTGTTCAATGCCATTAGATTGACTGACCCATAATTAAAACAAGAAGCCGATAGTGAAAGAAACATAATTACAGTTTTACTCATATGGATCTGGTGGTTACGGAGAAATAAAATGTATAAGCATATTGCATAAATTATTATAAGTGGGAAGACAGGCATATGTAGCACAATTGGCTCAGGTCATTGTGTTTTAGCAATATCCACCCTACCTTGGAAATATCTCATGGATTTCTCTTCACCTCTCTGGCCATGTCAATTTACTGAACTCCTCATATAATACAAGTAGAATTGTGCCATTTACAAGCTGAAGTTCTTCTCTGCTAGTTCTCCATTCCTAGTGCTCAAGGATATGGCATATAATGCCCCAGTCTGCTTGTTGAACCTGCACACATGCTTGTTGTTCTAGCCACATTGGACTCCCACCATCCCCTGAATTCTCTGTACATTCCTAATGACCACACCAATGAATATACTGTTTCTTCCAACTAGCATTTCATTTTTCCCTTTGTAGGTGAACTCTTACTCATACTTCAAAACATAGCTTAAGTATGACCTCCTATATGGAGCCTTCCCTAATACCTGGGATCAGTTATTCCCTCTTCTGTGTGCCTATATCATCTACTAAACATTGACTGCACTGAACTGTAATTACTAGTTTGTGCCTACATTCTTAACAACCACCACCATAATAGCTAACATTTCCATTGCTGGGAACTGGGCCAAGAACTTAATTGTATTCATGCCTCACAGCAACTCTGGGAAATATATACTACGGTCATTCCCATTCTGTAGATTAGGAAACTAAGGGTTAGAAAATTTAAGCAATAAGCTTATGTTCCATAGACTCTGGTAAGTTCCAGAGCTGGTTGTCAAATCCAGGTCTGTCCAATTCAAAGCCTTTATTATTATATCCATGCCGTCAAGACTGCAGTCCAACTACACAGGGTGCCCTGTTAATGTGAGTTCATGTCAGGGTCTGGCACTTCGCGGGCATTAATAATTTTTTAGCTTTATAATTTCTCTTTTTCTGTAAAATGTCAGCTAATTACTTATACTCATGAGGTTGTCATGTGACTTAAGTGCATTCAGCACTGAGCACATCACCTAGTGCATAGTAGGCACTTGTGAATCTTTAGTCCCTAAATGAATGAATGAAAATTTAACTTTTATTGTAATACAATTGAGAGCAATGCATTCTTCAGGATGCCATTAGCTTTCTAGTGATTTCAGTGAAGCGTGGTTTTCCAGGCCATTCTTTTGTGGGCTGAGGCAGCTTCCTCGCTGTTTATTTTCCAAGTGACAACTTGATTTACTATTTTCCTTCTCATCACTTTCAAGAAGCATCTGTAGGCTAGTGAGTGACCCAGGCAGCATGGAAAAGTCCATTTGTTTCTCTGCTGCATCTTTCCTACAGAGAGTCTGAGGCTAAGAGTTGGAAATGGCCTCAGGAGGTCAGATTTCCTATGTGTTCTCTTTTGTAGTGTGGGGATTGCTCATAGCAACACAATTTCCTGTCTGCTGGTACACTCTGCTTCTAAAATACCTGTGTGATCCGACTGGCAGGCAAAGAATTCTGTCGTTTGTCCTTGGGGGATGGCTCTGCAGTTTGATCTTTCCTAATGCTTTGTTTGGCCTTAAAATATATCATAAGGAAATGAGACAGGGAGAACCAAAGATGGTAGTCACTGTGCAATCTTTTGCTTTTTAAGTTCCTCCCCAAATTCTAGCAAAAAAAAAAAAAGCCATTAAGTGATGTGCAATAGAATTCACTCCAGTAAAAGAATTTCTACTTTCCCATCATCTTTGCAAATAGTATCACACAGCCCAGCAGACAAACTGGGTGTCAGCCCATAGTTCCTAAGAGGCCCTTGGAAGTAGGTGTTCTTATTCTGCATGTTGGATTCTTAGCAGATTGCATGGAAGGGAAACAGACTTGTGCAAGAACCAACACACACTTGCCTTGCCTTGTTCCTTGTTTCCTTTGCCAGCAAAGAACCCAAATTGCTATTTTAACTCAAGGCACCTTTCAGCATTGGTTGGATATGCAGCCTCCCTATTTCCCAGGCGTGGCAGACTAGTTGTGGTGTCATGGCCTTATTCTCTTATTTCTGCAGTTATATACTCCATCCCTTGAGCTCATTACTTCTTTTGTCATCATCCTGGCTTTTTTGCCTGGGAAGCAGTGGCCAGAATTGGGTGATGTGTGAGTTCACAACTCGAGAACCTATAACCTCTCGCTGCAGCTGTGCTGGTGGAGAAGGCACGATAGGGCCCCTGCTGAGTTTGTGAAGTCAGACTAAATGAGTTGGCAGGCCAGCCTCAAGACCACAGGCCATCCCTTTGTCTGGCAGGGAGGACAAGAGTAGCCCATGTGTTTTTGTGCCTCATTAGCTTCCATGTGGGCCGGGCCAGGATGGGCAGCCACAGCCAGGGTTATCTTTGCATCAGTGCAGACGAAAGTACTGCACTGCTGCATGAGGCCCATTTGAAGGACAAAGGATGCATGCGGCCATGAGAACAATTTTGCTGTGTCTCTGAGGCTCATCATCATCACGGGAAGGGGGAGGTGGCTCCCACTCCCTTTCTGGAGCACAGCAGGTGTTATGCCCAGGGCTGCTGGTAACAGCCGCTCCAGAGGAACCATTTCTAATGCCATTTCAAAGGCTCTTTAATGGAGGTGAAGAGTGTGATCCTCTCAGTTTGACTCTTTCCACCCTGGAACTAGAGAATTTGGAAGGAGAGGCAGCCTGTCTCCCCTGCTTCCCTGCTTGGGTTCCTGCTGCCTGCAAGGGCTCTTACCTATCATCGTGGGTGGTTTCACCTTTCCAAGGGGTGAGCATCATGCAGCTGCTAGGCACCTGCTCTGAGAATCTGAGTTTCTGGCAAAGTAGTGGTGCGATGTAGTAGCAAAAGATGGAATGAGAATCATAGAGTTGTGACTTTGGAACTGGCACTCCCTAGAGCCTTGGACGACCTCTGTATAGCCTGTGTGCTTCCGTTTCCTCACACTGGTGTAATCATAGCAAGCAGACCTCACAGAGTGTTGAGAGAATACAAATAATGATTAAGAAAGCATTTAGAAATATATAACACATTGAGAAAGTTGTGAACGTCTGCTTACAAATGACCCCAGAATCCTTCTTTAGCCATTCCTGACATGTTCTCATCTTGAGTCCTTTCTTATGTAATTCATGTGTCCTCTTTTCTCACTTTTTGCTTCTGGTCCTCAGTTTTCCATGGATGCACTTGGATCTTAAGTATCCAGACTTTGGCTTCCTCCGGTGTCTCTGCCTCACAGTTCCCGAGGCTGTTCCTGCTAGGAACTGTTGCTTTCATTCTTGCCCAATAAAATGCAAACCTCACTCTAGGAACCATATCAACATCTAGGCTGAACCAATTCCATGCAACCCCTGAAAAAGTCATTCAAATTTGTTTTTAAGTGATTATGCGATCTTTTAAAAATTCAGATTGTGTCCTTCCATCCCTCTCAGTAAAATTATGCACTGGTTCCCCAAAACCTATAGAATAAAGCTCAAAGTTCTTAATCTCAAAGACTAGTGGGTTCTTAAGACACCAAATCATTAGGAACCACATGCCCCATTAAACAGTTTTGTGCATTTTCCCCACACTTCGTAGATTGCACAGTTAAGAATATTTTACACTGAATATTTTAATCTTCTTTAGAATGTCTCAAAGAGAGAGAGTTATTATTATATAAATCATTAGTTGGGTGTTTTTTGGGGGAAGGGATGGATAATAGAATTGAGTTAATGCTTGTTAATGCTGTGTATATATCAGTACTCAGATTAACAAGCCATTTGAAAGATCAGTGCTTTACATATCTTATAGAAACTGATTTAAAATCCTGAGTTATACATATCTAGATTGCATCTAGTGTTTAATCAATTGGACACTTACAAATAACGGGTAAACGATTTGTTGTCATACAGAGTTGAGCTCTGCTTTTCATGCAGTGAGAATAACATTTTTTATTTTAACACTTATGCAATTGATTGTAAACTTCAGGGTGATACAATTTAAATGGATCTAAACAGTCCATTAGCTATGTCAGTGCCTACTCTCTTGCCAAGCTGTATTTTATGCTAAGCTGTTGTGTACTGTGTTACATAATCCCCTGCATTCATTTTCTCCACCTATTTAGCTTGAATATATACAAGGTGACTGCATTGTCTCTTTAACCTCCTTCTCAGTGTAAACACCAAGTGTGGAAAACAGATTTTGGGCACTATTAGGTTTTTCTAATGGAGGGCTCAAAGAATTGAATGGGCTTAGAAATGCATGTTTGTCACTATTTGGCTTTGCCCCTTTTAGTTACCTTCACTGTCAACTTAGTGTGGTTTTCAAGGAGATAAGAAAGGGCTTGAGTCTCAGCTACTGGAAGGAAATTAAGATAGATTGGGGTATTAGAAGAAAAATAATGTCAGTTGTGAGAATGTACAAAAGAATAATTTCTTCAAGATCCTTACTCCTTCCTAGCCCTTGTTTTGCTCTTTTGAAGACTGGATCATGCATTGCCAATGCCTCTCCTCTCCACAATAGTCAGGGAAAACCATATTCCATGAATTAAAAATTGAAGTAAATTTGCTTGTCTGGAATATAATTCAGAAAGGAGCTTTCGTTGTCTATTGTTTGTTAATGTATGGAGGAGATAGCCCAATAGATAGGGTGATGCCGCTCTTTAGTAGTGTCCTCTGGCCAAGGAAGAAGTAAACTAAGAAAATTCTTCACTGATTGGAGAGATCTAGAAGGTTGTGAACTGTTACAGCAGTTTGCGTTAAATATTTGCAAAGGAAGACACTTGGCTACATAAAATCTTCCTTGGTGTATTTGCATGGAGATTAGCATAAATATGCATCTGATTTGCATGGATCCTCTTTCTCACATTGGTTTTATTTCTTATTTATTTATTGTAATATTCTCTTCTCTACACTGATGTCAATTTTTTCTATGGCCTTCCATATAAAACAAATTCTTTTGTTTGAAACATACCCAGACTCCATAGAGGAAAAGGAAACATTTCTTTTAGTAAGGATGAGTGATTTACATAAAGTGAGGGAAATTGGTCTCTGGCTCAATTTATCCAAAGTTTGGGTGGTTTGTAAGTCATTGCACAGCTCCATGACTCATTTGTGGCCGTTGAGAAGTAGAGTAGGAGCTTGTGGAATATCCAGTGTGGTGGGCAAGGGAAAAGGTAACTGATATTTAGAGAAAAGCCCAGAGGTTCTCCAAGTTCAGAGTACCACAAACCACTGTGTCGTCTAGGGCAACTCACTTATTTCTAGTCATCAATATCTTTTTTAAATCAGGCAATCTCTAACATCCTTTATAGCTCTGAAATTTATTATTTTGACAGACTCCTTGCACTAATTATATGAAAAATATTAAGCACCATGTAGCACATTAAATAATATCCTGGTGTCTTGCTGTTCTGTATCAAGCTTTCCCCCTTTGAAGGGTACTCAGTGATTAATTTAAGCTTCACTTTATAGGCACTACGTTCCTTGCTCATTTATCTTAGTTCAGTGGGCACACAAGGTATAACTTAAATGTTTATAGAAGACACCCATTAATATACCACGTGTGGTGCCAAGGACATGCATAGTAGTTGGCTCTGTGCACATCCTCACCTGTAGAAAAAGAGCTTAGTTGCAATAACTACATTTGATTTGTCATCTTGTACTCTAGATCAGGGTCACCTCCAGGTCTCCTGAGCAAGGGCTTGTCCAGTTGCATTTTAACAAAGCCATTTCTTCAGAAATGAGAGAGGAAATCATGAGAATAGACAGGGCACTAGGGAATTGGATAGATCTATTTCAAACATGCAGACAATGTCAAATTTCTGTTTTATGATTTTTGCGGGCTAAATTTTGGTAAAATGAATCAGACATGAGTTGTGTGCTAATAACATATATGTGTGCAGGTTACCCTATGGTCCTTTATAGGTGGACAGGGTCCTTTTGCTTATACCAGTGTGTGTGCAAACAGAAATATGCAGATAGACACATATCACTGGGACCCTCTGGAACACTCAAGAGAAACTTATCTTTTCTTTAACTCTCTGGAGTATGAAGTTGATGTTCATGTTTTAATAATCTCATAATGCTATGATCAATTTAACTATATATAATGCATAGTCATCTCTTCACATTGTAAGAGTGACTCCTTTAGAACTCTCACCTCATAATGAGAAAATATTATTTTATTTTGCATAAGAAATGTACCTGGGGCTGTGATAGTTGATGGGGTCTGAGTTGAAGCAGACTTGGCTTTGATTACTAAGGCTGAAACATAGTTCTGGCAGAGAAATAGAATTCTCTCAACCTTATTTTGTAGGCCTCAGTCTTTAGAGGAACACTGCAGGTCTAAACTACTGTTACCAATTTCCTCTTATTAAGGGGGTAATTTTGATAGCTTTTGACCAGCCCTGACATGAAATAGCCACCCTTAGTGAGGTGGTCTGGACAGAAGACAAATGGAAGCCCACCATGCTGTGTGTCCTCATTATATACCATGGCAGTGTACAATAAAGTAAAATGTATTCTATCCTCTTACCTTGACAAATAGACCTTTGTAGCTACCTGGAAATCCAGGTTCAAATGTAGAATTTTTGGATTCCTTGTACATTTGTATTGAGAAATAGCAGCACAAGAGAACCGGCCACCCCCTGGTCCTCAGCCCATGGCATGTCCCCTTCTCTTCCCACTTTTAGCTCTCTCCTATATCCCAAGGGATCTGGTACAAATGCATGTGTATGCCCCAGCCCACATGGCCAAGCTCTGTCCTCACTCTTGCAAACAGTTCCACATGGCTAGTCCTCAGACCTCGAGGTATGTACGGTGACAGTGTGGTTGCCTTTCAGAAAGGTAGATCCAGGGATGAGGCCTGCACAGGCCCTGAAACAGGCTTGGAGCCCTTTGGGTAGAGAATTACAGGGTCTTAGTCTCTGGAGTGTGGTCTTGGAAGAGAGTGTTAGCTCCAGTGGAGTGCCGTCTTGACCCTGTGCACCCCTGGTTCTGTGGGGAGGGATGTAGCCACATGACAATATGACCAGGGTCACCTAAATCAGGACATCCCAGAGAAGCGGTACCTTTTGCTTGAGTTTAGAAGTCGTATTGCTGTCTTGTCAAAGTATATTACCAAATTTCATTCTGTTCCCCTTTCCTCACCTGCTCGATCACCTTCTCAGATCCCCTGTCCTCTGTAATAACCCAGGTATGTTTCACTGGGCTCAGGACTCTACCATGGAAACCAAAATTAGTTGGGTATTGATGGATGGAAATCAAAGCCAAATCTTTCAGGGTAATTGATTTTTAGTTATTGGTCAATAAAAGGTACCTAGAGCTAAAGAGTTCTTTGTCAGAACAGTTAATTATCCATTCTAAACCAGCTCTTCTACAAGCATTTTAAAGCCATCACTGAAGCAAAAGCAATGGAAGCCTCCGTTGACTATTTTGCATGAAATTTCCCTTTAGGTTTTTCCTTGAGAAAATTTGAAGGAAAGGCAGCAAGCTCTCCTGCATCCCTGTGTTTGTCTTCTACCCTTGTGTAGACACATAGTTTCTCTGCATTCTCTGCAGCCATCTCTTCTTCTTATTATTTTTTTATGTTTTTGGAGACAAGGTCTCATTCTGTCACCCCAGCTAGAGTGCAGTGGCATCATCATAGCTCACAGCAATCTCAAACTCCTGGGCTCCGGTGATCCTCCTGCCTCAGCCTCCTGAGTAGCTGAGACTACAGGCATGCGCCACCATGCCTGGCTAATTTTTCTATTTTTTGTAGAGACGGGATCTTGCTCTTGCTCAGGCTGGCCTAGTCACCTCTTCTGCTAGTTTCCCTAGTATTTAGCTACAGGCCTTGTGGAAGAGTCGGACAGAGTGTTGTGTGAGCATCAGCACAGGGCAGAGGCAGTACCTTTGTGGTGTGTTCTCTTTGGCATTTGCATTGACCTGACTCTTGCCAGTCAAGCGTTGATAACTTTCCTCTTTTCTTTTCCTATAGCTCGAGAGGAGAATGTGGCCACTTTCCGAGGCTCAGAGTACCTGTGCTACGACCTGTCTCAGAACCCAATCCAGAGCAGCAGTGATGAAATCACCCTCTCCTTTAAGACCTGGCAGCGTAACGGGCTCATCCTGCACACGGGCAAGTCGGCTGACTACGTTAACCTGGCTCTGAAGGATGGCGCGGTCTCCTTGGTCATTAACCTGGGGTCCGGGGCCTTTGAGGCCATTGTGGAGCCAGTGAATGGAAAATTCAATGACAACGCCTGGCACGATGTCAAAGTGACACGCAACCTCCGGCAGGTAATGGCTGAGAGAAGAGAGAGCCTGGAAGGCTCGTCTTAGGTGGTTGGGTAGGAAGTTTGTGAAGCAGGTGATGGGTGAGGTGGAGAGGGGTAGAGATACAGGTATGGATATATCACAGTCTTTCTCCCAGTCTTTGCAATTTCACAAGAAAAATTATGAGACTATGTTTCTCCTCATGCTTCAATTCTCCATTTGTGCTTGTTATTTAAAAAAGAAACTTGGTTGTCATATAGATAATAAAAGTTATAAATACTTTCATTCCTTTTATTCTGCTTTCCTTTGATCATTTTCTTAATTACATTGGAATCTTATCGTATTATTGTTAAATTCAATTAGGGACAGCATTTTGTTTTTGCAGCTTGGTAGATCTCCCTCATTCTTTGAATATATGTTTTTCTTTTTAATTAAGTTAAGCCATTGCCACGATGCCATAATTTTAATTCCTTCCAGAAAGTCTTCCTTTTCTCTTTCTGTTAATTTACCATCCCTCCCCAACTTTTTTTTTTTTTTTCTGTTGTTCCATTAACCTCTAGCCTTGGAATTAATTAGTTGGGATCTTTCTGAATTCCTGTTTCTCTGTTTCTTGATGTGGTGGTCCTACTCTATTGCCCCTGTCTCTACCTCCCAGACTCTTCAGTTGACTGGGAGGCCTGGAAAGTGGAAGGACCCAAATAAAAAAGTCAACTTTGGAGCAGCCTTTCCTGGTTCTGTCCGTGCTTGGGAACTCCCATCGCCTGCCGCTTCTAAGCAGGCAACTCCGTCAGGTGACAACATTCTCAGAAAGCCTTAGCCAAGTGAAGTTGTGTTCAATTTCCTAACCAATAATAGTGATAATACCTTACCAACCCATGTCAATAAAATAAAAACATTTCCTATAAAAGTCAAGATCTGTGCTGAGACTGCCTTTTCCAAGTTTGCCATGTTCATTTGGTTTTCCTACTTGCAAATTTGTCATTAAACCTAGTTGGAAAGCATCCATCCTTTATTAATCAGAAAACACTATGCAAATTTCTAGAAAGTGCTTATCAAATTTTCTTCTGCAATATGATTGATTTAATGCCTTCTAATGTAAATATGAAAGCATAAGAAATGACATGTGTTTTGCATATGTTTTCTGTTTAATAAAAGCCTAACTCAGTAATGCCAAACAAATGGTGTACACATTGGAAACACACAATAGTTGAAACACACATTTCCACACTTAAGTATGTCAAGGGAGCCACCTGGTTGGGAGATTCCATTCTGTCTGTGGTGAAGTTGCCAAATCAACACAGGACCTGGAGTTCCCAATCATCTTAGTATACATGGATCAGACATTTTTGAGTCATTGTCCTGCATTTTTCCTCCAAGGCTGAAGAACCCTACTGTTATTATCTTCTTTCATCCTACTCTAACCACACACTTATCCAGAAAAGAACTAACTTCTCAACTGTCAAGAGAAGCCAAATCAAATTTCCATTTGCTCACGTATAAGGGCTTAATATGTGTGCGCTGCAGAGATTAGGCTGAAGAGTGAAATATGACCTTTTGGCAGTTGTGATTGGCAGGTACAAAATAACACCCTTTAGGCATTAGTCAGTGGAGGAGAGAATTTTCATGTACCGGGGTGCAGAATCAGGTCATGGTTCTCATCAAGCTGTTTCTCTAACTCTCTCCCACCCTTCCTTACTATTCTAGAATGATTCTAATGAGCCTGAGAAAGGCTCGCTTTTGTTTCTACTAAAAACACTTTTCTAAAATAGTATATTGTCTCAATGAGGTCCTTTAAACTGAGAGAGGATAAACTAAACTGCAACTGCAATATGGGTTGTGCTGTTTTAGTCAGAGCCACTAGAGGAAAAGCACCCCCCACCCCCAGATGGTTTTTGTTGCAAGCTCAAGGGCCCCATTCCTCTCTGTGTCCTTGGACAAAGCCGCTTAACCTTTCTACATCACAGTTTCCATTAGTGAAATGGTGATTACAATACTCCCCAGCCATGTGTGGTGGCTAAATATGCAAAGCACCTTATGTTCCAGAAGGATTATGAGCTCATCCGTGGTCTGGGTGTAGACATGCCGTGACGTGCGCATGATCTACAGACTGATGCTCTGTCTCAGAGGTGACTGCGTCTGGCTGGTGCCGCAGCTGCAACTCCGTGCAGCGCTCTGTTCTAGATGCGGCTGCAGAGACCCCAGGGTACTGGGGTATTTCTCGGCAGACGGAGTGTTAATCTTGTGTGAGAAAGTGCACCTAAAATTGGAATGCACTGAAATCCTGACTAAATTTTGCATCCAAATACAATTTTTTGAAAGAGAGGGAAATCTTTGAAAAGCAAAGTTGAGTTTGCAAAAGCAATCTTTTTAGTGTTGAATACTATAAGGTTATTATTTTGCCCATTTTAAAAAAAAAACATATATAACATCTTTTTGAGTTCCCTAGAATACATTTGAAGGGTGGGACAGTCCTGTCTATTTAATGAAACTGTAAATAGCTTCATAAATATTTGATAACAAACCAGCATCACCCATGTTTTTGGTAAAGTTGAATGGCTTCTCTGGCAAAAATTCATCTGAGTAAAGTTTACCTGGGGTTTCCTGGAGTATTTATTACCAAATGGAGCAGAACTCTCCTCATTTCTTCCTTCATGGTATCATTTTGTGTCCTTCATGGTCATCATTTCGTGGGGATTCTGCCTTTAAGCCACGTCAGGGCCAAGGCGAGGTACTTTATTGGGGTTTCCGATTGAAGAAAGAAATGTGGACTAACTGTGTTTGTTCCCAACTATAACTGGGATTAGGGACCAAGGTAGTGAGGCATTTCTGTGTTTGTATGTGTGTGGGGTGGTTGGTCCATTGCTTTGCCTAAGTCCAAGGCCATGGCCACCACATCAACTGTTATACCTTTGTGTGTTACTTTTGTTAAACCACAAACTGGAGTTACCAGTCTTCCGTTCTTCCAGCTTCCCAGCTCAGGGTGTGTTGGCAATTTCACATTTGAAAATAGCAACAAGGAGACTAATTGTAGGGCTTCTCTAAGCCCTACAATGGATCCCAGGGAGGCCAGTCCTCCCTGCTACCCATAGAAAAAATTGCTTAAAAGCTTGAAAAGCTTTTGTTCAAGGGGAGTGGGGAGAGAGAGATTCCAAAGCATTCTAGCAAAGTAAACAAACTAATAACCTCATTGGGTAATAAAGAAGACTGTAACTTTTTAAAAGGATTCTAACAAGACAGTTATTCTAAACTTAGAGGAAAGGAAAAGAGAAGAATGTTCCCCTCTGGCTGGCCTCACAAATCCACAAAACTCAAGGAGGTTATAGATCTTTAAATTACCCGTGGAAACCCAGAATACACCACGTAACATAGCCTTTCTATGCTAGGTTTTATCTATAAATGTTTTAAGTTCTTTTCTTTTTAGGAGAAAGTCATGATCGTCTATCCCTGTAGTCAGAGTCAGAAGTGAAAAAAAAAAACAATACAACATATTGGTATTTCAGTTCTTTCTATATGTTTACGTGTGGAATGATACACTGGGGTGGTGGTCTTTCAGAACAGGTGGAATGTGTATTGGGGGTGGGAAGGGAGTGTGGGCCATGCTCACTCAGAAGAGCCCTCGGGAAGTAAGTATGAAGCTCATTCTAGCTGGGGTGAGGTGTGCTCTGAGAGGTATTTAGAATAGACGGGAGTTACAATGGCACGTGGACCCCAGTTCCTCTCCTGGCGGTGGCCTGGGTGGCAAAGGTTTTCCATAGAGTCCTGGTCTCATTGTCTTCCCCCCACTCTCTTTTTCTGTGTCGGGCGCCTTTTTTTTGAAAAACTAACACAAGATCATTCATGCGATGTGTCATTTTACTAACCGACTAATGTACTAACACCCTAACGACTCATCTTTGTTTTTAGTTTTTTTAATTAACAATCGTTCTGTTCACAATTTTTAATTTCCTTTCTTCCCCCTTCTCCGCAAAGCACTCAGGCATCGGACACGCTATGGTAAACAAACTACATTGTCTGGTAGATATCATTCTTATTGTCTCTTTTTTTGGGTTTGCCGTGTGTTGCCCCCCTTTTCCTTCCCAAACCCCCCTTTTATCCTCTTTAGACTAATTTCTTCTTCCTTTTCAATTTTTGTTGAATTAAATGCAAACCTTTCTTTTTCTTAAAAAAAAACAAAACAAAAAAAAACAGAAGGGAATGCACTTGTCCTGGAAATATTTGGTCAATTTTGGTGGGGATGATTTCCTTTTCTCTAGTTTTCCAATTTTTTCCCCCTAAAAGTATATTTTTAAAAAGAAATTTTCTCCATTTAGCTAAGTTAGTTTTGTTTTGTTTTCTTATTTTGCAACTTCCAAGTTACAGACTAGGGACAACAGAGATTTCTAGTAAGGACTTCCTTCTCTCCGTGTGTTCCTCTCCTCCTCACTCTTCCTCTTTCCTTTTTTCTCCTTCCCACTCCTTAATCCCTTTTCTCTCTCTCCCTTTTGTGTGGCCATGGCTGCCACAAGTGATCTGGGGAGGAACGTACTCAACTTCCTAAACTCTTCCTGTCCCTTCTCTACCTTCCTCCCCCTCCGGGGCCAGAGGAGCTCCACCAGTCGTGTTCTCCATACGAACGACCTCTGCATGGCATGTTCCTGTCTCGTGGACTTCCCCATCAGCACCAGAATTTGTTCTCCCATTTTCCTCCTCATTACTAACAACCTACTACCACCCCGACTCCACTTTCTTCTTTTATTTTCTCCCCTCATTCTTCTTCATTCTCCTCTCATCCTTCATATGTTTTGGGGTTGGGTTTGGAATTTTTCTTTTCTTTTCTTTTTTTTTTAG
>VBSM01001979.1:20311516-20350273 GCA_008086735.1 Cheirogaleus medius | reverse complement strand
GGCAGGGTTGGTGTCCTGGGGGGAGTCCATGGCATGTACCATCCATGACACATCAGAATCGAGACCCTTCTCCTTCCCTCCTCGAATGCATGTTTGTCAGTGTGGTGTGTGAGCCAAAATAGAAACAAATAAAAACAAGAAAAGAAAAAAGAAAAGAAAAGAAAAAAAGGAAATAAAAAACCCATCAACAACCAAAGACCAACCCCTAACAAACTTCATCATCATCAAATGTCTCCTTTGCTGTTTTTCACTACCACCATAACAAACAATCATAAAAGAAATAAGCAATCATTTTAGCAATGAACTGAGACAAGTGATACCGTCTGAGGGTGGTTCCATTTTCTAGCCTGACTGAGTCAAGAGTGCAATGGGTAGAACAAGGTGCCCAGCTTGGCAATTCCAACGAGCTCTCCCGTCAGTCTGCAGGGGGATACTGGAGCATTGGGAGCCAGGGAGCCAGACCAGAAAATGGAACTTGGCTGCACATACCCAAATCAAACCCAATTAGCAAGCATACCTCACCAAAATCTTAATGAAAGTGATGCCACAAATAGGGAGAGCCACTGGGATTTGATAGGACTATAAAGTCATTGTTGGGATTTTTTTTTGTCCCTATATCCCTTCACCAGGTGACAATCTCTGTGGATGGCATTCTTACCACGACGGGCTACACTCAAGAGGACTACACCATGCTGGGCTCCGACGACTTCTTCTACGTGGGAGGAAGCCCAAGCACCGCTGACTTGCCTGGCTCCCCCGTCAGCAACAACTTCATGGGCTGCCTGAGAGAGGTAGAGTTTACGCAACTCCATTTAATGCACTGTGTGACTGTTTTGTTTATGAACAAATGAGATTTCTAGGTCAATAAATGGATCTGTCCTCTAATCTGTTCTATGAGGTGATGGGTTGCAGCAGAAAAGACTTCAGACTTGCAAGCAGATATCCAACGTTTTGATCCCATCGTCAGCTGGTTGTATGACCTTGGGTTTGCCACTTAAGGACTCTGTAGCTCTGTTTTCTCATCTAACCAATGGAGAATCTTATCCCACAGGTAGCTGTGCTTTGTAAATTAAATGCAATAACACAGATGAAAGGCTGTTGGAATCACAAGGAACTGGATGTGTGTAAAGTTTGATTTTGTGCTTTTGACTTGGCAAGTGGGGAAGCTCTAACTAAAACGGGCTCAATTTGTGGTTGTGCGCCTTGTTTAAAATATAACATATGTATTATTTTACCTTTGGCAAGCCTGGTGTTCCCAAGAGTCTCATTATTTGAGATGAAGGAAAATTCTTTTAATACAATATTAAGCCTCAGAAGGCTGGTTTTCCTTTTTCTTTTCTTTTTTTTTTTCTCCTTCCCTGAAAGCTAGCAGCAGCTATAGCTGTGAAGAAACAGTGGGATTTTGCCATTACTCATTTATTACCATTGCAGCTGATGTGTTGAGACCTCTGTGTGAGAGCGAAGGAACTTCAGCCAAGTGAAAGTTCAATCTCTAAGGTCAATTGTTGAAGCAAAAAGAATCAGACTTTATTCGGTAGAGTTCTTTCAGAACACTGTGCCATCAGAGCAGTACACTGCATATTTTGTTTAAGCTAAGCTTGATTGCCTAAGATATCTATACCATTTCCCCAGGGAAATTCCCTGAGCTAACAATGTTCGTTCTTGTAGACAAAAATCCCTTGTGACATCTTATAAGCCTCCTCTCAGGGCATATGTTTTATTCTTATTATGGCTCTTTAAAATGTGTTGAACATCACTTGTATATGAGATGGCATTGCACATGCATGCGTTCATGCCACTGTGACTGTGAGCCGTGTCCAGACGGGAATCGTGTCTGTTGTGCCTAGTACTTAGTAGGTGCATGATAAGGATTTGTTGGATGAGTCCATTTATCAAATAATCATTGGGTTCCATTTTGTGTGCTGTAAACTAAATTTGGTGGCTCTTTACAAGCCATAGTCTCCATGCTCAAAGGCTTTGTCCTCCAGAAAAGGAAATGAGATCAGTGAATGAATAATTACAGCACAGGACATCATGTTTTCCATGCTACAGATGAAATGTTCTGAGTAGAGAAAACAAAAATTGTAGGTGGGAGTCAGTTTTAGAGAAGAAGTCACATTTGTGCTGGACCGTGTTGCAATAAACCATGTGTGAATTTGAGAGGAAGGGGTAGAAAGGAGAGATATGACTAGGGAGGAAAAAATCCAACTCTAGCTTCCTATTATTCTCCACCTGAAGCACAAATTTAGAGGACCCAAAGAGTACTTTCCTCTCACTGTGGGACGTTACCTAGGCTTCTACTGGCTTCAGGGATTCCATTTCTGATGAAATTACAGTAGGCATAGAGCTCTTCTTCCCTGGGATTTACTCCTATTTGCATAGAATATAGGCATAAACTACTTGATGTCTAATGAACCCTGAAAGACTCTTAAACACTGTTAAATCACACTAAATTGGAATTGCACTCTCATCAGTAAAAGATTGCAACATTCTTGTCACCAAAGCGGTAGCTCAGGAATGGATGAGGCCTGGTTGCTGTGGAGTATTCATCCATCTTTGCAGTGTAACAGCCCTGAGTGTGAAGTTTCTCCTGGATGGGATTGAAGGTTGGCCTCTGGACTAATTTTCCCCAACACAAAAGTATATTGAACCATGTCTTGATTATGCATTTGGAGATAAGGGAGCCATTTCCCAACCACAGATCTTCTATTAATCAGGGAGGATGCCCCTGAACATTTTGAAACAAGTCTCTTAACAACACAAAGATGTCTCTGATGATTTTATCCATGTGGAACCTAAAGTAAACAAAAATACACACACACACATGCATACACATACACACACACTTATACATCATATGTATAGATTAGAAAGCATCAAAAGTCTGTTAAAAGTGTCATGTAATAGCTTAAAAGTTAAAGGCAGTTCTGAAAAATAATCTCAGTATTAGAAATAACTGTAATTAGTGATAAAAATAAACACATAGGTAGCAACACAAATAGGCATTTAAATCCAGATCAAGTGAGAAAAGGAAAGTCCAAAAACACTGACAAAAGAAGAACATTATTAATTCCCACCTCCATCTCTGCTTTGTGTATATAGCATTATAGTCCTCCTAAGGGACTCGGAGGCCTTCTCATTTGTCTGAGTACTTTGAACAGATAACTGTGAGTCTAGCGTATTCCTGGCATATCATTTCTTTCCATTTAATCACTACAATTCACTTTTCTGTGGGCAGGTCTGGGACAGTCTTCTCTTGTTCTTGGTATTTGTCTTTGACAAATTAGTAAATAGCAAGAGCTTCCAGCTACGTTGGGATTTAGCTGCTTGATAAATTCCACTTAACCACGTTATTTAACTGTAGAACAGTTTTAACTATAGACCAGTTGCCAGTTATTCTACAATTTTCTTCTTCCCTTCCCTCTTTTTGCCTTTTTATCCAATCTTTTCTTGCCATTTGTGGCTCTACGTTGTCCTAAACTGAACTGAGTGCTTTTATGTGTAATTTTCTATAAATTACAGGCATGGCGAAGAGACGACAGGATTTCTGTTCCAGGTCATCAATATTTCTTTGTGTGTGGCGTAAAATAGTTTTTATCTTTCGAACTATAGGTACCATGCACCTAAAAGCTAAGTTCTAACTCCACTGTTAAGCCCAGTGACTGTGGATTTTACCTGTATGCATCCTCTAACTTGATGCCACTGTAAAAGTCACAACAAAGTGTCCAAGTTGTAATCAAGCTATTGTGGCTCTCCGCACACCCTCGTTATCAAGACAAGATTGGTGTCCACTTAAATATCCCAAAGTCAGCAACACGTTTCTCTTTGTGTTATCATGTTTCAATGTATTTGTTTTATTTTGTTCTTACTGTGTTCCCAGCTCCTAGAATACTTCTTGGCTCTTAGCAGCTCAAGAACCCCTCCCGTCCCTGCCCAGCTATCTGATATTAGAGAAATGTTACATAAAAAGCCTCAGCCAGGCTGAGAGAAATGGATTGAACCCTCTTTTAGAAAGAACGGGATAGGAAAGTCTTTGAGGAAGGCATCATGGTATAATAAAAAGACTATTGGGTTTAAAATCAGCAAATCTGGTCAGAAATACCAGCTCTATCACTAGTTGTATGGCTGAGCATAAGCCGCTGATCTTATTTGAGCCTCAGTTTCCTAACCTATAACATGGAAATGATAAGACCTCTGTTGTGTTCCTCTCAAGAACAAATGAAATGAGGTGTGTAAAAGTGAAACCGTACAGCATTACAAAATACAATAGTGTTTTGCTACAGCAAATATGATTAAGTATTATGTAATGTATATAATAAAATAGTTTATGAATATAAATATAAGTCTAAGTGAGTATGCATTAGCACATGCAATCTCTATAGTGCTCATATTTGCAAATTACTAAAACATTTATTTTTTAGTTTCTTTTTCAGGAAAAAAATTATTCTGAGGTTTATCTTACTAAAATTATCTCTTATTTGCTAACATAGGGATAACCCATCCCACCCACCCCCATTTATCACCTTGTTTGTTGCCTTTGGTCATTTCCTTGGCACTGCCAGCTCCCTTTATTAAAACGTGAGCTCCGTGAGGACAAAGGCCTTATTTGCTCATGGGTGTTTTCCCAGCACCTAGGACAGTCCCTGGCATGAAAAATGTACTCAATAAGTGTGTCTGGAATAAATAAATAAATGAATGAGCTAACCCAGTGGAGCTCTAAAATCTGGTGGCATTGATATCAACAGTGTCTTAGTTTAGACTGGTATAAAAAAGTACCATAGATTATGTAATGACAAAAATGCAAAAATTTATTTCTCACAATTCTGGAGGCTGGAAGTCCAAGATCACGGTGCCAGCATGGTCAGGTTCTCGTGAGGGCAGCTTCCAGGTTGTAGACGGCTGTTTTCTCATTGTATCCTCATGTGGCAGAAAGAGGGTGAGAGCTCTCTAGGGTCCCTTTGTAAGGCCACCGACCCCACTAATAAGGGCCCCTGATTCCCTCCCAGAGCACCCCCCTCCTAACACCATCACTTTGGGCGTTGGGATTTCAACATATGAAGTTTGGGGGGAGATGAACATTCAGTCCATAACAACCAAACAATATGTATGGAAAACCTACATTATGCCAAAGTCCAGCATGGTTCCTGCTTCAGAGGACCTCACACTTGGGGAAGGGGAGGCAGACACACACACACAATCTCTATAAATGGCAGTTAACGCACAGGATGAGGCAGCTCCAGTCGCAATGGGGCTGCTGAGGAGAAGGACTTAAAATGTCCTGGGACTCAGGGGAGGATCCATCCAAGAGATAATGCCCAAGGTGAGGTGCTTGAAGACGAATAGATAGGAGCAGGAAAGAATGGATTTAGGATGCAGGACAGCGGGACCAAAGTCAGGGAGGCAGGGCACAGCCTGGTGTCTGGGGAAGAACTTGAGAACAGTTTGTTGATTTCAGGACCAACCCAAAATAGAAGATTAGGAATTTTGGAGATGTAGGTGCAAAGTTAGGTAGGGATCATTTCATAGAGGGCTTTATTTCATGCTATATCCTTGGACTCCATTCTCTAGGCAATGAGGAACCATCAAAAGATCTTTTTTTTTTTTTCTTGAGACAGAGTCTCACTCTGTTGCCCAGGCTAGAGTGCCATGGCATCAGCCTAGCTCACAGCAACCTCAAACTCCTGGGCTCAAGCGATCCTCCCACCTCAGCCTCCCAGAGTGCTAGGATTACAAGTGTGAGCCACCACGCCCAGCCTATCAAGATCTTAAGCAGTGGAATGACATGGCCAGACTGGCATCTTCTCCACCAGGCCTTAATTCCTTGAGAACTAAGTTAGTCCTTCTCCTACTTCCCCCTTGATGTATATTTTTGTCCTGGAAGTTGCAGAGCAGGGATGGAAAGGGTGTCCCGTCAGCTTCAGCACTGGACTGGAGAGTGCCTCTCTGAAATTTAACATTTCTACAGAAAAGCACTTCTTTCTGACTCCCACTTAAGCTCTCCCAGACCCTCTCTGTGAGGTCATGCATTTCTCCTTCCCTCCTCCCTTGGCATTGCTGAGCTATCGCTGTTGGATGAAGTTCAATGACGGTGTGGTAGGGCAAAGCCGAGCTGAGATGGAGCTGCGTGGGCAGTGTCCCTGTCAGATCACTCAAGCCCGTCAGAACAGCCTCCTCTGTGCAGGGGCTTTCTGTAGTGTTTGATCTGGTTCTTCCTACATCATCCTTCTTTCTCCTCCATCTGTTACTCCTCCGTTTCCCCTTGTGGAGATGCGCGAGTGCTGCTAAGACCCCTGGGACAGACTGGCCCATCTCACCTCTCTTTTTTCCCAGAATCTCTGATGGGGAGGAAAGAGAAGCAGGAGAATTGGGAGCATGGAGCACATATTTAAAGGAAAAAGGATTGGGTAGAACATCATTGTGCACATTACATTCCACATCCCTTTGTGATTATTAGCCATTTAAAACCGAATAGGGTTTTGCAGCCAGAGATAGTCTCTGAACAGATGATTAATGGCTTAATCCATAATAACTTTACATTTTATAGAACCCTGATAGGCGTCCACATCTGGTGAGCCAAGCTATTTAAGGCTGTGTTAATTCTGTTAATTGCTATACGTTTATTTGAATTGCTGGCACCTGCGGGCTTTGGGATAATGTGTTTGTTGTGGCTTTATTTATTTATTTATTTTTTAAAAATACATACTTATTTTATTTTACCCTGTCTCACTGTCTTGTGCTGCTGTCACTTAATTTCTTCTTATACCATCATGTAATTTCTCTTCTGGTTTTTCTTTTGAATTGTCTTCTTGCTTCTTCACTCATTGTCCTCCCCACCCCCAATCTCTTTTTCCCTAATTGTTTGTTTTCCAAGCTCTTGTTTTTGTAGTCTTCCTGATTTCTCAGGTGATAATAATGCCTCTGTCCATAAGCAGGTAAATTTAGGTTATGCAGTTGGCCCTAAAAATTCATTTTTCTGTCATTAAAATACTGTGCTATCTCAGGGTTAGCAAAGCCCAAGTGAGATTTGAGCGTCAGCATGGGAGAGGAGAAGAGGGGCTTTAGAGGATATGAGTCTTACCTAGACTCTTCCCTTACCAGGTAGCTGCAGGACTTTGAGCAAGCCACTCAATTGCACTAGCCTCGGATTTTTCATCTGTAAAGAGAGATAATAATACTTGCTTCAAGCATTTTTATGTAGGGCACAAATGGGATAACAAAAAGGGAGGTGTTTTATAAAATATAAAACACTACACAGATGTTCATGTAGTTATTATTTATGTTATTAATTGAAACAAAATCAATTAATTCTGGCCAAGGAACTGCTCTTTGCTGTTTCTATGATTAAAAAGGTACAGAAGTTAGGAGAGCCCAGTGTAGTTTCATAAAAAGACCTACTTCATTGGAATCTAGTTACCAGGTTCAGTTTCTGATGTTAATTAGACAATTATACAATCTCTCTAGATATCCATGTCTTGACCTGTAAAATGAGGACAGTAATCATTGCTAATGCAAATGCACACCACTGTGGAGAACTTCGTGTAAATGTAGTGCAGACATACAAATTATTGCTTATTAGATTTGGGGTAGGAAGATAAGTTTTATTCCACTCCTGTTAGGAAGATCTGCAGAGAAGCACTCTGTGGATTTGGAGGTAAGAATGGCTTGAGAGAATGGAAGAAACAATGCAAAAAAGTAACCAAAAAGGACAAGATTTGAACAAGATAGGAAGAAGTGGAAATATAAATCAGAGCAAATGGAGGCATGTGGCAAAAGGATAGACAAAAGGAAAACAAGAAACTACATCTCAAGAGCTATTGGGTTGTTAGGGGCTAAACTGTGTTCCCTGCAAATTCATATGTTGAAGTTCTAACCTTTAGTGTGTGACTGTATTTGGAGATAGGGCCTTTGGAGAGGTAATTACAATAAAATGAGGTCATATGTGTGGGCCCTAATCCAATATGACTGGTGTCCTTGTAAAACAGGAGAGATTAGGACACAGATATCCACAGAGGAAAGACCATGTGAAGACAGAGGAAGAAGACATCCACCTCCATGCCCAGGACAGAGACTTCAGAAGAAACCAACCCTGCTGACATCTTGATCTTGAACTTCTAGCCTCCTGGAGTATGAGAAAATAACTTTCTGTGTTTAAGCCACCCCGTCTGTGGTCTTTAGTTATGGAAGCTTTAGCAAACTCATACATGAGTTGAACATAAAAAATTGCCATCTTCAAGGGATTAAAAAGAAAAGGCCGAATATTGGCAATGTCATGTGATTCAATTTAAAAATGAAATTTTTGTAAAGAGGATAAACGAGATCTTCTGGAAAAGAGATTACTTTCTGGATTACAAGGGACCACAATGGGGGGGGGAGGGAGAGGGAAGGGGAGAGAGTGAGTTTGGCTCTCTGTGGCACAGAGTAGGAGGGAACAAAACTCTGAGCTCCTGGGGATTTGTGATGCATTTGAGACTATTTCATTAGGAGCCAGGTGTGAGCACTTAGCCAAGCGTGGCTATAAGAAGGTGGTCTGGGCCTCGGGAATAGCATCAAGATCACTGAAGTCTCAAGGATATTTAGGATTGCAGTGCTATGACAGACAGAAAGAACTTCTTCAGTTAATGTGAAAATAAAATTATTAAAGAAGGGCTTGATGCTTATAGTTGGTGGATTGTTGATGGAGAAGTAGATATGGTAAATAAACAATGTTTCTTTGGCAACCCAGTATCCACTCTACCTTCTTTTGATAAATGTTTCTTGATTTTTATTCCCTTCAGTGTCAATGTAATGATTCAGTAACACTCGCTCAGCTCCTGGCTCCATCAGTGAGCGTGTGATCTCCAAGTCAGTCAAGGCCTTTCCTTCCTCTGGGCATGGTTATTCTGTTCATAGGTGGGCTTCTAACCCAATTTGGATTGGTGACGTGCAGGTTCAGGACTTTTGTCTGTATGTTGAGGGGAACTGCTCTCCTTTGCTTTGCTTTAGAACTTGGGATGGTATTAAACTGAGCTTCTGGCTACCTTTTGCTACTACAGAGACGAGAAATGAAGCCAGCATGGAGAACAGCAAAACCAAAAATGGGGAGAAACTAGGTCCTACTAACATTTTGAATGCCCTGGATAAAATATTCCTTAAATTAGACTACCCCTGGATGTTTAGTCATAATTGAATAAACTCCATCTTTCGTCTAAACTACCTTAGGCTATATTTTCTGTTATTTGCAACACATAGCCCTAGATGATGTAGCAGGATTCCCCATGCTCCTATTTTACCCCTGTTTTCTCTGACAAAAGATGGGTCATTGGACAGGAAAAGATAACAAAGATAGGAAACTTAATGTTGGAGCATCTTAGAAAGCACTTAATTGCTCTGTATTGATTCAAATTTACTACTTAGGGTGAATGATATCTCAAGATACAGAGAGAATCTGTAAATAAAAATTTTGAAACCTGGTTGGTGGTTTTTGAGGAATGGTAGCAAAAGGAGGTAGCAAATGGTAGCCTTTAGGAGGTTCCTAAAAGGCTAGAGATAGAAAAATGTAAATAATGCATGCTATGGAATTAGAAATGTAATTGGAATCTGGATATGATTTTGGAGTACAATACAAATAGAAGATATGAGCCTATAGCAAAGAGTAATCAACATGACTGCCATGGATTGTTAAGAACACTAAGAAAAAGTGATATCATGTCAACCAAACTCACATATCCACTCAATAGTGCTACTGATGACTCAGAAAAGTACTATGGACCTTATGTAACTAAATAGCAGCAAGGTTTTTGACAATACATTTTGTGATATTTTTATTAACAAGATGGAGAAATAAGGGTTGGATGCAAGATCTATTGAGTAAAGGAGAAACTGGTTCAACTGTCAATGGGCCCTATTCTGGCCTATGTGAAAGTTTCTGTTAGATGTCACAAGGCTCTGTCTTACTGAACATTTATATTAGGGACTTGAAGGAACATAGGAGAACATGCACATCAACTTTGTGGATGACAGGGAACTGGGACTGATAGAAAACATGTGCCTATATGATCTGAGGCTGAATTAATAGAGTTATAATTTATAAAACAAAGGAGGTGACAATTCTGTGATGTAGTTTGTTGGTTAAGAAAGCAGCTCTGGAGTTAGATTTCCTGGTTGCAAAGCCCAGCTCTACTCCCATTAGCCATGTGATACTGGGCAATTTACCTAACTCTATTATTCATTAAATGGGTACAATAATTATACCTACTTCATGGAGTTGTTGTATTAATTGAGATAATGCATTGCAAAATGCTTAGAACAATGCTTGACATATACAAAATGCTCAGAAAGTTTTATTTATAATTATTATCCTCATTGTTCTCACTATGTGCTAGTATAATTATTGAGAATATTGCATTCAGTTCTGGTCGATAGGCTTTTAAAATGTTAACTAATTGGCAGATTAGAACATGTTTAGAACTGAGCTCTGAAAAAAATGAAGGCACTCAAGAACTCAAGATCCTGACGTGAAAAGGTTAACTGACAGATCCAGGGTCATTTAACCTGAGAAAGAAATGATGCCTGTGCCCATAGGTTGGGAGTTTCCTTCATACACGAAGGGCTGTCCTGTGGAAATGGGATTAATGTGGCTCATATATCCTCAAGAAGAAAAACTAAGGTTAATGAGGAGACGCTGGGTACTCAACATAAGGAAGAACTGTCAATGAGGGTAACCGGTCTCTACTTGGCCTCTATTTTATAGATTCTATAGCTCTACGGCAAATGAGTTATCTGAAAAGAAAGAATGAGGCTAATTGAGTAGACCAGGTTCCTTGTGTTGAAGACATTCCTCATTAATCTCCAAATCAGTTGACTTTGCGTATCCCACGGAGACTCATTGGGTTGCCCTTGTGGTTGGAGTTGAGTTTCCAGCCACTGCCACCACTTATTAGTCACTTATAATTATTTCTCTCTGCTCTTCCTTCACTTATATCATCTCCAAAACCATTACAACCACAGCGATTATAATCATAACAGCAGCAATAAAGACTAAGAATGACTGAGCACTTAACAATGTGAATACATGGGAAGTGTGTGTCTGCTCAGAGCTATGTGATTCATACATATTCCCTAATTTAATTCTCACAAGAAAACTTATGAGGTGCATTCCATTATCATTCCTAATTTGAATTTAAAGAGAGTGAGTGTCTTTCCCATTCACACAGTTCTAAGTGTTGGAGTTGAGATGTAACTACTGCCAACAACACGAATCCTCCTGCCATGTCTACCAACTCAACCATAAGACTTGGTGATGAAGAAAAGGAAACAAACACCCCTGAAAAATGTTGGTGATTCTGTGGTTAAATCCACTCTAGAGAATGGTCTCTCGCTGCCATTCAGAAGCTCCACTTCATAGGAAAGGTCATTTAATCAGGCAAAAATGTCCTGCTGGGAAACTGGATACAATTACCTATTTCTTTCACCTTGCCATTGATTGTTCTGAGAGGAAGGCAGTTTTTGCTTGATTTCTCACTTTGCACAAATTGATATTGCTCAACCCGTTAATGGAGGAATGATTTTCATTATGGGACCTGAGAGGAAAGTTGCTGCTCTTGGTGTAAATGTCAAGCAGTGGAATACTTTTGTCTTGAGATGTGCAGCATGTCACTCTTTCCTTTTGTTCCAGCCCAATATTTTCCGTGAAATTGGAGCTATTTGCCTGTAATGCCTTCAGAAAATCAGAATGAGAAGCAGCTTCTTTTTAGATGTATTATGAATTTTCAGTCTGATTTTAGGAGCCTCTTATTTAGCTTTGCATTTTTTTCTCTTCAGAATAAATTCAGTGGAACTCATTGCTTTCTAAAAATGTCACTTATTTACAGCAAATGTAATCTACCACAACATTCCCACTGAGACAAAATCTCTTGTGTCTTCAAATGCCTCAAAGGAGATTAAAAAAACTAGTCCTTGTGCACATATACCTACAGGGATAAAACAATCATCGAGCTAATTAATTAGCTAATGTATTTTAAAATTGTTTTTGCAAATGCAGAAACGACTATTCCATTAGTGTTATGGTGCTTTTGTAACCTTGTGTTCTGTCCCTTCTGTGGACCGTGTGCCACAACTACTTTCTGCATAGATTTCAAGAGAGATAGAAGGACAAAATTTCTTACTTCACAAATCAGTGAAGATGTAGCTTAGGGCAGCAACATTGCACACCAATTATCAACCAATAAAATTCTCCTCCTTCCCTCTCCCTTAGCCTCACTCTGACTAGCCAGTATCAGCAGATGGTCTATCTCATACTTTGCAGAGAAAATAGAAACTGTTCAGCTTATGCTCACTAAACTTCTGTCCTTTCACCTCTACACTTGGCTTCAAAGATACTCATTGCTACCTTCTTCCCTCCTGTCTTATAAGATAAACTTTCCTTTCCTCTTTTGCCTTTTTTTGAGATTTAGCCCTATAAGGACTCCCTTTTTCTTCAGTTATCTTCGATCTTCCCTTCACCTGTGCTCCATTCCTTCAGCTGGCGATACCTGCAAAATCATTTCCTTCATCCTGTTTCCTGCTCGGTTTACACCATAGCTCATTCCTTACTTTCAGTGAAAAATTTCTTGGGAGGATTGTCTATGCTTCCTATCTTTTCTCCCTCATGGTTATTCCTTAACCCTCTACATTTGCATGCCCAACTCTGAACTTCAGGATCCCCTGCACTTTAGTAGAATCATTTTCTTGTTTTACCTTGTTTAAGGTAGAAACACTTTATTGTATGCTCCCACAGCCCTCAGTTCATAATTTCAGTTCATTGTAATTGTTATTATAGTCCTCTCACATTGTATTTTAATTATTTGTGTTCATAGGTTCCCCTAGTAGACTGAACTCCGAGAAGGCAGGAACAAGGATTTATACAGATTGCATATTCCCTTTAAAGTTAAACATAGGTCCTGACACATGAATATCTGGAAGATATTCTTCAATAAAATAATAAATATTGGTGAACCTCAGTGATAGAATTATTGTTCCAGAGTTCCAATGTCTGCTTATTTTCTCCTTTTCTCAATAACACTCATTGACTTATTCATGAGCGCAGTAAATATTCATGGAATGCCTACTGTGTCATAAGATCTGTTCTAAAAGTTGGAGTGTAGTGAATGACACCATATAGAAGGTCCCTGAGCCTCCAAAATTTGCATTATGGTTGAAAGAGACAAATAGTAAATGGAAAAACAATTAAGATACTTTCCAATGATGATAAGTGGGCTGAAGGAAATGGAAGAGGCTAATGGGAGAGTAAGTGGGTCTCCCCGAGACTGAGGGTCAGGGAAAGACTCTCTGAGGAAGTGATAACTAAGTCGAGACCTAAGAGGAAAGCAGGGGTCAGCCACACAAAGGTCTAGGGAGAGGCCATTCCAGTCAAGGGGGCTACAAGATCAAAGAGGACCCAAAGCCAGGAAAAGCTTGGTGTGTTCAAGAAAAGTCAAGGAGACTGCTGTGGCCATGGCTCAGTGAGAGAGGCAATGGGAGCAACAAAAGGTCTGAGATGAGATATGCTGCTTTTCTAAAAATATCCACACTAGGCAGTGCCAACTTATCCTGCTTATCTCCCCCTTGGAGTCTTCATCTGCCTATTTATCACACATCTAGGCTGATTTCCTCTCCGCCTTTATCCTGGAGAGCAAGCATCCCTCTATCAGCTCACCTGTTACCTGTGCTCAGCATTTCCTTCTCTCCATCCCACCTCCTGAATTTTACTCTTCCATTGCCCCTGCTCTCTTATAGTATATATGTATTTTTTTCTTTTCTAAAAATTGTAATAAAAAACATACAACATGGAATCTAACCCTGTTAACAAATGTCAAATACTGTACGATACAGTGTTGTAAACTGTACGATATGCACGTTGTTGTCCATAGATCTCTAGAACTTTTCTTTTGCACCTTTGATCTTTGCCTCGTCATGCATTTCTTCATGAGCCACACATATGTGCTGGTCTACACTATCCTTGCATAAATCTCTCCCTGGACCTGCACCTTCTTAAACTCTGAGTGCTTCTTTCCGGGAGATGGGTAGGGAAGGAGGCAAAACCAAATGGTTATGAGATTTGAGAAAGGAAAGATGAGAAAGTAGCATAGGATGCCCCCATGACTTTTCTAGAAGAGAGGCGAGAGCAGTGTGCTAAGTGTGAGAAGAATGGAGGCAGGGTTATGTATCATCCAGTAGATTTAGAACAGCTAATACTGTCATCACCCATTCACTCAAGTTGGAAACCTCAGAGTGAGCTTTGATGTTTCCTTCTCATCCAGCCAATCACAGGATCCCACTGGCAATTCCTTTGTAATATTTCTCACTCATTTCTGTCCTCTCCTCTCTGGATCCTTCACTCCTATTGCTCCCTTTGCCCCATACCTCGCCTCTTATGGTATCGTAACGAGCCTTTCTGCCTCCATTCTCTGCCATTCTCTGTATTCTGCATTCTGCCCTGCTTTGCTCTTTGTGCTGTTCTTTGGAAACACCCAGTGCCCACCGGAGCGTGTCTTCTTCAGCCTCCCACTCAAGGCCTTCTGCAGGTTGGCTTCAACTTTGCCTCCGCCTCCTCATAGCTCTTCCCTGTATTTAACCAGAGTGGCCATTTCATATCATTCTAAATCTAAATCTGTGTCTTGAATTCTTACTTCTACAACTTGTTTGTCTGGTTCTCCCAGCAAGAATTTCTCCCTTTCTTCTCTCTTACTCATTCTTCCAGGACCACTGGGTGAACAGTGTTTTTTTCTTACTTCTGAATTCCAAGCATACTTTTATAATACAGAGTGTGTGAGCTCAGACTTTGGAGGTAGACGGTCAGGTTCAAATTTTGGTTTTGCTACCTACTACGTAAGTGCCTCGGACAAGTTAGTTAGTTTCTCTGAAACTCAGTTTCTTTATCTATAAAATGGGTATCTTAATAGTATCTACCACATAGAGTTTTTTTATAAGGATCAAATGAGATGATGTAATAAAACCTTTAGCTGAATCTATCACATGGTTAAGTGCTTAATATTAACTATTATTGTCATTCGTTTGGTCCTTACAGTGCCCTGTAGTCATTTGTTATCTTTCCTGGCATGCAGATAACCCCTTTGAAGACAGAGAAGTCTTTGTAGTTCCAGCAATGCTGTGTATACTATAGATTTATTAAAGAGAATGGAAAGTAATTTATAGCTCTCAAATGAATTTTTTGATGGACTGTAAGGAAGTTGCTGTCTCTCCATATTATATTTTGACCACAATTGAAATGATTCCATCGGCCAAAGGAGAATAATTTCTTCTTTATAGACATAACAAAAAAATTTTATTCATGAATAAATGAAATGTATGTGCATATAGGAAATATGAATGCAGTCATTTCATATTTTTTAAATTCCTGGCAATCAAATGGGGTTGTGATAAAGATTATCTTTCTTAGTGTAACTTTTCTTTGTAGATATTAATGTGACAGTTCTGATTGGTGATGCTTAAAATGCTAAAGGAAACAAAACTTAGCTATAAAATTGGATATTGGCTTGATGATCAAAAATGTTCCATTCAAGCCTAAATTCTTAAGAAGTTTAAATTGCTTTGGAATGTCTTATGATCCTTCAGATACCTGTAAACAATTGATTTAATGAGCTTCTATTATATTCTAGGCATGGTGTTCAGAATGCAAAGTAAGGTGGACACAGTTTCTTCTCTGGAAGATCTTATAGTTCAGGGGTTGGCAAATTTTTCTGTAAAGGGCCAGGTTAATGGTTTAATTTTGATGCCCAGCAAATTTGACAATGTCCAAAGACTCTTTTTCTTGTTAAAACTGGGGTAGATGGTTGGAGGGCTAGTGAAGGGGGGATGCTACTGGCATCTAGTGGATAGAGGCCAAGAATGTTGCAATACATCCTACAATTCACAGCATAGTCCCTCTGCAATAATTATCCAGCCCCAGATCTCAATAGTGCCGAAGCTTGAGAAACTGTGGACTGGACAGTAAGTAGCTTTGGTTTTGTAGGTCATATGGTCCCTATCACAGCTATCAAACTCTGCCATTATAGCATACAAGCAGCCATAGATAATATATAAACAAATAAGTGTGTGGGTGTTCCAATAAAACTTTATAAGCAAGAGCAGGAAGAGGGCTGGATTTGGCTCTGGGTATGTAGTTTGCTGACTCTTGCTCTAGTTGAAATGATAGACAAAAATCTGATAATTATATTTCAATCTATTAAGCTATATATATAGAGAGAGATCAAAGTTTTCACAGGTTTACACCAAAGCCTAAAATATGAGCATTTAGCCTGATCTGAGGATCGAACAGAACTTTTTTCTTTTTTTTTTTGAAGAGTGAGGACTTAGACAAAAACAGCAATTCCATGGAAAGGGAATAGCCCTGGCAAAGGCAGGCACAAAAATGTGGAATAGCATGGTGAGTCTGGGGAACTAATAATACTAGAGGAAGTAGGAGTGGTGGTGGGGGTAGTGATAGCAATACTAGTAACAGCTGACATTTGTTGACTGTGCCATATGCCAGAAACTCTTAAGCATTTTATGTGTGCTAATACATTTCATAGAAATAGAGTTTGGTGCTGTTGGAGTGATGTAAAATAAGGTTTGAGATGTGCGGATGCATCAGAGCTAGGACTTTATTCTGTAGGTGAGTAAAACTGGGATGAGAAGACCAACAAGTAAGTAATTAGTAAGACTTAGCAAATGATTGGATGTTCCAGGTAAGTAAGGGCAGGGAGGAGCCACAAGTTTCTGGCTTGGGTGACATTAATTAAATATAGAGATGCTCTAGGAGAGGCAGGATTAAAGGGGAAAATGCTATTTTGGGTGTGCTGAATTGAAAATACCTGTGTTATCTGGAGATCAAGGTCAACTTGAGATAGCTTGAGCTATAACTGAAACCACAATATAAGGAATATAGTTAAATTAATTAAAATTAATGAAATCAGGCAAAAGCATATCAAAATAAAAAACAATGTATTTTCAAAAATAATTCTGAGAGCAACTAATATTTAAAAGAAGATGTAAAAGAAAAAGTTAGAAAGGTGGGAGAAGAACCAGAGAAAGTGCTATCATGGAAGCCAAGAAAGTGGCAAGTTTCCAGCTAGGCACAGTCAGCAGGGCTTAGTGCCAAAGAGAGGACCAGTAAGTTGAAAACTGAAAGTGCCCTTGTAGCTCAGAATTCAGATGTCATGGATAATCATTGTGTTTTGCTTTTGAATCAGAGAAAATTAATAATTTTGAAATTCAGAGACAAAACAAACAAAGAAAGAAAACCAGAAGAAGTTCAAAAGCTAATGATGTCAGAAACCTGAATGTTGAAACAATATCCCAGAGGATAATTCCAAATGTTTATTATGTATTCATTAAATAAAGTACATATAAGAAACCTTGCTAAGAAATATTTTATAGGTTTATTTTGAGGTGCTCTAATTTTTTACAAGTGCATTTCTTTTTTTTGATTTTTAGTCTTTTTGTCTCTTTTAAAATTTTTTTTTTAATTTCAGAATATTCAGAGGTTACAATCATTTTGGTTACATGATTTGCTTTTGTGCAGTTTCGGTCAAAGTTCTAAGTGTGCCCATCACTAAGATAGCATGCACTGTACTTGTTAGATACATATTGACCCATCCCTCCCATACATCTACTTTGTTTCCACTGAGTTTTACCGCATTTTTTCTATAATTTGTGTTTGGCATTTATATCATCCTTTCCCCTGATTAGCTCTAGCATTAGACTTTACTGGTGTTGTGAGTTTGAGGGGCTCAGCATCTATTTATCATAAAACAATTTAAAAGTCACAGTTGCAGAACTGTAAAACTTAGGGGATGTATTTATGAGTTTAGCAGATGGACCGCAAACCTCATAGATTTGTAACTTTTAGACACCAAAGAATATCTAAAAGACAATGTCAGTTCAGTTGAGATCAATTCAATTTACGGCATTTGTTGAATGCTGTGCATTTTTAACAGTGATGTGATAGGATCTTTTTTCCTTTCCAAACAGCTTGCCATCTTATCTGTTTTGTATGTTTATTGCACAAAGAATTTACAACAGCTAAAGATGTAGTTGGTGTGAAAAAATTTACATACACAGGCACTTGAAGAAGCTAATCACGAAGAAATACAACAAAATGCTATTATCACATGGCAGAATCAGTGGTACAAAACAATTTGTACTGAAGACTTTCAGGAAGGGAGAGACCAGCATGAATTGGAATATTGTGAAGCATCTTCATCTACCATTTCTGCCTGAATGTTGTTCTTCTCTAGAGAGAACTCAATCAAATTACTTTTAACAAAAGAAAAAAATGCAGGTGATGAAGAACCAAGGGACAATCAAAGGCATCAAAATATTGTTTGCTCCTTCAATATAGGCTGTGTTTTATTTATCTTTTTATCCCTCAGGGCCAGGCACCGTGGCTACCACTTAGTAAGTACACCTAGTCAGTGCTGAATTAGTGCAGGTGAGGCAGGTTGGACTCTGTGCTTTGAGCATGCTCTACAGTTAGTGACGCCAATGACAAAGAGAGTCAAGGTCTAAGAGAAGGTGAGTTGTGAGACTGCCACCTACAGAGGACTAGGAGTGAAAACATTCTTGAAAGAGAAGACAAAGTGTGGATGCACTATTAATGGAAATTGGCCACACCCACTAGGCTTCTCCCTTTATCATAACATCCTGACTCATTATAACATGCTTGCTGTGTGAATGAATGAGCCAATGCTAGCTTAAGGTGGACAAACAAAAAAGAAGTAGCCAGTGTTTCCACCAGAGCAATATCTTATGAAAGAAATTTAAGTTAAGACAAAACTTATGTTAAAAAAATTAAGTGAAATCTACAAAACCAGTTCTCATCTCTAAGGGTTTATCACACTAAAGCCTTCATGAAAAATACCACTGAGAATGACGACTCTGTGATTTTTCCAAGCTTTTAGTCCCTATAGGCAAAAAAGCATTTCTAAAAGAAATTTAAAAATTGTGGACTCTGATAACACTGCTAGTTCTCAGGTTTTTCTGTAATGAGCAGCTTATCAGTAAATGTGCTCAGTTGTTAATTACCACATTAGAGTTTATTGGCATAAAATGTAGTAGAGTGCCCATTATCCTTGTGCAAATTTGGATTTACTGCAAGTTAAATCCTGTGACCTGAAATCTAAGTCACCTGTCATAAATTAATAGACCCAGGTACTATCCCTGCTGGGACTGACAGTGACAAAGGACCCCACAAATAGGGGAATAAATCACGCCTGGGTGGGTGAGATTCATTCTTTGGAATATCTCGCAAAAGCAGGTGGAGTTAATTGTGCAGTAGAGGCTATTTGGTGTTTGTGTTTTGTTTTGATTTTGTTTCATTTTATAAGGCAGCCAGGAGTCCAAGTGATGGTTTAAGCTACTATCGATGCCAAGGAGTGTCATCTACAAGGTGGCACTGGCACATGGAGGGTATAGGGTTTAGGTGGAGCCAGGTGTGGTTCTAAGAGACATGTCAAGTTAGGGGTATGGGTACTAAGATAAAGATTGGGATTCACAGGTGTCCTAGTTCAGGCTGTTCTAACAGGGTACCATAGACTCAGTGGCTTAAACAATAATTATTTCTCATGGAACTGGAGCCTAGAAAGTCCAAAATCAAGGCACCACCAGACCTGGTGTCTGGTGAGGGCCTGCTTTATGGTTTGCAGGTGGCCTTTTCTTTGTATCCTCACTTAGTGGAGTGTAGAGACCATCTCTCTAGTGTCTCTTCTCATAAGGGCACTAATGCCATTTATGAGGGCTCCCACTCATGATCTAATTGTGTCCCAAAGGTCCCACCTCCAAATACCATCATGTTGGAGATTAGTGCTTCAATATTTGCATTTTGGGAGGACACAAGCACTCAATCCTTAGCACCCAGGATTGAACCAACCCAGGATTGAACCAAGCAAACTCAAATTCACAGTTATTTCAGGTCTTCTGAGGGAAGCAGAGCATAAGGTGTCATATCCAAGACAACCATCCAAAAACTCAGGTCTACAGGGCCCTCTGTGGCAAAGCAGAAATGGCCACCACTCAGTGGCTACATGGGAGTCCATAGCTCATGAGTGCCCTGTGGGTTTGCAGACCTCACCCCCTTCCAGAAACTGGGGCAGAGGCAGCTATTGTGCCTCCTGTTCCTCTCAGGACGGGTTCAGGAATGAGAGAGCTCAGAGACTTTGTTAGTCTCTCAAATTAAAGTTGGTTGGCTTGAGGTTAAAACAAGGCAGGAGCTGGCCTCACATAGTCAATGCCTCTTTCAAATCTATTTACTTATAAAGGTGAGTTGGTGTTTGGTGTTTAGGGACTTCTGATACTTTTGTAGGCACTGATTAATTTTTCTGCAAATAATGGCAGGCCTTTCTGAAGACCTGGAGCCCTGGGTAATGCACCCTACTCCAAGAGCATTAAAATCCATAATAAAAAATGAGAGACCCTCAGCATCTCAAGGATAGTAAAATCATTACTTCATTTGTCTCTTCAAGTGAATCATTGGTGCTTATAAGGGAAAATAGACTCTTTCATGCCTAGGGCATGTGTCCAGGTAATTTTGGTGGGCAACAGCATTTCATAGTGCTTATGTGGCTGGGGAAAAATAAGTTGTGGTTTTAGTGCTGATCCATTAGCAGTGAGTGTGGTGGGTGAAAGTTCCTTCATTGGTCCCCAGGGTAAACACAGCCTAGTATTTATGGACTATTAGGGGAAGGGAGGTTGGGGAGGCAGTTGACTCGTCAGCCCTATGTCGATGACTTTTATGTCTTCTAGGTCACATAAAAATGTTTTACTTGAATCAGGATAAAAGTAGTCCTTTCTGTCTCACCCTAAATTCAGTGTCTTGGTTAGAAATATCCACAGAAAGCATCCCTTAATCTTCATAATTTCTCATTATAAAAGAGAAGCAAGGCTCTCTCTACTGAAGGACAGTACAACCTGTTTCAGATGTTAGATGTAGTCCAAGAATGATTGAGTCAAGGAAGAAGCATGAAGCTAGTGGTGTGTTCTCCACACAGAGGGGACTCAGTGTAGGATGAGGACACCTAGAGTGGCAGTTGAATAGGTGGTCCCAGGCTCAGAAGCAGTGCTTATTCATTGTATAGGACGTGCTGGACCAAATGTAACTTGAAATTCTCTCTGGTCTCCTTGTCCTGTGAACTGAGTTAAGGGCTGGAGAAGAGGCAGAATTGAGAGGCCTTTTTCCCCTTGAACCTCACCTTCTTTGCTCTTTGGCTTCCTAGGCATTGGACGAAGGAGAGAATCTCCTATAGGAGAATCAGCCCCAGGATCATTTTATAGCAACAAAAGCCGAGAGAGAAGGAATAAAGGGATGAGAGGAATCTAAAAGTCTCTAAGTATAAAGAAAGAACTGAGAGATGGTTCTCTGAGAGCTTATTATATAGAAGAGTCAAAGAGAGAAGAGAATCCCAGTGCAAAGATCCAGGAGAGTAGCTGGCCCGGTGCATTTCCATTTATCCTATCTTTACCCCTCTAAAAGCTTTCAGCACTTCTAGAGTAGTTCCATTGGATGCTTGATAAGTTAATTTTGTCTTCGACCAATTTCAAGGTTTGAGGCTAGGTGAGAAGTGTTTAGCTACCCCTGAGGAAATTATGGAAGCAAATAAGTTTTATTATTATGCCAGCTCAGATAGATTAGTAGTATTGAGAGATTCTGGTGTCACAGGAAACTACTGTCCTGAGCTGCTAGGTAGCTTTCTAATCCATGTTTAAAATTTGACCATACAGCATACCTTATTTTATTGTGCTTTCCTTTATTATACTCCACAGACACTGTATTCTTTACAAATTGCAGTTTTATTACAACCCTGTGTTGAGCATTTTTTCCAACAGTATGTGCTAAATTTGTGTCTTTGTGTCATAGTTTAGTAATTCTTGCAATATTTCAAACTTTATTGTTATTATATGTGCTACGGTGATGTGTGATCAGTGATCTTTGATGTTACTATTGTAATTGCTTGGGGACACCACGAGCCACACCCGTATAAAATGGCAAGCTTAATAAATGTCGTGTGTATTCTGACTACTCTGCCAACCAGCTGTTTCTCTATCCCTCTCCCTCTCCTCAGGTCTCCCTATTACCTGTGACACGACAATATTGAAATTAGGTCAGTTGATAACCCAACAATTCCCTCTAATTATTGAAGTGAAAGGAAGAGTCACACGTATCTCACTTTAAATCAAAAGCTAGATAGGATTAAGGAAGGAATGTTGAAAGCTGAGATAGGCTAAAAGCTAGGCCTCTTGTGCCAAACCATTAGCCAAGTTATGAATGCAAAAGAAAAGTTCTTGAAGGAAATTAAAAATGAACACACAAATGGCAAGAAAGTGAAGCAGCCTTATTGCTGATGTGGAGAATGTTTTACTACTCTGGATAGAAGATTGAATCAGTCACAACATTACCTTAAGCCAAAGCCTAATCCACAGCAAGGCCCTAACTCTATTCAATTCTCTGAAGGCTGAAAGAGGTGAGGAAACTGCAGGAGAAAAGTTGGAAGCCAGTAGAGGTTGGTTCCAAAAAGCCATGTTGGGATCACCTACTGCCACCCCTGGACATGGGCGGGTGAACAGTCGTGCTCCACGTGCCGACCACCTGCTGCACATCTGCTGTGTATGGTGACCACTCATGACAACCACAGGGGAACAGGGAGATACAGGATAGCAGCAGTGTCAAAGGCTCACAGTGCACTCCCCCTCTCCTGCCTGATCAGTCTTCTGGAGTAGGATTCAAGCATGCCATCCTGTAACCTCTTCCTCTCCTCACTGAGCAACAGAATCCCAGCAGAGAAAAATAGGTACACCGCAAACCTTTTTATCTTGAGCTGAAAGAAGAGATTCCATATTAGAAGAAACCAGCATAACAACTCTGGAAACATGAAAAAACAGGCTGTTTTGACACCCCCAAAGAATCACAATAATTCTTCGGCAATGGAATCCAACCAAAAGGAAATTGTGGAAATATCAGATATGGAATTCAGAATATGAATGGCAAGTAAGATCAAGGGGATTGATGAGAAAGCTGAAAACCAACACAAAGAAACTAAAAATAATTTAAGACAGGAATGAAAAATTTGCTAGAGATAGATAATATAAGAAAATGTATAACACCATACCCTTAGCCTGTAATAAGAGAGTCAGCGTGCCTCTATAGCTAAAGAGATATATTGACTTCTCTCTAGCTATGAAATTATAGATGGCATCTTCTTCCAGTAGAAAGCTGTCTCACCTACATTAAAAATCTGTTGTTTAGTGTACCAACATTCATAAATGTTCTTAGCTAAATCTTCTGGATAACTTCCTATAGCTTCTACATCAGCCCTTGCTGCTTCATCTTATACTTTTATGTTATCAAGATGGGCTTTTTCTATTTCAATATATTTAGGGGGTATAAGTGTTTTTTATTACATGGGTGAATTGTATAATGCTGATGTCAGGGCTTTTAGTGTACCTGTCACCAGAATAGTGTATTTTGTACCTTTTAGGTAGATTTTTGTCCCTCTCACCCTCCCCTTCTTAGTTTTCAATGTCCATTATACCACTTTATGACCACATATATTCTCTGTTTAGCTCCCACTTATAAGTGAGAATATGTGGTATTTGTTTTTCCATTCCTGAGATACTTCACTTAGGATAATGGTCTCAGTTACATGCAAGTTGCTGCAAAAGACATTATTTTATTTCTTTTTATGGCTGAATACTACTCCATGTTATATAAATACCACATTTTCTTTATCCACTTATCAGTTGATAGGCACTGAGGTTGATTCCATATCTTTGCAATTGTGAATTGTGCTATGAAAAACATTCAGGTGTAGGTGTATTTTTTATAAAATGACTTCTTTTCTTTTGGGTAGATACCCTACTAGACTGAATGGTAGGTCTACTTTTAGTTCTTTGAGAAGTCTCCATAGTTTTTTCCATAGAGGTTGTATTAGTTTATATTCCCACCAACAGTGGGTGATGTTTAGTTGAAGCCAATGCTCATTCACCATTCTGAAAATCCTAGGGTCCTTAAGAATTATGCCAAATCTACTCTGTCTATGCACTATAAATCAAACAACAAAGCTTGGATGACAGCACATTTGTTTACAGCATAGTTTACTGAATATTTTAAGTCTACTATTAAGACCTATTGCTTAGAAAAAAATATTCATTTCAAAATTTTAATGCTCATCGACAATGCACCTGGTCACTCAAGAGCTCTGATAAGAGATGTACAAGGAAATCAATGTTTTGATGACTTTTATGCTAATACAACATCATTCTGCATGTCATGGGTCAAGGAGTAATTTAGACTTTCAAGTCTTATTATTTAAAAATACCTTTTGTAAGGCTATACCTGGCATAGATGGTAATTCCTCTGATGGATCTGGACAAAGTAAGTTGAAAACCTTTTGGAAAGGATGTACTATTCTTATTGCCATTCTGAAAATTTGTGATTCATGGGAGGAAGTGAAATTATCAATATTACCAGGAGTTTGGAAGAAATTGATTCTAACCCTCATGGATGACTTTGAGGGCTTCAAGACTTCACTGGAAGAAGTAACTGCAGATGTGGTGGTAATAGCAAGAGAAATAGAATTAGAAGTGGAGATGTGACTGAATTGCTGCAATCTCATGATAAAACTTGAGCAGATGAGGTCTTGCTTTTGTGGATGAGCAGAAAAAGTGGTTTCTTGAGATGGAATCTACTCCTGGTGAAGATGCAGTGAACATTGTATAAATGTCAACAAAGGATTAAGAATTTTACATAAGCTTAGTTGATAAAGCAGCAGCAGGTTTGAGGATTGACTCTAATTTTGCAAGAAGTTCTACTGTGGGTAAAATGCTATCAAACAGCATTGCATGCTACAGGGAAATCTTTTGTGAAAGGAATAGTCAACTGATCTGGCAAACTTCATTGTTGTCTTATTTTAAGAAATTGCCACAGTCGCACCAACATTCAGCAGCCACCACCCTGATAAATCAGCAACTATCAACATCAAGGCAAGACCCTACACCAGCAAAAACATTATGACTTGCTGAAGGCTCAGTTGACTATTAGCAGTTTTTAGCAATAAAGTACTTTTTAAATAAGGTATGTACAATATGATTTTAGACATGTTATTTCACATTTAATAGACTACAATATAGTGTAAACACAACCATTATATATATACTAGGAAGCCAAAAAAATCATGTGACTCACTTTATTGTGATATTCACTTTATTGTGATGGTCTGGAACTGAACCCACAGTATTTTCAAGGTATACCTTGAAACACAAGGCATGTGTTTTTGCCTTTAAACAGTATATATTAAATTTAGATAAATGGTATCTTACTGTACATATCTTTGCATAGCTTATTTTTTAACATAAATTTTTCAAGATTTTTTTTATGTTAATTCAAATAGATTTCATTCATTCATATTAACTCTTATTTAGTGTTCCATATTTTACTTCACTTACTCTTGCCCCTTCTAGTGTATACATTTATATTGTTTCCAGTTTTTAAATATTATAGTTAAGGATACTGAACACTCCTGTACATTTTTTAATCCACATTTGTGCCAAACTTTATGGAGGACATATACCTAGAATTGCAATTGCCTGCTGGGTCATAAGCTGGATGTATCTAACTTTACCGGATATTGCCAAATTGTGCCCCAAAGCAATATACAGATTTATACTCCCACCAGCAATATATACATTCTAGTTTCCTTGTATCCTTGACAATTTCTGGTATTGCCAGTAAACCAGATACTATATTATAAGCCAACTCAATATAGTGTAAACCAGATTTACCCTGGAAAACACATGCCTGAAATCCTCTTCTGTTTCAAATTTCTTGTTCCTATTGAGAATGCAGAGACTTCACGCGTGCATAAATTGCATGTTGCCTACCTCATTTCTTATTCTACTATACCTCAGTGAGATGCCTCCCATTCAAGTGTCAGTCTGGAGCTGGTCTCATCTTTATCAGCAGCAACTTGCTGTCTTTTCAATTTTAAACTGTTGTACTTCTCCAGTCCTTACAGAATTTTATTACCCCAACCTCAGTAGCTCACATGTACTCTTTCAAAACTGTCAGGATGTATGAGATGATCACAGGGCTGTACTCTCCCTGAGAAGATAAAGCAAAACACAACCAAATCCCCAAAGCAGATGTGATTCCTGCAGCAATAGAAAATAAAGGCACCGAGACCGTTAGAAATGGCTGTTCTCATAGAAAAAAACTGTTCTCTGAATGCATTCATTCTTTACCCGGGTTAGCCTTCCCCGTTCTGGGGTGTTGATGGGTAGATAGGAAATCCTTGTATTCTCCTTAGAGTTTAAAATGTGTGATCAAATCAGACCAGTGATTCCTGTCACAGAAAGTCACAAAGTTCTGTCTTATGGTCTTCGTGGTCTATATAGTTGACCTACTCTACCACTGCTATTAGTGTGGACCCTTTTGTGTGTGAGTCTTTTTCTTACATTTTTTACAGTAGTTAAAATATTTCAGCGGTGGTATAATAGCGAAAAGCCCCTACATCGTGCAGCTTAGCCTGAAGGCCCAACTGTGTAAGAGACAAAGCCCCTGCCCTGAATTACTTAATTTCAATTTGATGAATTAATTTTGATAACATACCAGTGTCTAGAAAACTACTAAATGTTTCAGAATAAGTACATTGAGATCTCTCTGTCAAGAGCGACGTCAGCTTTGCTTCTTTTCTTTGTGAGTGGGAAGTGAAATGTGACGCCACCAGGGTCTTATGGACAAACTGAAGCAGTGGTTTGACAAGGATGAATTGAGATCATTGAATTATTGGGCCTGAATAGACTTCTGAGCGTTCATGGATTGATTTATCAAATAACTATGTATTCAAGATTGCCATATGCCAGGAGCAGTGCTCTGTTGGAGATAAAATGATGATCAGGTAGAAGATATCCCTCTCCTGGTTCAGCTCTGAGATCTAGTTTCCATCATCTTTTGATTCAATATAGTGTTTTGAGACTTCATAGCCAAATGGAGGGATCCCTATTTCTCTCTTTTTTTTTAATTGATACATTTAACTTGAAAAGTAACAAGAATGTCTAATTCATAACCTATGATTATATATAATATATATGTATGCACAGAAAATCATTTATAGTCATCCCTCAGTATCCATGGGGATTGGTTCCAGGACCTCCCTTGAATACCAAAATCTACAGATGCTGAAGTGCCTGATATAAAATAGCATGGTATTTGCATATAACCTAGGCACACCCTCCTTGTATACTTTAAATCATTTCTAGATAATTTATAAAAACTAACACAATATGAATGCTATGTAAGTGGTTGTTATGCTGTATTATTTAGGAAATCATAAGAAAAACAAATCTGTACGTGTTCAGTACAGATGCAGTTTTTTTCTGAATACTTTATCTGCAGTTCCTTGAATCTGCGGATGCACAACCCACAGATATGGAGGGCCAACTGTGTGTGTCTATATTCTTCTATTAAGTTCTGTACATTTTGACTGCAGTAAGAATTTATATTATAAATATATCTTATACTCAATGATTGAAAATAGGAAAATGGAGATAGAGACACAGAAACACACAGAAAGAAATCACAGCGTGGAGTGGTCATTTTAAAAATGCAAGTGCATAGAAAGAGAGGTTGAAGCAAAGGCTGAAAACCATTAGAAATATGTAATTTTTATGAGAAAATTTCATTTCATTTTCAAATAGTGTTAAGAAGCTGGAAATCCATTTTTCCCTTGGTGATGTTCTCATTGTATCTGTCTCCATTTTAATTCAATTCAGTTTAGCCAACGTGTATTAAATATCTATTATGTGTTAAGCACTGTGCCAGCCATAGGGATACACAATTAATGTAGAATGGCTTCTTCCTTCATGGGGCCCACAGAGCAGTGAAAAATATTGGCAAGTAGGTTGAAAATAATTATAGTAATTTGATGAAGTATAAATGTGCTGTATCAGAAAGATATTTAAAATGCTACGGGAGAATTCTAGTTGTGATGAATAAGCTTGTATCAGAGTGACTCTGTCACTAAGAACAACTAGAAAAATCTGGGAAAAGCATAAAAATGACCAGTCTTAAGACAGAAGTGATTTACCAAGGTGAGAGGACTTTAAGCCAAGCTCCCGAGAATATAGAAGGGAGCATGTAGAGGTGGGACCAAACCTCAGCATATATTTTCTCTGCAAGACACTTTCCAAGAGGCTAAGCAGAAAGTGGTGGTAAAGAAGATGAGAACTTGAGGACTTTCAGTAGTCTCATGGAGCTTAGAAAACAAAAATGGATGGGAGGCTGAGGCGGGTGGATAGCTCAAGGTCAGGAGTTCGAAACCAGCCTGACCAAGAGCGAGACCCCGTCTCTAAAAAAAAAAAAACAAAAATGGAGTGCAGATCTGTCCAAGAAGGAGGGCCCTGATAAAGACCTCAAGTTTTCTTGTGACCCTCCAGTGGGGTACAACCTAGGAATAACAGCTAACACAAATAGACCAATTCCCAGAGACTTAAATCTGGCTTTTTATGATTTTGTTTTTAATTTCAGAGTTTAGGTGGGTACAAATGCTTTGGTTACATAAATTGCCTTTGCACCACCCAAATCAGAACTACAGGTGTGCCCATCCCCCAGACAGCACACACCACATACGTTAGGTGTTAATTTAGTCATCCTCTCCTCCCTTTCCCACCTGCCTGACACCCTATGAATGTTACTTCCACATGTGCACATAGTGTTGATCCATTAGTGCCAATTTAATGGTGAGTACATGTGGTGTCTCTTTTTCCACTCTTGTGATACTTCACTTAAAAGAATGGGCTTCAGCTCCAGCCAGGATAATACAATAGGTAGTTTGCCATTTTTTTATGGCTGAGTAGTACTCCATGGTATACGTAGACCACATTTTATTAATCCACACATGTATTGATGGGCACCTGGGTTGTTTCCACATCTTTGCAATTGTGAATTGTGCTGCTGTAAACATTCTAGTGCAGGTGTCTTTTTTATAGAATGTCTTTTTTTCCTTTGAGTAGATACCCAGTAGTGGGATTGTTGAGCCAAATGGTAGTTCTACTTTTAGTTCTTTTAGGTATCTCCATACTACATTCCATGGAGGTTGTACTAGTTTGTAGTACCACCAGCAGTGTATGAGCATTCCTGTCTCTCTGCATCCATGCCAACATTTGTTGTTTTGGGACTTTTTGATAAAAGCCATTCTCACTGGAGTTAAGTGATATCTCATTGTGGTTGTGATTTGTATTTCTCTGATGTTTAGAGATGTTGAACATTTTTTCATATGCTTTTTGGTCATTAGTCTTTCTTCTTTTGAAAAGTTTCTGTTCATGTCCCTTGCCTACTTTTTACTGGGGTTGTTTGATTTTTTTTTTCTTGCTAATTTTCCTGAGTTCAGTATAGATTCTAGTTATCAGCCCTTTATCAGATATATAGCATGCAAATATTTTCTCCCATTCTGTAGGTTGTCTATGTGCTCTGATGATAGTCTCCTTGGCTGTGCAGACCTAAACCTAAGGCATGAAGCCATAAGAATTCTAGAAGGAAATTTTAGAAAAATTCTTATAGACATCAGCTGAGGCAAAGAATTTATGAAAAAGACTCCAAAACAATCACAGCAACAACAAAAATAAATAAATGGGACCTGATCAAATTAACCCTGGCTTTGAATCAGTTCAGCTTCATAGTGGATTAAAATGATCTACCACTATTTAACTTCCTGCTAGAAGCAAAAATATCTCCTTCCTATAGGAGAAAAGATTATTTAGAGCCTCAAATGATTTATTTTTGGTTTTTATACACAGGGTCCAGCAGTTAATTAACTATTGTCAAATATACCAGGAGATAAACCAGGTACTAAAAATTAAGAGAAAAAAATGATGATAGGAGTAAACCTATAGGAGAGCCATATCAAAAACAGAATTTTAAATACTTGTGATAAATATCAAGAACAGGATAGAGAATTTTGGCTGAGAACTAGGGTCTAGGTAAAAGTATCAAATGGAACTTCTAGAATGAAAAGTAATATCTAAAATTAAAGACTCAGTAGATACGTTGAAGAACATAAGACACAACTGAAGAACGAATTGTTATCTAGCACGCAGATCACAGAAAATATACACAGTGGGGAGAAAAGAAAGATGAAAACTTAAAAAGAGAAGAAAAGATATATGCAACTCAGTAAAAGGTATCCATTAAATTGGTGTCAGAGGAGTAGAGGGAAAGAATAGAGAAGAAATAATAGTCAACGATGAGTTCACCGAGAATTTTCCAAAATGGAAAAAAGGTATCAAGCCACCGATTAAGAATTGCCAGAAACAGTAAGCAAGATAAATACAGAAGAACATCTACAACTGCTGAAAACAAACCACATAAAGAAACTCTGAAAAGCAACCAGAGAAAAAGATGTCTACCATCAAAGAAGCAACCATAAAACTTAAAGTTGACCTTGTAAGAGAAATGATGAAAGCCAGACGAAAATAACATCTTCAAAATGAAAAAAAAAAAAAAAAATTGCTCCCTCTGTTAGAATTCTATACTCAGTGAAAATATTCTCTTAAAAATAAAAAAGAGATATGTTTACAAACAAATGAGAGAATTTATTGTTGGAATATTTGCTTTGAAACACTAAAGGTATTTCTGTAAGCAGAAGAAAGAAGATCCCGGGTGGAAGCATGGACATGCAAGAAGGGATAAACAGCAATAGGATGGTGTAAATCTAAATAATTATTAATAGTATAAAGTTACAATATCTGATGGGGTTTCAAATATATTTGGAATTTTAAAAATGACAAAAATAGCTGAAAAGTCAGAAAGAGGGTAAAATGGAGCCAAAGCGTCCTAAAGGCTTTGAGATGTCTGGAAATTGGTAAAAAAAAAAAAAAAAAAATAGGATTAATAGGAAAAACTGTCAGAAGAATAAATGGAAAATCTATCAAAAAAGTTGAATTTGTAAACAAACTTCCTTTCATGGAGAACTCCTGGTCATATGGATTCACAGGTGAATTCTTCCAAATACTACGATGCTGACATTAGATTAGAGAAACAGACCAATGGGACAGAGAGTCCAGAAACTAGACCACATGCATATGGAACGTAAATTATATCAAAGGTGATCCTGCCTGATAGAGGGGGAAGTAAACTGTTTCAATGTATGGTTCTTGGTCAATTGGATATTTTTATGGAAATAATTAATATTGACTTCTGCCTCATACCATGCAAATAAACCCAGTCTAAGTGAACTGTAGACCTAAATGTAGAAAGCAAAGCAATAAAGCATCTAGAAGTAAAGAAAGATGAAAAATCTTCATAAGCAAAAATTCTCAAGCAGGTCACAAAAAGTGCTAACTATGAAGGAAAGGACTGAAACACTGTGACTACATTATAATTATGCATATTAGAGGACACAGTCAAAAGATTAACAAGTAAGTTCCACAGTGGCAGAAGGTATTTGCAATATATATAAGCCACAACAACCTGTAATCCAGAATTTATAAAGAACTCTTTTAAATCAATTAGAAAAAAAATCAGTGCTTTTTTAAATTGAGCAAGAAACTTAACAGGTTAAACAAGTACTTCACAAGTGAGTATATCTAAATGGCCAATGAACATATGAAGAATGTTCAACTGTATTAGCCATGAGGAAATGTAAATCAAAACACAATGTAATGCGACTACATACTCAACAAAATGGCTACATCAAAAAAAAAAAAACTGGCAAAGTCAAGTGTTGAAGAGAATGAGAAGCTACTGAAACAATCATCAACTGGGATTGATATAAGAGTTTTGTGAAAATTGATACAAGGGTTTTGGAAAATACTCTGACATCTACTAACACTGATCGTAAGCATCCCCTATGATTCTACTCCTAGGAATATGCTGACAGAAATGCAAACATATGCACACAATTCTATGTATATAAATATGTTCATAAATGCATTACTTAAAATAGTCTCAGCCTGGAAGCAACCCAAATGGCCTTGAGCAATGGAATAAACAAATAGTGTTATATTCACAAGATATAATGTCATACAACAATAAAATGAATGAACTATGTACAACAACATAGATAAATCTCACAAGCAATATTGAATAAAATAAACCAGACCCAGAAGTATACCTATTATACTTTTCCTTTTATTTGAAGTTTAAAGCAGGGCAAATTAATCGGCAGTGTTAGGACTCAGCTTTTTCTGAAGAACAGCAGCAAGATTGGGGATAAGAGGCTACTAGGGTGCTGGTGTTGTAGTTCTTGGTATGGATGGTGAGTGCATAAGGGTAATCACTCTGAAAATTACTCGACTTCTGATTTGTGTACTCTTCCAAATGTATGTTTTAATTTAATACAAAGTTTTTAAAGAAAATTATGTCATCCAAGAGAAAAGAACAATATATTTTGCTTGGAGAAGGTTTAAAGGGGCTGGAACTTGAAAATTGTCCAGGATTTTGTCAGAAAGAACAGATAAGTAAAGAATATTCCACTAATAGAATTAGCCTAAGCCAAATATACAGAAGTGGGAGCATTCATGATATTTTCTATAAACAAGGATTTGAGTGTGTCTAGAACATGGGGCATATATGGGGAGAAGGGTAGGAGATTAGGCAGAAGCTCTAGGTTGGATCCTGTTTGTAAAGTGTCATGAATTGATTGCAAAACATGAAGGGATGACAGGTTCTTGAGTATATACTGTGATGCGGAATTTTGAATTGGCTGCATTTGAATTACCAACATAAAGACTGGTTTTTCCAGTGAATTCTGAGTTTGGAATTTGATTCCTTTTTTTCTGCTAGTCCTTTCCCTCTCCAGCTTGTGTATGTATGTAATCGTCCATCTTATTGTAACTGGTGCTTTGATTTATAGCAACTGAGAGAGGAATGTTTTGGTTTCATCAACTTGTATGAACAACTCAATTTTTGTAGTTTTTGCCTGTTGCTATCCCTCTTCTTTTCAGATGTTAAGTGACTTTCCCAGGGTTAAAGGACCTACCCTGAGAGACTCACTGCCCTGGTTTCAGCCAGAGGTGGATTAGCTACCTCCTAAACCAGCTTATCTACTATCTGAGGAAGTGAACCCTAAATTCATACCCTAGTATTTCAAGTAGGCTATGGATTGGCAGGAAGAGACCATAAACACACACTTCATTTAATTTCTGAGTTAATTGCCCAGGGATACAAGTATTATCAGAAACATACTGGCCACACAGGAAAGGAACAGATGTAGTATTTCCTAATACAGCTTCACTTGACACCCAGAACCTTCCAGAGAAGCAAGCAGCTGGTACAGACTAGAGACACTGTCCATTTGGGGGGTTAAGTCCTTCCAAATCTTTCTGGAAGGCTCAGTTTTTTGTATGACACTGCCTTATGTGATTGGGGCTTACATCTCCTTCTGAAATAATTGATGTTGATTATGTATGTCCATTTAAAGGAATGTGTTTGAACACTTGAATCTGTCAGTTCTTGGCCCAAATGGCATAGCAAGGTTACGTCCTCATCTGGAGGGGGAGATGGAGTCCACGTGCAGATATCCTGGGCAAATGGCCTTGCTTCCAGCTTTGCAGTATTCTAGAAAATCCATTTCCACACAGGCACAAATACCATAAGAGAAAAAAAAATAGAAATAAGCAGGAATCAGAATTGGGGTTTGCTTGAATCTTTGCAACAAGGCCCTCTGCATATTTTCAGTTTCCAAAATCGGTGAGATATTTCAGGTCAGTGATTGTAAATGGTTCTTTGCAGACCTCTGGTTTCTTGATGATGGAGAGGAGGAGACAGAAGTGTTTTTCCTTCTTTAGGACCTAAATCATCCCCAAGTGGTGATTTTTCAGCCAGGATTGGACTTGGCTTCTTTTATTAATTGTTTGAGCGCAAAGGAAGATGCTGCAGATTGTGCTACATCAGTGACGATGAGTGCATTCTAGGAGGGGGAAGAACTTTACATGTGGTTAAGGTAGCTGGGGGCGAAGTTGCTGAGAATTTTGTATGTCAGGAAAAGGAGTGCCTTCAGACTGACAAAAGTTTACTTTCCAGATGTCCTTCTTTTAGAATTCTTTATTGATCAGCAGAATACTTTGTCATGATTGGCTTCATAATTTATGATATTAATATATTCACATTTCCAATTTGCTGTTTATTTTGTGTTAGTTATATCTTAGCTTGATGATTTCCTGGCAAAATTTGGAAAGACATCTTAATCACACCAGCAATACTTATGTGAACAATTTTTAAGGATGGTTTACTTCTTGGAGAACTCTCGAGGATGGCTACTGCTAAATAACCATTAAATAAAGATTCTCATTTTTCTACTTGGGGATCTTGTTCGCTTCCTAAACCTTTGTCTCCTAGGCTTCGATAATGGACTGTATTTCATTTAGGGGCCTCTATTTTCTGACCGTGTTAACCACATTTACCTTGGAGTTGGAAGACCTTAGAAGGAAGCCAGAATCTAACAGTCGTGAACTGTGGATCTTCTGCAAGTATTTCAAGCAGGGCCTAGGTGTGTGGGGGAATGGAGTCCCCTAGAGGGGTGGTGCAATAGAGTCACAGGTTATGTGGACATTATATCCTGAAATTGGAACATGAGGTAAAAAAAAAAAAATGCTTATAGTCAAATTTAGCCTCGACAAGGCTTTTGAACTGCTCCTAAACATCTAGAACTCTTGAAAGCTCTAACACCAAGAGTTAGCATTGTTGATTTTGTTTTGCATTTTGCTGAGACACTCTTTTCCAAGAGACATGAAGGGCAGGTATACTGGGAATGAGGAAAAGGGTTAGGTGGTAAATAGAAAATTCTCTTGCTTCCTCTCATTTTTTCCTGGAGTGTGGAAAGCTGAATTTGTGTAAATTATACTGATTTTGCTAATAAGTAAATTGACTTGTATTATGCTTTACATATTTCAGGCTTATTGATTCATGTTTGGTTTTGGTTTTTGTTTTTGCATCTAATGTGTAAAGGCAAAGGTGAAAAAGCAGCTAAAACGTGTCTTTTTTATTGAAGAGCTTTAACTCTGGTAGGGAAACAGACAAGTAAACAAAGAGTTATAATGCAGTTTGAGAAGTGCTTTGACAAGTCATTGCCTCAGTGCTTTGGGACCATGGTAGGAGAAGTCATTAAAGTGATCTGGGCATGAGAGAAGGCTGTGGTATGACACCCTGGTCCAAGCTACCATCTTTTCTCACTAGATTGCTGCAACAACAGTCTTTTTTAAAATTAATTAATTTACTTTTATTTCAAAGTATTACAGGGGTACAAATGTTTTATGGTTACAAGGATTGCTTTTGTAATGTTTGAGTTAGGGCCGTAAGTGTACCCATCATCCAGATAGTGTTCATTCTACCCCTTAGGTAGGTTTTCACCCATCTCTTCCTCCCCCCACCCCCTGATTGATCTCCATTGGATTATACTTCCCTCTATGCACGTATGCTCATCGGCTAGTTCCAATTTAATAGTGAGTACATGTGGTGCAACAGCTTTCTAAATGCTCCCCCTGCTTCTGTTTTTGCCCCTGGTTCTTCCTCTCTCTCAAGTCTACAGCTCCTTAGCAGCTGGAGTATTCCTATTAATACCTAAGGGGAAGATACACGCTTCTCTGCTCAAAACCCTCCAGTGGCTTTCCATCTTGCGAGGAAGCAGAGTTCAGGTTCTTAGCGGCCTAGAAGACCTTGTAGGATCTGGCCCCTGCTGGCTCTCTACCCTCATCTCCAGTTGCTCCTCCTTATTGACCCCGATCCAACCACATCAGCCTCCGTTATAGTCTTTGAACATGCTATTCTCATGACTGCTCAAGACTTTTGTACTTGCTGTTGTCTGTCTGCCTGGGATTCTCTTTCCCCAAATGTCTACATGACTTTCTCTCACATGTTTTCAAGGCCTTGCAGAAATGTCAGTGTTGTATAGGCCTTGCCTGGCTACCCTATGTAAATAGGCACAAGCCTCCGCCCCATCCCAGCATACTCTCTCCCGCTTAGCTTGCTTATCCTCATCTGACATACTATAAATTCACTTCTTTATTTGCCCCATCCATTTAGGTTTTACAGTCCATAATAGTAAGTCTTCATCTGTTTTGTCTACTTTGGAACAGCTTCTGGCACATAGTATTCACTCAATAAATGTTTGTTGAATGAATAATTTATTTTTCTTCTCTGGCATGGCTTCCACACATATTTGCCTAATGAGTGGATAGATAAATGAATGATGAGTGTGTTCTCTTGGCACTAGCAGAAACTGTTATTTCCCAGTGTGCCATTTCTCTGGAATGACTTTATAGTTCTTTATTGGAACAAAAGACTTAATCAGAACTTGTCAGAAACTCCTGGGTTCTGCCAAGACAGCATCTCACTCCCAGATGGAAATGGCCATTAATCATCTGCAGTGATGGGGGAGCACAATGTTGGAAAAGAAGATGCCTCGTGGAAAGCGAAGTTTGGGGTTGGAGAGAGGGAATAAGAGTGAATTGGGCTGGACACCAAGAGCCTTCCTCATCTTGAGAAACCCAGCTGGTAATGCCCAGCTTAATAATGTGTATACACTAACCCCGACCCTGTACATGCTTTTGTATGTGTATATTGCAAGTGCATATATGTACCTTTGTATATGTAAGTAAAATATATGTGACCCAAATCATCAAAATCAAAGAATCCAAAAGTCTAAAGACTTGGATACCCCAAGAGACTCTGAAGTCTCAGCAGACCCCTTCATGCTTAGGGAAGTAGAAATGTAGCGAAGATTTACAGAATTCTCCACGTTCACTTCTAGCTCACTGGACACAGCTCTCTGCTGAGCCTAAACATACAGTAGCAAACAATAACAGTGACAATAACAGAAGTCCCTGCTTTCATAGAGCTTCTATTCTAATAAGTGGAAACAAAGAACATGAAAACAAATCTAAATTATATATGGTGATATGAGTGCTACAGGGAAGAAACAAAGCATGATGAAGGAGTAGGAGATACCATTTCAGAGAGTTGAGGTGGTAGGAACTGAGGCTTGCTGGATAAGAAATAGAAACACCAGCAGATGCAAAGATCTGAGACACAGGTGCCTGTTGAATTCAAGGGATATGAAAAACAAGAAATTAAGGTAGGCCAAGTTATGAAAAGCCTTTAACCTTTCTAAATTCACATCAGTCACTCTCCTGCTAAAAAGTGACTGATGTGCATTTAGAAAGATCCCTCTGGCTGTTCTATGGAGGACAGAGCATAGTGTGCACTTGTAGAGACGGAAGACAGGTAGATGCTGCTGCTGTCGCCCAGGCAAGTAAATATAATATATCAATGTGGATTAGAAAAATAGCAATGGGACGATAAGACATGGATAGGTATGGGATTGATTTTGGAGGTAGAGTGAGTAGGATTTATTGCATGTGAGAGGTGAATAATTGAGGGTATCTTTATCAGTCAAGGTAAACTAGGCTGTGTTTTGGCAACAAACTACTCCAAAATCTCAGAAGCTTAATACAAAAGGGGTTTATATTTTTGCTAACACTACATGCTCTTTGTGTGTTGGCTGGTGGCTTTGCTTAGTTTATTATTGTTCTTACTCTAAGACATGGAATGACAGGGAAGCCACTAACTAGAACATTGCTGATAGGCATGGAAAAGGGAAAAGAAAAATTTAAAGGTTTTCACACTGAGAATGATTAAATGTATTGTGCTTAAGAAAATTGTGGATCGCCAACCAAGTGTAGGATAGCAGTGGGAAGAAAAGACTGAAGGAGGGAGACATTGGAGTTGCAGCCGGGACTAGTTAGGAAGCCATATTACACTAGTTCATGAGAGACTTAATCCAGACTCCATTTCTCCAGGGCAGAATTGACCATTTCTACATTGAGCATCTCTTACATTCCATACATACTTCTAACATCACTCTCGGTGTATGTTTACATGTGTAACACCTCTACTAAGATGTAAGCTCCTTAAGGTCAGGGACCATGTCATGCATTGGTAAGCTCTCCACAGTTGCTTATTGGATGAATAAACAGAACGTCTGCCTAAATAGGACCAGTGTCAGAAGGAACGAAGTAGAGAATATGAATGTAAAATATGTTGGATATGGAATCAAATGAACATAGTCAAAGATTGATTCTAGAGGCAACGAAGAGAGAAGGATTAGAGATACCTACCAAAATTTGAGTTTGGGGGACCATTAACAGAAATAAGGAAGTCGGGAGGAGAAACTGATGAATTTGCTTTTAGGCAGGTTGATTCTGAAGGTTCTGCAGAGAACTGTAATTTTAGGTAGATGAATTGTTCAAGCACACAATTCAGATTTGAGGCCTGAGGCTTTGGAGAGAGTTTTGGTTGAGAGGCAAAGATGTGTGAGTGAGGGAAATTACTGAAAGACACTAGTGAACAAGAGGAAGAGAGACTTCATCAGATGCTTGGGGAAAACCTCTTTTTAAGAAATCTGGAAAAGGAGCTGATGACAGAAAATGAGTCTGAAAATGAGAGGCATAAAATGAGTCATCAATGAGTTACTTGGAAAGTGTACAGTCAGGAAACCTAGGAAAAGAGAATTTTGCGGAGGGAGTGATGGGTAAAAATGTCAGCTATTGCTGATATTGCATATTGATATACAGATTGCTGATATACAGATATTGCATATTCTGAGGATGGTGGCCTAATTTAAACACTAGGACCTTAGTAATATTTTTTTAAAGGAAAATATTTTTTCTTTGTATTTATTTATTTATTTATTCAGCATATTATGAGGGTACAAATGTTAAGGTTACGTATATTTCCCTTGCCCCCCTCCCCCCTTGAGT
>VBSM01001979.1:20179516-20311416 GCA_008086735.1 Cheirogaleus medius | reverse complement strand
GGTACAAATGTTAAGGTTACGTATATTTCCCTTGCCCCCCTCCCCCCTTGAGTCAGAGCTTCAAGCGTGTCCATCTCCTAGTTGGCGCACCTCACACTCATTATGTATGTATATACCCATCCCCTCCTCCCCCCTGCCTGCCCGACTCCTGATAGATGTTATTAGTAATATTATTTTAGAATTATTTACTCCTGAGTTAAGAACGTTTTTTCTTAGGAAGCAGCTAAGTTAAAACACGGAATTTAGAATGTTACAGAGATAAGGTGGTGAAAACTCTCTGCTCTATCATCGGTGGTTGAATAAAATTCCTTTTATTGGTTTTTCTTGGAACTGAACCTTCTAACCACACAGTCAAGTGGAATCCAGTGATAGAAGCCAAAGGCATAAAAACTAAGTGTCTCAATTTATTCTGTTGTCACTTTCAACTTTCTCTGCTGGATATTCGGTATCGAGATAAGCCATAGATTTACGTTTACTGATAGAATTCAAGTGGATGCCTTGACTCTTCTTTGCCCCAGATCTAGGGACACTCTAATCTGATTCTCTCTTACATTTTTTTTTCTTTTCTTGCACATTCATGGTTTGAATAAGAGTACAAGAGCTCTGATAGATCTTAACAATTTTTCAGGTGTAACAGGAGCTGCCATTATTAATGGTATTTTCTTCAAGGCAGCTCATGAGGAGACCAGAGAAGAAGAATGCTGCTGTTCACTTCTGTCCTCAGTCCTTAGATTGTGGGAAACACAGAAGACACTTGCTGATCAGGAGAGAGTTAACTCATGACATTAGGCAGTAGACCAAAGACTTTCTCCTTCTATAGTGAAAGAAAACTCAGATAAGGGCATGACCAGTAAACAGCTTATTAGAAATAGGGAAAACCATGACAATGTGGGGCAGTGCTATGGAAGGTCCAGTTCTTTAGAAAACTCTGGAACTATAAATGTAATTGTGTACTATTTCTTTTTATTATTATTATTTCTGCATATTATGGGGGTACAAATGTTTAGGTTACATATATTGCCTTTGCCCCACCCGAATCAGAGCTTCAAACATGTCCATCCCCCAGATGGTGCGCGCCACACCCATTAGGGGTCAATATCCCATCCCCTCCCCCCTCCTCCCACCTACCTGACACCCAGTGAATGTTACTACTATATGTGCACGTAAGTGTTGATCAGTTAATACCAATTTAATGGTGAGTACATGTGGTGCTTGTTTTTCCATTCTTGGGATACTTAGTAGAATGGGTTCCAGCTCTATCCAGGATAATATAAGAGGTGCTAGATCACCATTGTTTTTTGTGGCTGAGTAGAACTCCATGCTATACATATGCCAAATTTTATTAATCTACTCATTTATTGATGGGCACTTGGGTTGTTTCCACATCTTCGCAATTGTGAATTATGCTTCTGTAAACATTCTAGTGTGGATGTCTTTTTCACAGAATGTCTTTTTTTTTCCTTTGGGTAGATGCCCAGTAATGGGATTGCTGGATCAAATGGTAGTTCTACTTTTAGCTCTTTGAGGTATCTCCATATTATTTTCCATAGAGGTTGTACTAGTTTGAAGTTCCACCAGCAGGGTATGAGTGTTCCTATCTCTCCGCATCCACGCCAACATTTGTTATTTTGGGACTTTTTGATAAAAGCTATTCTCACTGGAGTCAGGTGATATCTCATTGTGGTTTTGATTTGCATTTCCCTGATGATTAGAGATGTTGAGCATTTTTTCATATGTTTGTTGGCCATTATTCTGTCTTCTTTTGAAAAGTTTCTGTTCATGTCCTTTGCCCACTTTTTAATGGGGTTGTTTAATTTTTTGTTGCTGATTTTTCTGAATTCCATATAGACTCTAGTTAACAGCCCTTTATTGGATGTGTAGCATGCTAATGTTTTCTCCCATTCTGTATGTTGTCTGTTTGCTCTCATTTCGTTGGCTGTGCAGAAACTTTTTAATTTGATCAGGTCCAACACTTTACTGTTTATCTTCACTGTAAACACCTCCTTAGACAGCATAAATGAAACACCTAATAGTGCTTACTTCCATGCCAGTCCAAAAATAAACTCTCAAGATTAAGGAGCCAGAGGTAGGAGTGAGTATGTTTTTCTACAGTCTTGGCTTCTTCCCCTCAGGACGTCTGTCTGTTAGATTTTTGGCAATAGGAAGGGGCTCCCGGTCACCATACACTCCCTAGGTTCTTTTTCTGTGCTCTTGCCCCCTTGAATCTGGTTTGGCCTGAGTAAATGGTACCAAGTTTTCCTGCTGGTGATTTAGATTCCAAGGAAACTTGGTAAATGGAATGATATGAATTCAAACCTGCAACAATACAGCAGTTTTGAGTGAGGTTTGTTTGAAATCATAGAGTACCCTAGATGGCGACCCTTTCCTGAGAAATCGTACCAGTAAGTGCTTGAAGAAAGGTTGTTTCTACACTGTTTTCCCCAGAGTAATTGGAGTCCATGGGCCCACCATATAGCCTATGGATTTTGAGAATGCATTTGGGAGTCAGTTGGCCTTGAGTTTAAATCCTGACTCTGCCACGTACAAGCTTTGTGAGCTTGAGCAAGTCATTTGACTTCTGTAAGCCTCCATTTCCTCATTTGTAAAATGAGATGATGATTATACCTCATAGAATTGTTGTGAAAATCTAAGGAAATTCTAAAGAATTTAGCACAGTTCTTGGCACTTGATGTCTATCCTTTGTTATCAGTCTTAGGTGAAGAACTAAATGCATCAACAGACCTGGGCAGTACAGCATTCCCAGGGCCTCCAACAAGTCACCAAGTCCTATCAGCTTTATCTCTGAAATTTTTCTAGAATCTTCCCCACCTTTTCCATCTTTACTATTACTGCTCTACACTCAGCATTACCTTCTCTTATTTGGATTTTTTTGCAATGCCCTATGCACAGCTGCCATATAGTCCTTCATAAAGCTTGCTCCCTTTTTTTTTTCCTCTACTCAACTACCTGTTCTAGGTCCTCAGTGCTCAGTGTTGTATTTAGACTATGATTTGGTATGAGCCTGTCTTATCAGCTTAATCATCTATTTTTTCATTTTCTTCATACATTTATCCCCTGACACATATATCATCCCTAAGCCAACAATAATTCCTTTCACAGTACATTTTATACTTTTGGTGTTGTATATGTCATGTTGCTGTAACTTTTCAAGTTGTTTTTCTGTTTTTTTCTCTTGCTTTTTAAAATTCATTGCCTATTTAGCCCCCAGATTAATCTCTTATACAATACTAACCTGACCTCGTCACTCTTCTGAACCTGAGTGGTTCCCTCGTGCCTTTAGGATAAAATTAAGACTTTCACATCAGCTGGACATGGGAGGTCTTCTGGAGTACTATCCAGCCTCCATCTTCAACATCATTCCCATTAGACCAATGCAACTTAGCCAAATTTGTTACTCTCGAGTCTAGGAATATGCCAAGATTTCTCATCTTTTCTCTTCACCCACGCTATTTCTCTTACCTCTTTCACCTGGCTAATGCCCCTCATTTATCAAGTCTCACCTTAGTACTCAATCCTTCGGAAGGCATTTTCTGATTGCCTCTCCCCGCTACCCACAGCTCGAATGAGGAACTCAAACCTGCTTTCATAATAATTCAGAATGTCTTTCTAGAAACATTTATCAAACAAATTGCTAATTCTGATTTTTTCTCTCCCTTTCTAAGACTTTCTTGCAGTATCTTCATCTTTGTGTTTCCACAGAGCACGATGTTGAATAAATATTAATATATAATGAGTGTGTGAATAACCGAATAAATGTGTGTGTGTGTATATATATATATATATACACACATATATATATGTTTCCATTCATAGACTAAGTTCTTTGAAGGAAGAGCCAATGTCTCTTTCCTCCTTGTATGTCCCTCATTCCTAATTCCTAGCAGGGTCCTTTACCTATAGTATTAATAGTTGCACAATAAATGGTACAAGTGAATGAACAATGATATATATGTCTATCTTCCCCAGAAGATACTCTAAGTTCTTCAGGGAAGAGATTGTTTCATAAAAATTAGACAGCATCTAGCACAACAAATTATATATAATTTATACTCTGTTTAATTCTTGTGTTTAATTATTGCTTTGAGTTGAACTCAAGTTCTGGCAGGCTATGAGAGTCAGGCAGCTTCTCTACACTATACAAGCATGTAGTTAATAAAGCTGTGAGATCAAAAACCTGGCAGCTAAGTTAGCTGGTAATTTAAACTTCAGAGGCTGCATGATGCATACTAGCAGTGCATTACTAGTATTGGTAGGTGCAGAGAATTTTCCATTTTTACTTGGTTCTTTCTCTTCAAACTTGTGCAGTCCATGCATGGAAAGCCTCAAAGGAGTCAGGTCTGGTCCTGGGGGTTTATTGAAAGTCAAACTCTAGCAGGGGCTGGGGAATGAGCAGAGGGAGAGTGTATTAATTTCCTGTGGCCACTGTAACAAATTAACACAAATTGGGTGTCTTAAAATAGTAATAATTTATTCTTTCACACTTAGGGAGTCAGATGTTCAAAATCAGTTCCACTGTGCTTACCTCTTCCAGTTTCTGGTAGCCGCCAACATTCCTTGGCTTGTAGCCTCCAGCTTCACATCACCGTGTGTGTGTGTGTGTGTGTGTGTGATCTCTCTTTGACTTCCTCTTATAAGGATCCAGGTGATGACATTTAGGGCCCACTTAGAGAATGCAGGATAATCTGATCTAAAGATCCTTAACTTAATCACATCTCCAAAATCTGCAAAGATCTTTTTTATTAAATTAGGTAACATTTACAGGTTCCAGCGATTAGGATCTGCTGTCTTTGACATTATTCAGTGTACTACAGAGACAGATATCTTTCCCTTTTTGTAGGCTCAATGTGCTTGGTCTTCTAAGAACATGGTTTGCTTACACACATGCCTCATGAATAAACAACTTCCAAACTTATGGCCCATTTAAAAGAAGCCTGGTGCTGCTGTCAGGAAGGGTCTAGTTTAGGTCAGTCTAATGCCCCTGAACAGATGTGTATGGTGACATTCCCAGCTCTCATCATGAAAATAAACCATTAATTAATACTTATTGAGGAACTGATAAGTGACTGGAGGACTGGTTTGAGTTCTGGGCAGCCGGTTCCCACCATCTGTCTGTCTTGGGTGGACTGTGGTACAGTTCTGTGGGATCAGGTGTTCTCAGCTGGCCTGGCACTCACTCTTCTGTGTCCACAAGCAGCTCTTGCCATCTGTTCTATCAGGAGAGTCACAGAGGATCTAGGTGGTCACTTGGAGGGGAACTGAGATGGTCTTAAGGTGCAGCATGAACTCCTGAGTAGCCACTCCCTGCAAGATCAGAGCAGCGACTGCACCAATTTTTGAATGAGGGAAGAACTTCCAGTAATTGAAATTTGGGATGTGGTTACTTCCTGTCTCCTCCACTTCTCTCATATGGCCTAAGGAAGACGTGGACCTGGGAGAGAACTTCCTCAAGGCTTTGACAGGTGCTCCTGAACATGCTTCATTCTTGCCTACTTGACCGTAACCTGCCAGCCTGAGCCACAAGCAGGAGAGACCCACTTTTCTAGTGACTTCTTTTATAATCCAACTAGCTGAGGAAGTTTGATCAAAGGAAGGATCCTAATGTTTCTCTCCTGTTGTAGAGAGGAAGGATAGCAATGGTTGTTGAGCACACAAGCTCTGAAGCCTGGCTTACCTCCTTTTCCATTCTGGCTCCACTACCTAATAGCTGTTTGAGCTTGGGAAGATATTATTAATAAAATCTCTGATTCCCAATTTCCTCATCTATAAAACAAGGATAATAGTAACCAACACTTACAGTGTGCCAGGAGATATCTTAAGAATATTTCCAATGCATTATCTTCTTATCCTCACAACAACTCTATGAGATAAGCATGCTCTTATTATCCCAGTACAAAGGTGAGAAAACTGAGATACAGAGAGTTTAAGTAACCTGTCCAGGTTACACAGTAACAAGTAGCAGAGCAAGAATTTGGACGTGGATAGTTTAGCTTCAGCATATGTGCTGTTAACTGTGTTTGTGCTGCCTCATGACTCAGGTGGTTGGGAAGGTCGAGTAGGGTGGCTATCCACCCCAGGTCACTTTGGAAAGTTCTGGGTTACATTCTGCTGTTCAGGTGAATATTAATAGTGCCCTCTTACTCTTAAAAGTAGTGTCATGTTTCAGTTTGAATATTTTTCACACCAGCATTAAGTAATTATCATATGTAAAGCCCTAGGGACAATGACTGATGCATGGGAAGCCCCCCATATTGTCAGTTATTGCTATTTCTCCTGCTACTATCATCACCACCACCACCACCACCCTCAACCATCCCAAGTCTTGGATCCTTAGAGCCAGGGGGTTAACCCAAATTCTGCAAATGTATATCATGGGAACAACTGTTCCCAATTCCCATTCCCATAGCTGATACTGATCATTGATTATAGCACAACCATCTTTTCTACTTTGTGTCCTAAGCAGCCATTCTGAATGGATCCAGCTTGACATGTGACATTAAAAGTATTTACCATATCTAGTTTCCTTGACTCTTAAGAATTCAATATCCTAGTATATGGAGAATCTGAATTTAATCTGAGGTTGTGCATTTCTCCACTTATATTAAAACTTATTTGATTCCTAAAAGTGATAACAAATTTAGGGCCTTTTTAGACATCCTATATCTATTTTCTTCCAATATTCCTCTTGCCTATTTCTCTATTGTTTTTACCTCTTCTTTTATATAAATACAAAATAATTTTAATTCACAATAGTTTTCTATTTACTGCCTATAATTTTAGATTTTAAGATAAAAGGCTATTGAAATACCATAGAAGTTGGCACAATATAAATAAGGCAGAGAAGTGAGTTATCATAGGAATTATGGTTGGCACCTAGGATCCAAGGCTTAGAAAGGCTATCTTTAAATGTGATTTGTGTCACTGGTAGTGAAATTCATTTCAGGTTGGTTTTGCATGGCATAAGGGACATCTAGTGGTTATCTACGTCTCTGCAGATTTAGTAAAGGTAATGTAAAGTCACAGGTGTAAGTACTGGGGTTAAGTACCATCACCTTGAAATAGAGCTCCAAGAAAAGAGGGGGGCCTCTTTGTTGCATGACCCTTTATTTTGAAGTTAACGAAGAGTAAAGAGACCTTTTAAGAAAAAAAATTAATTTGAGTCCTAGCATTTCCACCTATAATTGTCAGTTCAGACCCCACTCTCATTTGCTGTCTTCTCCACCAGGTTGGAAATGATTCTGTTATCAGCTACCTGCCAGCCTGGCATATTCTTCCTGTCACTTTCCCCACCTCTTTTGCTGATTGCAGACGGGCTCTTTGGACCACTTTGAAAAGCCATCTGATTAGAGCCTTCATTAGGCTCGAAACAGAGCTGCTTAGCAGGCCAGGCAAGAAATAGTTTGTAATTGCTTCTGACAAGCAGAGCTCCTTTGGAGATTGCTCAGCCCTCAGGAAGCCGTACAGTTCTGGTCCACATGTATTTGTGTAAATGCGTGGGTTTCACATCATAAGAGGATGCCCCTGTGTAAACTTATTTTCTTAGCCCCAGAGTTCTCCTGGAACTTACCATTGGTCAACACCTCTTGGTATACCCTGTCACTATCCATAATTCTATATCAACTGCTTCTGTCATCTGGGCTGCATAGAATACTTTCTTGCCTCGTATGCTACTATCGTTTCCAACTGACTATGCTAGAATTCCTAAAGGTTCTGTTTCACTGAATCTTTTTATAGCATAATATTTTCTCCTGCTCTTCTGTCTTTGGGTCTTTCATATAAGCTCTTTTTTCAAAAGCTGTTTGGCATGCCTTTTATCATCTTTCTTCTTTCAGAGTACCCGGTGGCAGCCATAAGTTGCTAGTTATGGCCAAAGACTTTGTTTTTAGGAATTCATTCTTACTCTTTAAATATAAACATAGAGGACCACGGCTCTGAGTTACTGTTTCAAAACAACCATGTGTTTTCTATGGCAAGTCCAAGCTACATTGTCTTGTAAAAGGTATACAGTAGTCTCTTAGCATACTCCAGAGTGGGAGGCAGTGCTGGTGCCGAACTTAGCCAGTCAGTCTCTTAGAGGATCTTACTAGGATTTGTGATTGGGTTTTGTACTTCTGTTAGTGTTCTGCCCAGGAACATAAACTAATGACAGCTGCCACTCTGGAGTGCAGAACTTTCCATATAGATATCCTTAAAAGTATAAGCACATTTCCTAAGCATACACACTGGGGAAAAACTCAATTAAATATTCAGTGGGTCCATCAGATGCCTTTTAACTGTCTGCAATACTTCAACTTTCTCCCTTCCCATCTCATCACTTGTTGTCAGGGAGAATGAATATAGAGGCTTCTTCCTGAATTATAGTCTTCATCCATGTAGAGGCATCAGGAAGTCACCCTTGTGATCTTCCTTGCCCTTCTTCTTCCCACTCTTCTACCTCCTCTCATAAACATGTGCTTTGTGTCAGGTACTGGGAGACACAGAGAGAAAAGGCATAGTTTCCTCCATTTGAGAAGCTCCCAGTCTACTGAAGGAAACAGACACTAACAGCACAATGTGATAAATACAGTGACAGCAGTTAGAACATGAAGCCATGGGAGCTGAGAGTAGGAAATCGGCTGTGGTTGGGAGGAGAGTGGGTAGGAGTATTGGAAGAGGTGATACCTGAACCGTGCTTCAGACAGTGAGTAGTAGTTATCCAGATAGAGAATCCAGGTAAGGCTTGTCTCTGGGATGGTTATTTGGAGGAACTGCAGCACTTTGGCGAGGCTGGTGATGATGCAGTGGGGTCTAGATCAGGATGAGTCCTTCATATAATGCTTAAAAGTTTGCATTTATTTCTAAAGTTGAAGAAGAACCATTGAAGGGTTTTAAGCAGAGAACAACATGTTATCCTCAGAGAAAACAGTGAGGTAATTAGAGCCATTTCTAGTCCTTGAAATAAAAATAACAGTAGATTCATAGTGATTCAGGAAGGTACATTTTAAATTTTGTCACCTTTCTAATCAAACTGCTTAAGGCTTCCTTTCTACTCTAATGGTTACTTTCTTTCCCCAATTGCATAAAGTATGTATTTTTAGAGCTTTTCATAATCAAGTACCACCTACTCATCTGATCTTAGTTCCTCTGCTTTGTGAGATGTAACTTTCACTCTAGTCAGGTTGGTGCCCTCATAAGATATTCTAAGACAAAAGGAAATGCAGGTGTTCTCTGGGTAGGTCTATGTAGTACATAAGAAAATGCAGGAAATGAGAGTTTTTATCGAGCCTCTACTATATGCTACGCATTTTGTTAAACACTGGGAATGCCTTGGTTACCGCATCAGAAACACACAGCCTCTTGTGTGTTTGGTAGCAGGGATTATGTCTCATGTTCCCTTGTATACTCCATGGTCTGGAGCTAAAGACATAGTGGTGAACTAAGACTGCAGTCCCCAATCCCTGGGCCATGGCCTGGTACCACTCTGTGCCCTGTTAGGAACCCAGTCGTGCATCAGGCCTGAGCTCTGCCTACCCCCGCCACCCCATCACCATCCATGGAAAAATTGTCTCCCATGAAACTTAGGAAACTTAGGAATCTGGAGAAACAGAGCAGGAGGGGAGCAGCAGATGAGCGAGCGAAGCTTCATCTGTATTTACAGCCTCTCTGCTCCCCATTGCTTGCATCACTGCCTGAGGTGCACTGCCCCCCCGTCCCCCATACCCACCCCCACCCCCATGCGGAAAAAGTGTCTTCCACGAAACCGGTCCCTGGTGCCAAAGAGGTTGGGGACCACTGAATTAATACATTTACGTAGATTTTTTGTTTCTAATATTCCAGTATAGCTAGTTAATGTGTATGAAGTTGGCTTTTGTGTTAGAGGATAACAAAGGTGGTGAATAGGTTCACCTCAAGTTCCAGCTCTCAGTGACTGGTGGTTAACTTCCTGGAGCATTATCTACCTTGAAAAGAATTCTGAGGCTTCATCTGGATGGAATGGTAAAGGGAATAGAATAGAATGACATCAATTAATGATGAATGTCATCTGCCAGGAAAGGAAAATAGAGGCACATGTTTGCCAACAAGGCTCTGAGAGATGGGAGAGTTTGCTATCCAGTTGTATTTGAAAAGATCAGCTGGCTACTAAAAACTATATTTTTCTTTAACACTCATTGACAAGGTCTATATTGGAGAACATTACTTATAGTCCATATTTGCAAGTTCATGTCTTATTTCTCTGCCTGGGTCTGTCTATGCTGAGTTCTTGTTTATTAATTCAGTAGAAGCTTAGTAGACTCTGTAAAGATGATGAAGCCTGAATCAGCAAGTCTTACTACTATGATATACTTCCTGAGCCTTTATAGAATCCTAAATATCCTAGAAACTTGATTGAATGGAAATTTTTTTCTATGGGTTGTATGGATACATGGCAGTCTGTTGCTGATCAGCCTTTGCAGCTGAATAGAAGTCCTAAGAAAGTTTTCCTTCTTTAGAAGAGCAAAACTGAGACCTTCACTCTGATCGTACCAAGGGTTAGATATCCTCCTTAACCTATTGCTGTTTCTATCTGTATCTTGGCGGAAACCTATACAATCATTTCCCTTTCGCAAAGACTCTATCAGGCAAATAAATGTTTAAGCCTAAGCTTAACTCGAGCACCAGTGGTAATGATTTGCATTATCAGCAAGGCTCTTGGGCCTTTGAGTCACGAGGGCAGAATAACAGGCTGGCCCACGGCTGTCTGTCTCTCTGTGGCTGGCATGCCTACAATGCCCAGATGACTGAAGGGCTCTCTTCAGAGTGTGGCAGGGACTGAGTATTTTGCTAGTTCAACACCAGTTTGCCTGGATCTTTCCTGTTACTGCAGCTTGCCTTATGTCCCCTTTATCTTTTCCCGGCCACACTCTTACAAATGTGGCCATAGATCTGATGTTGGCCCCTGGTGAAATACAGCTTGCAGATATGTTTTCTTTGACCCATAGAGTGCTGGATCATACAGCATTTTAATAATTTAATTGTTAACATTCTAGTGCTGGTTTGGTTTCAACTTTATCCGGAGTCTTTTTGACCTTTATTTTGAGCTCTAGAACCTAGGAATATTCTGGCTCCTGCCTTGCATGTCTGAAGCTCATTTCCAATATTTTATTTCTGGGGCTTGGTTTTCATCTTTGGCAGATCCTGACTTCTGTTCACAAAATATAAAGCATGAAAATGGCTGTATCCATTGTATGTAGCAGTTGGGACTTTGAGCCCCAGATTGGATGTTAGCTGCATCTCAGCAGGCAGCGTTAGTTTACTGACCCCTGTAAGCAAGACCATAGCTGCAGATGTGGCTCTGGTCATGCCAGTTATTAGGTTCTTTTGACTTTGGAAGCTGAGAGGACCATCTGCTGCCACATTTGTGCTTGTACCTCATTCACCATTGGAGTTTGGTCAGTGGTACCCTGTGATAGAAAATGATGTTAATGATAATGAATCCTAAATCTGCCCAAGTGTATGGGGTATGTGTGTGTGGGGGGTGGAGAGAGATAGAATGGCCACCATTAGGCATATATATACACACACATACATATATGTATATGTGTGTATAACTCATGAATGTCACATTAGGCAATTAAATATTATATATATATAATATAAATATATGTTTAATTTTAGAGTTTGTTAAATCCTGAGTCTGACATTAAGTGTAGCCCTGACTTTGGAGCTGACAATTGGCTTAGAAGTTATCCTCAGGGAGAATCTTTCCTTCCTAATGATTCCATGCTGAGCTATACTCTCTGTCGACTTAGTTCTGGCCTTTCACAGAAAATAACAAAAGTAATAGTAATAACTACCATTTATGGAGTGCTTATTAAGGGCCAGGATCTATATAAAGTACTTTTATGTGTGATACTATCATCTCACTTATTTCTTACAATCCTGTGGAGTAAGGCTTGTTATCTGTATTCTGTGTAGAAGAACCTAGGCTGAGACAAAACAATATTTTGCCCAATATCACACAGTTGGTAAGGTTGAAGCCAAGCTCAAACCCTGTCTAGGGAGACCCCAAAGTCTATAATCTTAACCACTGCTCTATACTACTATTTGAGTCCAACATCTCATTTAATGAAAACATGAGCATTTATTAAGTATCTATATGGCTAGGAACTAGTTCAGATTTTGAAAGGTATAATGCATAATTTTTGCTCATAAGGTGTTTGAGGTCTATTGAAAAGACCAGACCTTTGCTTACTCAAAGATGACAAAGTTGAGTGATTTAGGTGACAAATGAGTGGAGTGGACAGTTTAGAGGAGGGAGAAATCACAGCAGGCCAGAGTCATTGGTTGCCTTAGGGACAGACGGGAAGGGGTGCAGAGAGAGTAGGATAGGTGGTTCAGTGGAGACCCCAGAAGCAAGATTTTTTCACAATGCATCCTAGTCATTTTTCACCCTGAGTAAGAATGTTACGCAATCATGAGATTAGCCCACAAGTTTTATCTGGAAGCCGCACCGTCGTAGAAGCTAAAGAGGAAAAGCTCATTTCGTTACTACCTATTGTCAAAGGATTAAATTTAGGCGGGCGATAAATATATCCTTGTTTTGTGCTTGTTTTAAGTAAACTGCTCCACACATAGGTATAGCGTTGAAAAGCTTTATTAGGATTTGTAGTCAGCAATGCACCACTCAAGGTACCCTGATGCTGGCTTCTCCAGTGCTCGTTTTGTCCCACTTAGACACTTGAGAAATGTCCCCCCATGTCCTTACCTTTAAGCATCCTCCACTGACCTGGAGCAGAACAGTGGCGCTCAGTCATCAAGTAATGGGCCCATAAATGATATGGTCTCATAAGCTGACCTGGTGGCTGTGTTGAAATTGTCCTATATGTAGACACACAAGAGATCGAAGATGCTTTACATACAAGAGGAAAAAAAGACCAGGTGGTAAACCTCCTATTCCTTGATAGGAGAAATAGTGCCAAGAGGCCATCTGGGCACTGCAGGGCACATACTCACATCCCCTGTTCCTTCTGTTCCCTTGCTGGAATGCATAGGGTGTGACATTTACAACAGAACACATGGAAGCGTGTTCTCAGCAAGTTGAGAGCAGAGTAGCCTGCGATAAGGTGGAAGAGGGAGAGGAGAAAAATGCTTCTGTCAGTGGGGACTGTCCCTAATTCTTACATTCATTCTCATGGTCCTGCCTTGTAACTTAATTACTTTAAAGGAGTTTAATGTAAAAAGTGCATCCTATAGGATTAGAATAGTCTCTTTTTCCAATCAAGGCAAGTGTTTTGGGCAATAGGACAGAGAGCTTCTTCAGGTGCAGATAATAGAAGGATTTTGATTTTCCAAATGGTGGGACTCAGCAAGTACCAGAGTAGCCAGGGAGGGCCTGGAACAGGTTAGGATGTAGATCCTGCTGAAGGGGCACCATTTAAAGAGGTTGGAGAGGAGAGGAAAGCACCGTGGCCTGGGAAACACAGAGAGCAAAGATGCAGAAGCACTAACACTTGAGTTCATACTGAGGCCTCTGAGGCAGCTTCTGCATGGGGAGGTATGAGAACCCATTAGAAAGGGATTGGGCCAGGTGTCAAGGGCTTTGCACGTCAAGATGGAGTTGAATGTGGTTTTTGTGCACGACTAAGGAATTTCTGCTTTATATGTAAGCATAGGCTACAGTAGGACCCAGAAACTGTCATCTTCGAAACATAACTTTGCCCCAGTTTAGTCAGATAAAGGATCAAGTCCTGGTTATTCCCTTAATGTGCTATGTGATCTTGGGTAAGTACCTGTCTCCTCATGTCTGTGAAACGGAACTGATGCCACCTATTTCATTTGCTTATTTTGGATGACATACAGTAGTGTCTTTAAACTGTCTGGCACATGGCAGGCTCTCAATAGGTGGGAACTATTTTGATTATATATGCCTATTCTCATAGCTTGCCTTACTCCTGGTATTGCTTTGGCGTCTCTCTATATGAAGGATCATGGAGAAATACAAGCATATTTGTTTTGAGAGACCGTGTGTTAACTCTGAGATTCTGTCTTCAGCTGTTGTACTGTCTGGTCTTCTAAGCACGAGTCACAAGTTCAAACAGCAATCTTTACAAGGCCATGGGTGGAGGAGTAAGACCAGCTTGTCATTCTTTGTGACTCTGCTCTTCCACCTCTCAGGATGTGACATCTTCCCCCATGGGGAGTCATTTCTACTTTGTCTTTAATTGCTCCTTGTTGAGGTGACTTGTCAGGCAAGGCTGCTTTGTGTCACTTGATGCCACATCTCCTCCTAGTTCGGTCAGTCAGTCAGGACATGCATTGAGTTGAGAGTCTGACTTTACAGAGGACACCGTACTGGATATTAATTTGCAGGGTATGAGTAGGTGCATTCCCTGCCATACTTATCCAGGGCACTTCTGCATGGCCACGGCTGTGGTCTGCACAGAGGTGGGTAGGTGCGGAAGGCGAAGACGCCAGCAGGGGAGCATTTCAGTTGAGTACCAAGGGGCTGCAAGACCCTGGCCCTCCTGTCCCTTTCTTCTGGGTAGGAGAACCTCTGTTTAGGGCCCTGTCAGTTTCTAATAGAACCCCAACACTTCTGGAGATGAAGATATACTATTATTTCTTCCTAGGTTTGTGTACCAGTTTAGAATTGTCTGTCATATAGCATCCCATTTGATCTTGACAACAGTCTTGGAGGGATAAAGGGGAACAGTTTGTAGAACAGGTATTAAGGCTCCTACCTTTGGAAATAAATAAAATGGGACTCAGAAGTGTTACCCAACTGCCAGTGACAATGGTGTTGGTTCTTTTTTCATCATAGTAGAAAGTCTATATAAATGGACAGGTAATTTCAGGGCTATGGAGTAGATAGAGAGCTCACCTTCAAAGAGCCTTCCAGAGAAGTCTGGTTATCTCTGTTGGGCCAGTTTCTGGCCCTTGATTCCCCTGCCTATTTCTCCAGAAATCTTTATTCTGGTGAGTCACTTTATGTCTCTGTCTCAGCTATGTGCCTTTCTCACGGAAGAGTTCCTCTTCACAGCTGCTGTGTCCCTTTAAAAGGCTTTTTTATTTTTCTCTTTTTCCATCTCTCCTTGGCCTCCTGTAGGGATATCTGAGCTCTGTTTCTATTTACTGTTCAATGGAGCCAAGCATCTGTCTGTCGCTTGGGGATGAGCTATTGTTATACATTAATAATTAACCTTTACAAGGAGCTGCAGTCATAGCCATTTAACCCAAATGCAGGAAAAGCCCAAGTTTGGTTATGACACAGAGATCTCACATGCTGAGGCATAATAGCGGGGATTATAAAGGAGAAGCTGCCAGTCATTAAACTTTTATCATTTCTTTTCTGGTTCACTCACCTGAGTGATTGCCCAAGGATCCTGCAGTATTTCCCTTTGCACATGGTCAGGTCCAGAAGAGCTAAAACAAGAAATTCAACCTTTGAATTGAGAAGTTGAGCATGCGTGATTTTCCATAGAATGTTACAGGTGATCTTCATGGGTGCTGCAAGTGGGGCCTAGTTCTGAGTGTCTGCAGTGGTAAAGCACACGGACCCTGGAGCCCAGCTACCTAGGTTCGAGTCCTGCTCTGCTACTTACACCCACTGTGTTCCTCAACTGCTCTCTGTGTCAGTTTCCCTATCTGTAAACTGAGGGAATGGTTATAGGTAACTCAAATGGGTGTTAGGTAAAGGGATGGTCGGTGTGAAATCCTTACTATAGTGCTTGGTAGTAAGTGCCCAGTGAATTATAGTATCATTATTTTCAATGTTCTTGAATATAGTTAAGTCCATGGTCAAGGTTACATAATAGGTGAGGCATTTTCAATATTTTGTCATAGTTGTATATTACCCTTGTAATACCTATTAGAAGGCAGATGACTCTGTTTGATTCTCTCCTAGTGATGGGGAGATAAGGAAAATAGTTCTGTAGTTGGATGTTGGGGATTAAATGATATATACTAGAATGACCCATACAATTTAACTTTCTCTCACCGTGATGGAGCTGAGACTTATTTTGGCACTTAAGCCTTGTTGTTTTATTGAAAATGGAGAAAATAATACAACCTTCTAAGGGCTGTGGAGAGGATGAAATGAGATTAACAATAACCACAACCACTCCCCCGAACAGCTGAGATTTTTGTGCCTATATTACATGCCATGTCTAAGTGCTTTATGTGTGTTAAATCAATTTACCCTTACCAAATAGTTTACTCCTGTATTCCCATTTCCAGAGAAGTAAACAGACCCCCAGAGAGGTTACTTTGCCAAGATCACATAGCTTGTAAGTAGTGGATGTGGAATTCGAACCTAAATCTGGTTCCTGACTTAAAATTTGAATAAGATAATGTAAAAAAATAGCAAAGTGGTTGGTATGATCAATAAACAAATCTTAGTCCCTTTCCCTTCCATTTTTGGAAAATTATTGTTGTATGGATGTGACATCACCTAGAGATCTAAGCACTAACCACCTTCCCAGAGCACTACATCAAAATTCAGTTCTAATAAGGTAAAACTTTTTTGAAGTACTAATTTTGGGGAACAATATTAATTCCTGCTTTTATATGGATTACACCTGGTTTAGAAAGCCATAATAAGTTTTTGGTGTTTTTTTTTTAACTGGCATCCTCATCTTCTCCACCTACCCTCCCATTGTGCAAGACAATGGCCAAGGCTGTACAGAAGTGAACTGGCACCTTGGGTAGGGCACAGAGGCAGGAAGCCCTGCTGGACCCCCTTACAAGGCAAATTGGTATCTGACACAATGTTCTCTGTAAAAGCAGACTGTCAACTAAATAAATGTACCCAACTGAATAAGTGAATAGGGTTTCAGAATGTCTCATTTTACCACTATATAGAGGGCACATGCAATGTGCAAAAAATACAGACCTCTGTCCCTACCAACTCTTAATACTAAATCATTTTTTTCAAAGTAATATATTCACCTGGTTAAAAAAAAGTAATACAAGAGGATACTGTGAAAAGGAAGTCTCCCTCCCACTCCTGAATACTAATCTAACAAATCTACTCCCCAATGACAATTTTATAGTTCCGAAGAGGTTGTATGCTTATATGAGCATATATACATAATACCTCCCCCCATCTGCCACACACTTTTACATAATGATAGGATAATGCACACTCTGTCTTGTTCCTTGCTAATTTTTCTTAACGATCTGACTTGGAGAGCCTGTATGTCAAAACCGAAAGCAATTCGTCATTTTAAGGGCTGTATAATATTCCATTATAAAGATGTATCTTCTGTTATTGACGGTCACTTAGTTTTTTCTTGGTCTTTTACTGAGGATGCTTCAGTAAATATCATTGTATAAAGTATTTACATCCGTGTAGCTCAATCTCTTTGATTTTTATTTGCAAGCTCATATTGTATCAATTTCTGACAACACAAGAAATTGGCCAGGAGAGACAAAAGAAATATCATGGAAATATGGAGGCTTATTCAGAGATTTCGTGCATACCAGACATTTCTTCAGATGCTTTTCTGAGTCCTGTGTCTCGTGTTTCTCACGTTGTTTCAGACAATTATGTCCTGAAGCCTCTTCTCAAATCACTTTTCCAGGTGCCCAGTGAGTGATGGATGGATAGTATTTGCAAGATTGATTCATATGGCACTTTTGTTTGGCTTTTGGCAGGTTGTTTATAAGAATAATGACATCCGTCTGGAGCTGTCTCGCCTGGCTCGGATTGGGGACACCAAGATGAAAATCTATGGCGAAGTTGTGTTCAAGTGTGAGAATGTGGCTACGCTGGACCCCATCAACTTCGAGACCCCAGAGGCTTACATCAGCTTGCCCAAGTGGAACACCAAACGTATGGGCTCCATCTCCTTCGACTTCCGCACCACTGAGCCCAATGGCCTGATCCTCTTCACTCATGGAAAACCCCAGGAGAGGAAGGATGCGCGGAGCCAAAAGAACACAAAAGTAGACTTCTTTGCCGTGGAGCTCCTAGATGGCAACCTGTACTTGCTGCTTGACATGGGCTCCGGCACCATCAAGGTGAAGGCCACTCAGAAGAAAGCCAATGATGGGGAATGGTACCACGTGGACATTCAGCGAGATGGCAGATCAGGTAGGAAGAGGCAGGGTGTGTAACTGAGACTAGAGGAAAGCTGTAGTTTCTCAGTTTGTTTCCTGGCTTTATATTTTAATTTTTGCACTTGCATGTTTATTGATTCTTTTGCTGTTCTCTTTAATAGCTGTTGTAAAATTATGTTTCTGAACAAGACACCCATCTCATAGATGGCTCACATTCCCCACTCATCTCTCCTGTCACTCACTGCACCATCGTCTCAGTGATAACTCTACGTCCCGGGAGCTAAGGATGGTTTTACAAGTAGCATTTCCACTGCTACCAAAGCAACTATCATGTCACTGGTGTGATGCCCTCCTCCCTTGCTTTCTTCTCCTTTTTCTCATCACCATGGAAACCAATGGTGACATCACAGATGCTGCATTAGGTGATTACTCTATAGGATAAGCTTCATCGTGCAAGAGTTTATGCAAGAATAATTGGCAAGAGTCATGTTGCACGGAAAAATTATGACAAGAAAGGAAAAGGCAAATTGATTTTTCCTGAAGTCATGTTCAATTTAAAGCCTTCCTTTGGTGTGAAAGCCTATATTTCACTCTTTGCTCAGACCTCACTAACTCTCCCTTCCTTTTCATAACCTTTTACATTTGATTTAAATGGCTTTGTTTATTTCTGCAGCTGTAGATCAAACAAGCTAGCCCTAGGCAGTACACAGCCACTCTGGAATAGTAACAAAAGGGGGAGGGGCCGCAGAGAGTCTGGGGATTTTGAATGCTGGAACAGTCTGCCTAGCTTTCTATGGACCATGTGGCAATGAAGGTCACATTCTGTGCTATCAGAAAGGGCATTTCCCCAAGAGCAGTCATTAGAGCATTTGAATTTCAGACTCATTTCCTGATTCTCCTGATTTAGGTAGTATATACTCAAGAAGGGTCTTGGCTCCATGTGCCATATTTGTAGGGATTCACTTTCCTGGTGAACATATAAAAGTCTTCATTAGGGTATTTTCTTTCTAGGTGCATTTGGCCAGCAAGAGAAAGCAATGGTTCCCCAAAAGGCTGAAGCCAGGAATGGCTGAGCTTTGGTGGGATGGCTTTTTTTGCATAATTCTGCAACTGGAGGGATGGCACAGATGAGCAGCATTGCCTTTAGGAAGAGCTGGATGGACACTGGGCAGAGAGCAGACGGGTGGCAGATTGCAGCCCTGGGTGTTTTATTGCCCAGTAGGAATCTTTATTGATTGTTTGAAATCTGATCAGAACCAAGAGGCTTCAAATTAAATGTGCTTGTTGAGCAAGAATGAACAGTTTGTGCTTTTTTAACAGAAAAACACACACACAAAATTAATTTCTCTGGAAGCTGAATATCTCTCCCTCCCTCTCTCTCTTTTTCTCTGTTTATCAGTAAAATGTCAGCAAGGGCAGAGTCGGAAAGCTATTCCAGAATTACAAAGAAAACACTGCTGCTGGTTTTTAAGACCATGTATTGGGGTCTCCGGAGCTGGGTCATGGTTGAAGCGTTTTGTGTTTGACAAACAAAACCTTGACACAGCTTAAAAGTTACTTATCTGTGTAACATGCAGGCTAGAACACACAAAATTGCCATATGTTTATATCTGTTTATTCCCAACACTGATTGCTTTTTCAAGTAGGGTAGCTATTTTGTTGTTGTTGTTGTTAGAACCATCATTGGCCCCATCTTCAACAAATATGTTTGGATTTCAGAAGTGATAGTATTGGCCGATTCTTTGGAGTACTGATGTATTTGATCAAAGCCTATAAAAATTTACTGAGTAAACAAATAATTGTCTCGTGAAAACATTATGACTTAAAATTTTAATATGATCTGTTCAACTTTCATTTCTTCATGAGGATGTTTTCTAGTATATTTAGTTATAAACCTATACTAAATTGGGTAGTTATAAAAACAAGCATATCTAAGTGAGTCATCCTGAAGAAAAATATGACTGAGAGGTGATCTAAAATAAAACTTTTATGATCGTTCCCCAGTTGGGGAAATTGAGACTTAAAACTTGATAAGTGCATTCAACTCAGTTGTGGTCACACATTTAAAGGACAGATTTTCCTCAGGATATATTTAAGGCTCCAAAATTTAAATCAGTCTTAGTACTGTCCTTATTTGGCAATAGATGTTCCTTCCCTTTAACTTGGGGATCAGATTAGTCCTGTGGACACATGAGGGGTAAAGAAAGGAAACTTTGCAAGAGAGAAGATGGTAAAAGGCACAGGTCTCAACTTCCTCATTTGTAAAAGAGAAAATAATATAACTCCTATCTCATAAGATTGTATTGAGGGTCAAGTCCAAAAATGCACATAAAATAGTTAAAATTATGGCCAGGACAGTAGGTTTTTGAGAGATTAAAAAACAAAATTGCAAAGCATATTTCTCTAGAACACTTTGGAGAGAGTAGGGGAAGCAGATTGTTAGCTTAACTGCCCCCGCCCCCAAGGCCCTCAATATCCTTTCTCCTCATCACCTCTCATGCGGACTTTGTAATTCAGGGCCTGTGCCACACGTTGACCTCATTTGGTCCTCTCAGCCCTCCCAGTTGCATATCCTCTGTAGCTGAGGGAATTGAGAGTCAGATGGAAGTTTAGGCTCACTGACAGATGACACAACCCAGTTATCTTGCTACCAATAAAGCACGTCAAGAATAATAAATATATATATTTTAAAATATCTGGCAGGTGTTTAGATATCACTTAGTCCATTTCCTTAATTTTACAGTTCAGGAAATTGAGCTGTAAAGTAGTTCAAAGACTGGCCTAGGAAGGACTAGAATCCCTGTTCCCAAGTTCCCAGGTCAGCTTCTAGGATTACATCATCTATAATCTCATTTGATGTCCTTAATCCTACCCCTACCTGGGTCTGTCTTTTTCTTTGACTTTACCTCCTGCTCACTCCTTCTTACCCCCTCCACTCTAAGCCACACTCCTTCCTGCCTCAGGGCCTTTGTACATGCCATTCTTTCTGCCTGCCACACTCTTTCTCCTGGACTTCTCCTGGCTGGATCTTTCTCAACATTCTGGTTTCAGCTTAACTATCAGCCACGTAGAGAGGCCTTCACTTACCATACACTTTAAAGTAGAACCCGTGAATTGTTGCCACACCACCCATTTTACTTCCTCATCTCACCTGCCTTAGTTTATTTCTCTCATTTACCAGGGTGATTATTTGGAACGTTGGCTCAATGAGAGGGAGAGATATGCTTATCAAGTTCATGTCTGTGCCTAGAACTGTACCAGAGACAGAACAGGTGTTCAATGAATATTTATTAAATTAATAAACATGTTTCAATTAAAATTTATCAAAAGGAATGCTCAGAATATTCACTGGAAGAGCTGGTAGTTAATGCCCAGTCTAGAGGGTACCAGTGCATGGAGGGAGAAACAGAAGAGAAAGTTCCTTTTGGGGAAGAAAACTTCAAATACTTATGGAGCTCTTACTCTGTCCTGGGCATTACTAGAAGAACTTTACATGTATTAACTCATTTAATCATCACACCAACCTGTGGGGGGGGGCAATTATTTTCTTGTTTTCCAGATGAGGAAATTGAGGATCAGGAAGGTGATGTCACCTCTTCAAGGTTATACAGCTGGTACATGTTAGAGCTGGGATTAACATACGGGTGGGAATTGTGATGCTCTCAACCTGTGGAGTATGTTCCCTCTTAGGTCTCTTAGGGAGAGAAAAGATACAATAGGTGTTAGGTCACTGGGATTTTCCTGGGTCTTTCTAAGGGCCAGGTTGTGTTAGCTGGCAGAGATTGGAACCAAATGGCCTACATCGTCCTTTCTACGGGCATGCAGCATGCAGTGTTTCATTCCCTTGCTTGCATTTTTCTCTCCTGCCCAGGAAGCACCGGTCTCAGAACTCACCTGTTGGGCTCTTTTCATTTGGTCAATCAACTGATTGGCCTCACCTGAGCGCTGTTGGCTCACTCTGTGTCTGTTCTCCCACCCCAGGTACTATATCAGTGAACAGCAGGCGCACGCCATTCACCGCCAGCGGGGAGAGCGAGATCCTGGACCTGGAGGGGGACATGTACCTGGGCGGGCTGCCGGAGAACCGCGCCGGCCTCATCCTCCCCACCGAGCTGTGGACCGCCATGCTCAACTACGGCTACGTGGGCTGCATCCGCGACCTGTTCATCGACGGGCGCAGCAAGAACATCCGACAGCTGGCGGAGATGCAGAATGCGGCGGGCGTCAAGTCCTCCTGTTCACGGATGAGCGCCAAGCAGTGCGACAGCTACCCCTGCAAGAACAACGCCGTGTGCAAGGACGGCTGGAACCGCTTCATCTGCGACTGCACTGGCACCGGCTACTGGGGCAGAACCTGCGAGAGGGGTGAGTCGGCCCTCCTGAGCGGCACATGAGGGTGTGAGTGGGGTTGATTGAGGTGTTCCACCTGTGTTCCTGGACAGCCCCAGCCTTTGTACCTCCCTGAGCTTCCTTTCTTCCAAAGAAGCGTTTTGGAGTTGACTGATTTCCTGAACACCTTTTTTCTAGTTCTGAATGCTTGATTTGTTTGGCTGGGATTGGGGTGTGGAAATACTAGTGTAAATATTACCATGGTTGTGGTACTTTTTTGATTAAGTATTTTTGATTTAGAGAGGGGGAATCATTCTCTTTAGGCATTCCACGAGGGCTAACCAACTGGCTGTTTCATTCCTTCATTTAACTCATGCTTCTTTAATGCTTTCTACAAGCTAACTCTGAGTCGGGCTTTAGAAATACAATACTGAACAAGAAAGATCCATCCCTGTCTTTATGAAGATTGCTGCTTAGTGGAACAGTTAGCTATTAAATAATTCATTACAAACGTGGTGAGTTTTAGGAGAGGCAGCGTGATGTATTGGTTAAGAACATGAACTCTGGGGCCAGACTGGGTGAGAAACCTGGCCCTCGTGGAGAGGTGTGAGCTTCATCGAGGTAATCAGTATCTTTGAGACTTGATTTCCACGTTTGTAAAATGAAGACAATCAGGCACCTACCTCACAAGATGTTGATTATGATTGAGTTAATAGTTCCTGAAATGCGGTGAGCATTTAATAAATATTAGTGATTATTATAGTCATGATTATTATCATTGACATCATTAAACAGAAGGTACAGAGAAATTTGAGATGCAAGGGGACCCAACATACTGTGGGGCTTCATAGAAAGCTTTTGCAAAGAAGAAATACATGAGTTAGGACTTGAAAAATGTGTAAGGAGTTGGCTTGGCAAAGAGGTAGGGGGAAGGACTGTCGGCTAGACAGGAAGGACAGCGTGTTCCAAGGGACAGATGGGAGCAACCAGGCGCAGTTAAGGAACTGAACAAAGTCCAGAATGGACTGGAAGCTTTGTTCCTTTATGAATAAAAGTTCAGGATGCAATTGGGGCTGGGGTATGAAGGGTACGAGAGGTGGCTGAAAGGTGGGAGCTGGCCCTTGAGAACAGGCCAGGATGCTAGGAAGGGCCCCTTTCCATTCACCACTTAGCATCTTACATTTGCACTGATTTGGGCAAAGGGCAGAGATAAGGGTAAGCACAGGCACAACATCAGGCTAAGAAGATTCCAGTCCACAAGCTATAACCAGATTGCAGCTTGGTGTATTTTTTTATATGCTTGGCACAGAATCACACTGGCTATCCATGAGTCGTCGTGGCAGGACAATGTACATAGTTACCAAGCTTTTGTTGAGGGCATAGCTCTAGGGCATTGAGGATACTACATCTCTAGTAGACATAGTTTCTACCCTCAAGAAATGTCTCATTCATCTAGCTGAGGAGTTAAGTCATCTACACAAGAAGGTATAATAAAATGATACAAGGCAGCAGAGTGGGCTCTGTTGGTGGACCAGAGGAGGAGGAAATGAAGATTCAGAGAAGGGAAGAATGTCTTGAGAAGAGACCTGAAGGACCTTATTCCTAAAGACCACCAGTGTTCAGAAATTGTTTAAGTATAAGAATTCTGGTGATGGGGAGGGACCCTGGACCAGCCCTGGAATAGGGGCTGAATGACCAGTGAGAAAGTATTTCCAAGGAATGGTTTTTATGATATCAACTGTGTTAGTAGTTAAGGTGTATTTCAAGAAAACTGTAAACCTTTCTTACAGTCAGAGCAAAAAACAGAACACAGGGCATTGGGACAAATGAGAAAAAGAGCTTTCTTGGAGCTTATGGAATTTAAAATCAGATTCTGAATTTTCAAAGCAGCAACACCAGAACATGCTAAGAGGAGGAAGTAGCCACCTGGAACAGAAATAGGCCACATGAGCTGGTCAGTCTGTCAAGTGCCTGAACTCTTTCCAAATATCTTGGTGGGGTAGCCTACCCTGGTACTGGTTTGGGAAGATAGAAAGGTCATTCCACCTCTGAGATGCATGAAATAGGCTTGGGGTAAGCCAAGGTGTTGTGGATCTTTTGCTGTCTGCAGAGGCGGTATAAGAACCAAAGGTCACCTTGGACCTCTCACTTCTTTCTCTTGGGTCTTTTCTTAACTCAAGGGCCTTGTGGTTGTTGGAGGCAGGTAGCAGTGAACGTAGCCAGCTGTGCAAGGTATCTCTGAGCTCACCTATTCCAAGGGCAAATCAATGGGAGTTGGTCCAAAATTTGCCAAGTACAATGAAAGTCATTGCACCTTTTACATTGTCACTTCTGACTAGTCATTAAAAGCCAGCTGATTGGGAATATATGAGGGACAATTATTCTTGGTACAGTGCAGCTACGAGTCATCCATTCTGGCCAAATGAGAAGGAGCTTAGCAAATGTAAGACATTTGATCTATACATCGTTCAAATCCCAGACGGTTCAACTGATTGTTTTGTTCCCCCACTAATTGTTTTTTGCCCCTGTATTGTTCCTGACACCATGTTCACAATGAATCAGTGGAGTGTGAAAATGATAGGACTTCACTCTGCTAGCATAGAAAATAGAGCTTCCCAATGACATTGCTTTTCTTTATTGAAACTGATTCCTCAGTGGTGACTCTTGAGTATCTTTTCTTCATTTTTCCTATGTGCAACCGACATTTACTGAAGCTCTAGTATGTTTGAGGCACTATGTTTGATGCTGGAAATTAAAAAAAACAACAACAAAAACCCAACACTGCCCCTACTTTTGATCAAGCGGTATATAGTCCTCCCAGGGAAACAAAGGACAATGTGGGAAATGTTTAATGTGTGGCAGATGTGATGCTGGGGGTCTCTAGGGGAATAGTAGGGCAAACAGGTAAGAGTGGCCACCTCTGTATAGGAGAGCAATGATGAAGAGAAGACCCAAGGTTTCTTGGATTTTCTTGGCCCCTATTTCTAACAAAATCATGGCCTCTTTCTACTCTTGATCCTCAGTGTACATTCTAGGTACGTCTGAAAAGTGGTGGAGAGAAAGTGTTGGGCATCCTCTTTATACAAGAGCATGATCCTTTTTGGATTAAGAAATGTTGCCCTGTCTACCATAACACATCAACTTGGTCACTCAATTTATTCTCTCTCAAATTTTTTTCCTAGAGGCTGGGCATGGTGGCTCACGCCTGTAATCCTTTCCTAGAGGCTGAGGCGGGAGGGTCGCTTGAGCTTAGGAGTTAGAGACCAGCCTGAGCAAGACCGAGACCCTGTCTCTACTAAAAATAGAAAGAAATTAGCTGGACAACTAAAAATATACAGAAAAAATTAGCCAGGAATGGTGGCGCATGCCTGTAGTCCCAGCTACTTGGGAGGCTGAGGCAGAAGGATCGCTTGAGCCCAGGAATTTGAGGTTGCTATGAGCTAGGCTGATGCCATGGCACTCTAACCCAGGCAACAGAGCAAGACTCTGTCTCAAAAAAAAAAAAATTTTTTTCCTAGAAGCATTAACCCAAAGCCTAGAATTTATCATTTGTATTAGATATGATAAGCCTAAGATATTAATAATTTGTAAGGCTATATGTGTCCTACTGAGCTCAAGCTGTGTTCAAACTGTACTGGAGCCTCCTAGTGGGTGAGTCCCTTGGCATTGCTGGCCCCATAAAAGGAATGGGAAGGTTAGAAAGAGGCACTTGGGTATATAAAATGTAGAAAACACAGGTGGGATGCTGACAACTGGAATTCAGAGTTGGCCACTGCCAAGGTCAGACTCTAGATCAAAATAGTCCAAGGACCCAAGCAAAGTGAGCAAGCAGATCTGTCTAAAGGAAAACTCTCATACCAAAGTTGTTAGCCTAAGATAAGAGGAAAAGGCAAAGGATCTAGGAAATATATGAGTATATAAGACTAAGATTAATTTGCATGGGAATCTTTCTCTTCTAGTAAGATCGAATGACCGTTGTTCTACCCTCATGAGAGTGCTTCTACTACCTGTGAAGATGAGCAACTCTAAATGTTGACAGATGAAAATTGTCTTGATATCTCATTAAGATTTTTTTCAGCATAATCTCATACTATTCTAATACAATGTAGATGTCTCTACCTATCCCAATTGTTCAGCTCTAATTATTTTGGTTTGCTATTCATAGTAATGTGGGAGATGTCATGACATGAAAAACAAAGGCCTGTTTTAGCTACTTAATTCTAATCATTTGGTTGAAATGCTTTAATCCACTGGAAGACCACCTGCTGTCCTTTGAAGTCCTGTTGGACGGAGGGCAGTCTAGCTTCAGTCTGTTCTGGAGGTCTTGTTTCTTAAGAAGATATGGTCACTTGACCTGGGACAACATAGGCATCTTCTCCTTGCCAGTGTAGCCAAACAGTTTAGTCCAATTGGTGAGAGTCAAGTCCCAGTAAGGCAAGGCCAAGAACTTGATTTATTTGTGGACTATCAAGCTTAAATTTGAGGTCACTGCTGTTAAATCCGGCGGCTGGCATATAGTATTCATGGTGATATTCCCTTATTCAGGGTACTTTTTAAGGAGAATGGGTCATGATCTAATAAGGAAGAGCCAGTTGCAGTATCTGCCATACCCTATTCCCATTGGGACCGTGTCCTGTGGAGTCCTAAGCCTTCTCCTCATTCAGGTGTGTCTTGTTCACTCAGGGCAGGTATTGGAGGTAGGTCAGGCACTTTCCAAGAGATCAGATGGGGGTCAACTTTTCAAGTTCTTTGGAAGGAGGTGAGAGGTCTGAGTCTCCTGGGATACATCTGTGCAGTGGAACAGCTTGGATTCTCTTCCAGGATAAATGGTGCCTTAGATTTTTTTTTAAATTCTGAATTCTCCCTGATGTTCAAATGCTTTATTGCCTTGAGGACTAGGGAATCAACAGAATCACTAGCAATCGAGGCCACAGCAAAGAATGTAGACTACTGTGGTTCCTTTAAGTCATTCAGCTTCAATAATTGGGAAAAAATTAATACTGTGTAAGAATTACATATACATTAAATAAAATTTGGAAAGCACAGAAAAGTAGCAAGAATTATGAAAAAACCACCTACTTCATAAACATGAAAATTATTAATCATTTGGTATAGTTTTCTAGTCTTTCCCCAGTTATGTATGAGGGTTCTGTTTCTTGTAGATAGCTAATAATCATACCACACATAAAATTGTGTCCTACCTAATAACATATTGCAGTCAACAATTTTTCTTCTTGGTTATGTATTCTTTGTGTGTGTATGCACACACACGCTTAATCTCATGGCATGGTTCCCTTAGTGCTCTTTCATGGTTAAGGTCAGGGTCCCCTGGCCTATAAGGCCACGTCTTGTTAGAGATGCCCAGTCACATAAAACTTCATACTTTTTTTATCCTGTTTTTTTTGGCCACTCTTGCAGTCTGCTAAAATAAAATATTTCCTGGGTTCATGGAAACTGGATGCTTTTGAGAATATTAATTTGCAGAACCAAGGAAATGCAGTGGAAAGAGCAAATCTGTTCTGGGTCCTCAGGATTCTATTTACCTGATATGTGTACCAGCCTGAAAACCAAGGATACAGACATTTTGAGTTCTCTCAAGCAACTCTTGTTCCAACAGGAAAGGCATGCAGGCAGCAGTGGCTCCCTCCCCACTCGTGGCCCCTCCTTTCAGGCATTCCCCCCCGCCCCCCAGATTTCTGCTGTGTGCTCCGAGGCAGCAGCAGCGGCACACTCTGCCTGAGTAGGGTGGCACATCATAGCTCTCGGATTGCATCATTTGGATGCCACATGGAAATTGTGACGTCAGATACAGTGATGTAACCTGTACCCAGTCTTTGTTTTAGTGGGTGAGTGAGGACTTGCAAGGCCTAAGAAATTAACAAGCTAACATCACTTTGACTTAGAGCAGCTATAGAATGGTTAGAATTCATGACTTCTGACTCTTAATCCATTACACTTTCCATCAAATTGAGCAATCTTTCATTCATATCTATGTATATATATGAAGGACATGCTGTTCCATATACAAACTTTACACACTTACATATCTATATCTCTCTACATATATATCTCAGAATCTGAGATTGTTGAGGGACAACCAGCACATTATATATCTTTGATTCCCCACAGTCTGTAGCACTGGACTATATACACAAATTAGGTGGTCAGTAAATGCTTGAGGGCCCCAGGACTCTGTCTTGGGCATCCTCTCTGTCCATACATTCTCCTTGGTACCCTTACCCTTTGCCATGGTAGTAAAGGTCATCTATATATTAGTGACTCCCAAATTGAGATCTCTCCTTGGAATCCCAGATTTCTATGTCCCCATCTGTCTACTTGACATCTCTAAATCATATCATATAAAAATAGAAATCTTGAGTTCTTCCTCCCTGCACCAGACTTTTTTGCTTTCAGTTTTTCCTATCTCAGTAGATAGCATCACCGCTGTCCTTGGGCATTTTCTTTTCTTTTTCTCCTGCAGTATTCAATCTATCTCAGCTGTCCACTCCTCATCTAAACCCATGCTGCATCTGTCTACTCTCTCCCTCTCCACTACCATCATCCTAAGCAAAGCACACTTACACAGCCAGATAGCATGTAGTATGTAATTATGAAAAACCCGACTTCATTTTGTGCCTTCCCTAGAACATTCAAGTTAGGTTATAAAAATTTCTACATTCTCAGTACAGCCCTATCTGTGTTCAGTAGCTTGACTTTCAATGCCATTTGGTCCAGAAAAGTGTAGGAAATGAAGTTATTATGCTTGTTTGGAATGAACTTCAACATTAACATAGGGATTCCATAACAGGCATCTAGCTCTTCTCTGTGTCAGGCTTTGTGAGCTAAGTCATGAGGATGCAATTTCTGGAAGACATGTTTTCTGTCTTCCATGAGCCCACAGTGCAGCAGAGAAGATAGAGAAGTAATCTACAAGCTGATATGCAATCTACCAGGGACAATGCTTCAGGGAATAATCACAGGAAAGGAGATAACAATTAGAAAGCAAGATACGACCAACATGATATGCCATTTTATAACTGGCTCTGGATCCACTGGGGTCTGGGTCAGAGAACAGCAGAAACCCTGACTTCCAAGGTCAAATATAATAATGATGGTTGCTCTCTCTGGTCCCAATGCCATTAAGGAGGGGATCTCCTTCATGGCTGTGCCCCCATTCCTCACGGATAGGTCCTTTATTTATATATGTGACCTTGAGATAGTTACTTGGATCCTCTGGCCTCTGTTGTATAAGAATAAAATGAGGCAATAGGGTTTCATGCTCTCTCAGGGCCCTTTCAGCTCTAAAACTCTGATTCTCAAATGTCATCACTTGGCAATGTCTTCCTGTATCCCAAGGAGAGGGATAAAGGTGAGTGAAGGGCAGGACAGGAATCTGCAGAACTGTCTGGGTTAGGATGCTTGATTTAGTTATATCAGCACTACAATAAAGTTTTCACTCCTGTCGTTCCTTTGTCTGAGAAAACGAATACCTTGGTGTACTGAGTATATTTCAGGCCCATGATGCAAGAGTTTTAATTGATGGATTAATAAAGAGAACCTTGGGTTTCTTAAGAGCATTAATAGGCTATCTCCTTTGTGGAGATGTTGTTTACCCCTTTTGATGGATAATGACATGCATCTGATAAAGGAACTTCTCAAGAAATACACAGTTCATTGACATCAATCAAAGTGTCCCCATTTTTGCTTATCGATAGTTGCTTGTGTCTAACAAATGTATCTCTGGTGACAACCACTGCATTGCTCAGATTCAGCCTCTTATTTTTTCTCTTCCAGTTCTGCAAGTTTCCCTTTCCACAGACAAAGGATTTTATGATCCCAGGAAATGGTGCTATAATCCAGGAACCCTAGATCAGAGTTATCCCACCAGGCCAGGGTCTGAGGTACCCCCGATCACAGCTGCCTCTGTACTCCAAAGAAGAGGGTCAAGAAAGTAGATTCTAGTTATTCTGGAGTCTCGAGGCTCCAGGAGTCTCAGAAGGACAGGCTTGGGACATTGAAGATCTTTGAAAAATCTACACCTACACCTGCATTCAGGCTGAGACTGTGAGGATCAGCAGTTTGGTGCAGCACGTGACAGCTGCTTATGCACCACAGCTCACCTGCTGCTGGCTGTGGTGCTGTCAAATGCAGGGACATGGCGGCCATTTACATTGCCACTCTGTATCTTTATTACTGCATTTGCTAAAAGCAGCTTAACTGCCAGCAGACATCTGCCCATTATAATGCAATAAATTGAGACGCTGCTAAATTATGAGAAACAAGTGCTTTGAAATGCAGCACAAGGGGATCGTTGCAGGCTTTTCTAGCATCTCTGGCTGGCTTCGTGTTTCTTTTCACAGAATTGATGGATCCTTCTTCACTACGGTTTGGATTAAGAGGAAAGGAAAAAATTGAAAATTATTGAAAAAAATTGTGTCCCTGTTCCATGTCAGGTTCTTAATGTACACTGGGCTGTTTAACCCTCTTATCCACACTGCAGGCTGCATATTATTATTATCCTCATTTTCTAGATGAAGAAATTAAAGGTCCAATTCATTCCAAAGTACCTGTTGAGTGCAGTGTGCCAGGGACCGTGTTGAGCACTTGGGATACAAAGACATGATTGTGGGTCTCCTCATAAACATGTCATTATGTCCTGGTGTGCAAAGGTTGGACATCAATGCAGGGAGAAATATCATGAAAGGCATCATAGATCGGTTGACACTAGAGCTGAGGCTTGGTGGAGGAGCAGAAATCACCCAGGCAGACCAGGCAGGGAAAAAAAATCCCAGGCAGAGGGAATAGATGCACAAAAGTGACTTTAGTAAACATTAAGTTGTTCCATATGGGTGGAATGCAAGGCTTGGAGAGAGAGGATAAGGGATTTGAGGGGAAGATTTTATAAGATGTGGCTGTAGATGTGGCAAGGCCAGCTGTGAAACACCTTGTTTGCTCTCCCAACATGCTTGGACTTTTTTGATTATAGAAGGCATATAATTTTTAGCAGTGGGATAACAAGGTCAAATCACTCTGGCAGAGCATGGATTGAATATGGGAGACAGAAGGCCAACAGATCAGCATACATCGTTCAGTTTGCATTGATGTTAATTCAGGAATGAGAGAAAAGAGCCCTAACTGAGGTAGGGAGGATGGAGGTTGAGTTTTGGGGACATATTTAATAAACCTGTAAGAGGCAACGTCAGTAGGACTTAGTAACCAATTGTACACGGCTAAAGAGTGGCTAAGACTGGATTAGAACAAGAGTTTGGCCATCGAAGCCTTTTGTTTACTCCCTGTGCTATGAAGTCTTCTTAACCACTTCGGTAGGGCACTCACCAGCCGCGAAACCTTGCCCACAGCCGGCACTCATAGTCCACACGATAGTTTGTGCTGTGCATTGACGATGAATCCGTTTTGCTCTTGTGTGATGAGGAAAGCTTTAAAGCACTGAAAGCTTGTTTTACTTTACAGGCAGCTTTACTTGTAATGTAAATCAGAATAGGTAACATATACATATGTTTTCATTACATTATTTTTAAATGTTCACAATTTTATTTTGACAAATGAAAAATTAGAAAAGTCATATCATGGCTGTCGGGTAAAGTCACTGTGCGTGTTCATCTGTGGCTATTGACCAATGCTGGGCTGTGCGCGTTCATCTGTGGCTATCGACTATAGTCGACGCTGGTACCGAAGTGGTTAAATCAGTGGGAGATTTTTTTGTAGGTGTGGAGAGCACTAAAGTGATCAGTAAGCAGATGCAGCTGGGAGTCAGACCTACACCTGCTTTGCCCCCACTCTGAACATGTGTGAACTACCCCATCTGTGTGCCTCAGTTTCCATATTTACCACTAAGAATATTGACAGTATCTATTTAATTGGCTTGTTGGGAGGCTCTGCTACAGAATCAATGTGTTCATGTAGATAATAAGCCAACATGCCTCTTCCTGAATCTGGAATTCAGCAATTCAAGAATTAAAATAAAAAATCTCTGGCTGCCATTTTTATTCCGTTTTTTCTCACGTTGTAGAAATGATCCAGGTCTGATTTATGTGTTTAGGGAATATACTATAGGAAAGAGCTTAAAAGTGGGAAGATTAAGCCATAAGGGAAGATATCAAAGCATGCTTTTCTCTATCCTTCAAATAGTTTGGGCTTGGAATCAAGAATGACTCTGCTTTAATCCTGAATTTTGACGAAGTATGTCAAAATGGTTTATTGTGATTGTGATTATTTCAATCAAACATATATTTGGTGGGAAAAAAATGAGGTGTAGTTTATCTCTCTTGTAAAGGTAGCTAGATTTGAGATTAAACTAAATAAGTCTTTCCTTAGAGGTAGAAAAATCATATTTTGAATTTCTCCCTATTCTGTTCTCTCGTTTGGGCTTTGCAACAATGCCACCTGACACTGAGGATTGTGTAAGTGTGTGCATAGAATGCATGTCTGTGATTTCCCTCTAGCTTCGGAGAAGTTTCTCTACTTTATTTTATCATGGGTTCTGTTTTAATCCGACCTGAGATTGTTAAGGGGAAGAAACAGCAGACATGTGATAATTATGAATAGAAGTCCCAAACTCAAAACCTAAAACTGGACTGATCCAAAGAAAACCAGGCAGAGTATAAAGGGTCATGGAATTATTTATCTTATCAGTATGACAGACACTCAGATATTATCTAGCAAAACCACCCCATCCCCCATTTTAGAAGAAGAAACTAAGGCCTCCATGTAGAAAATGTATGGCCCAAAGCATAGAATATAATTCTGTAAGCCCCTCATTTGGGTTTCCCTGTAGTTGGATTTTTCAAAGAAATATATGTGAGCAGTATTTGTGCATATTTTGCGAATATGTATGTTTATGTCCTCATGACTAAGCAGTAGAATCATGCCGTTAGAGTAGAGACAGTAGGTCAATTTCTAGCAGTTTGCTCTTGATGTTAAATTTTATTTGAAATGTTGGAAATTGATTCGGGGAGGAGAAATATGAAGAGAAGAGACATGTATTACCTTTCTCTTCTTTCTCTTTCATCACCCATCTTACCCCATGAGCAACAAATAAACCCAGCCCAACAGAAAGGATTTTGGAATGGCAAGTCCATCTGGGACTTACAGCTGGAAGCCTTGGGTATGAATGGCTCTTGAAGGGCCTCCTTCTGTGGGCTGTTGGACAGCTATTTCCCTGTCAAGTAGCTGCAGTCTTTCTTGGAGGAGCATTTCATGCTTCTTAGCACATTTAACCTTTACAGCAAGACATTCTCATCAAACTGACAAACCCCAGCAGAGCCTTCTAAGAGGCGAGTAAATCAGAAGCCTTATGAAATCTGTGGGATTAGCATGCTCCCCCTCTTTATTCCCCCAGGGAAAAAAAACTCTGTGCCTTTCAGATTTCAATCTTCTCTGCAGGCCCCTTGTCTGAAACTTCCTGCTGTGGTCCACTGGTATTTGAATATTGTTTTCATACAATTGCCTGGGGCCACATCCTGGCACCAGCTAAGGCTGGCATAGCCTTTATCTCCATTAGCAATGTTGTAGAGGAAAGATGAGTGCTCTGATGTCTGTTCAGTTGAATTCTCCCCACCCCTGAAGACATCATTTCTGGGTCTGAAGATAGTGGCTGACTCTTAATGTCACCATTCCTGTGGTGGCAGGCTGTCCCTCAGAGCGGTCTCGTCTCCAGCCAGTTGTCTCTGCTCTCCTTGCCCCCTTGCTCAGTCTGGGAAGATGTTCCACCTCTTGTGAACATCTACAAAGTCAAGACTATGTTGAGTGTAGAGGTGGAAGGAGAAAAGATTGATGAATAATGGTTTTGTTAAGTGTGTAGGCGATAAAAAGAATTATTAGAGTTGTAAGGGGGGTGGTGACTCTTTATCAGAGTTGATACATTCATATTTACAAGTTAGAAAGGACCTCTGGGGTTTTTGAGTCTAACTCTTGACAAAATTCCTAAATTGCTGTGTGGACTCTATGGGGACATTTACTCTCTTTCCATATGCTATACTAAAGGCTTAACAGCGGTTGGCTTACTTAATCATTGTAGTAACCATATAGATAGGTGCTATTTTCATTCTAAATTTATATCTTAGGAATTGGGATCAAGGATAGGTTAAGTAACTTTCCCAAAGTCATCCAGCTGGAATATGGTTGAGGTGATCTTCTGGGTCTTCCACTCCTAAGACTTCTCTTTTGTATTCAATATACACTACCGCTCCCAGTGACAAGGGAACTCAGCTCTTCATGAAGTAGCCATTCCATTTCTGGATAGTAGGAGGTAGTCTAAAAATCTCCCTTTTACCATGAACTGAAGTCTCTGTTCTTCTAATACCTGTCTTTTGGTCTTGGTTCAGGCTTCGGGAGCCATACAGGATTTACTCACTCAATAAACATTTACTAGGTACTTACCATGCCATGAATATTGGCACAGAATAGATAAGTAAAACTCTCTTCTGTAACAGACCTTCAGTTATTTAAAGACAACTATCACTTTTCCACTAAAATGCTGTCAGTCATTCTCAGGATAAGCATCACTAATTTATTCAACTAGTCCTCATCTATTGTGATTTTGAGTTCCTTCATAATCCGGTAGTCATTGGAGGAGGTGGGGGTAGGTGGGAGAGGGCTGTGCATTCACTGAATGGAAGGATGGTGTCTATTACTGGGCCTCTGGGAAGCAGGCCATGCCTGTCCAAGCAGTAGGCATGTGTTATGATTGCAATAACTCCTGTGCATATCAGACATTATAATATATATGGACTATGGGTTTGTGTAACTAGTAGGATTCATTGGTATATTTATGGGAGGGTGTTTTTGTTAGTTTCTTATCCTGAAAAAAATGTCTTGGGCCATAATAGGTAGCATCACATTTACTGCCTTGTCTTATTTCTCAAAATAGTCTGAGACTGAATGTGGTTAAATCACATTCACATTTTAAAAGCAAAGTTAAGTTTATTTTTGACCATAGGAACATCTCAGGATATCACAAGGAAATCACAGTTCTGTCAAATATCATCTGATACAGAATCATTGAATGCTAGAATAAGTCGGGGCCTTAAAAAGTCATCTATTCCAGTGCAGATAATTTACAAAGAACTGAGATTCAGAATGGTTACATAACTTGCCCAAAGTCACACAGGCAGTAAGTAGCCATGGTGGGACTTGTAACTCAATAGTTTGAATCCTAGACCAGAACTCTCTATCCTAAAGCAACGTTAAAGTTACTCTTGGTGCCTTTGGGCTGGTCTTCATGCGTAGCTGATGGTAAGATGCTCCTGCAGCACAGCTCAGAATCTTTCTGCACAAGCTCAGTGGGTCCTTGTGATTTTTTTACACGTAATAGTCCCTTTATTTATTGCAAATAAGCCAGGCAATTAATTCACAGTTAGCAACTTATGGCCTGGAAAATCTCATTACCCAAACCTTACATTATCAACACATCTGCTTAAAAAAAGATGCTTAAAGAAGTAGTCCGAATATGCAGATTCCTGCTCATCTCCAAAAAGGAGGGAAACACTGAAAAGCATCCTGGAGAGAGGATAGGGTTGTACTGAGGCCATGAAAGCCATTGATATCCACACATAAGGGAATATAAAAAAGGAATTCACATTTATTGAGTATACCTGCATGTGTCGGGCATAATTTGGTTCTTAAGATGCATCAGCTTTGGAGACAGAAGTAGATTTGAATCCCAATTCCACTGCTCATTATTATGTGATCTCGGATGTGTTTTTAACTGTTCTGAGCCTCAATTTTCTGATCTATAAAAGAAGTCTTTTTGGGGTTATAATGAGGCTTAAATAAGATGATTGTGTAAAAATCTTGGCATAATGTCTGTCATTTTCTAAGTGTTCAATACATGGAGGAGTATTCTTCTCTCATTTAATTTTTAGAACAAGCTTATAAAGTTTGGGGTATCATTCGTATTTTTTAGATAATTAAAGTGAAGATCAGAAAGATTAAATAAATTGCCATAGTCACAGTTAGCAAATACTAGAGATAGGGATTTTTAACCCATCCTATCATATTTTTCTATTATACTTTGCCATTCATTGAAACAGTGGGATCAGGCACTTTGGGAGGGGGAGAGAGCTGTGAGAGATAGAGATGGACTATTTTGTTTATCTTCCAACCCTCTCTGTTCTCTGCTTTAGGACTATCAGGGGGTAAACATAAGAAATAAGCAGAGATGGAAGCTGTCTATTTGGAGAAAATTCAGGATTGAGAAAGCAATCAGGATCTTCCACGTCCTCTTGTCCACACTCTTGGTTCCTAAGTAAAGGAGAAGAACTCTAAAGTTTCGTGGGGCTTGAAATGGTTACAGTTCAAGACTGAGAAGACAAATTTTGCCCTATCACAGTTTGTCCAGGGATGCAACACACCCTAACTCATGCCTATACCTGTACCCATGTACACACAAACACACATATACGTACCACGTGCACACGAATTCTCAGACACAAATTCTTCAGCCATATACCTGGACCTCTCTAAGTTTTACTTTGCTTGTTTTGTCGTCTTCACTGGACTGTGAGCCAGCAAGCATGTATCCCCAGTGCTAAGGAAAAGGAGTTCAAGCTGTGTTTGTGGAGGGGGAAAAAGATGAATAAAAACCTAAGTGAAGGGCATCATTTCTAAAGTTACCTATACTTTCGTTAGAATTCTGGTTTATCATCTGACAAATGTGAAGAAACTTGGTTCCGGCTGGACATCTGAATCCCCCACCCTCACAACAACGGGTTAGGATTTTCTGATGGGCAGAGGTGGGGATGTGCCTGAGGAAGAACCATCCGGGAGCTCCCTTAGACTGGATCTAGCCTCTTGGCCCTGTAGCAGCTATCTATTCCTATAACCCGATAGCAGCTACAGGGAGACAAGATTCGGTGTTGCTTAAACTGCACAGATGCCCAGGCAGGGAAACGATGTATCTCTGATAGAGGCAGAAGCAGGCTTAGGCATCCCGGGCAGGCACTTCTACCATCTGACACCAGGGGGAGATCTTGCAGCTTTCCCTCGTGAGAGGCGCTCCCATGCGTGACACCCTTTTTGCTCCCGCCCACCCTCCTTTTCTTCACTCCTCCCCTGGCCTCCATACCCTTTTCCCTCTGTCCTCTTCTTTATTTCTTCCTCGTCAACTCCCTACTGTCCTTTCTTCATTCTCTATTCATCTTTTAGGCTTCATGCGGCAATAATGTCTATGTTTTAACAGGCTCTTCCCTCCCAGAGGGATGAAACTGACCCTTGTGTATTCAGAATGACCCAGCTAGGTGCTATCCTAAAATGCGGGCTGCCCCAAACTGCAGGTGGCTGGTGCCTAGCAGCTGCCTAGGCAAGTGGCATCTGGTAGAAGGGGAGGGCAGGCCTCCAAGGCTTCTGCAAGTGTGTTGTCTAGCCTGGAAGCCATCACCTTTTGAACGATGATAAATAAGAAAGAGTCTTGGCAAGGGGAAACAAGGACTGCAAAACCAGGTGGCTAAAATATAACGGAGGAGTGCAGAACAGTGCATTGGGATCCCAGTCTCTACTGGAGGAAATGACTCAGCGGTTGCAAAGGAGCCCTCTCTGTGTAATGTTGGGTTTGCCCCTCAGTTTTTCTGTAGATGGGAGGGGTGCAATGGTCAAGGGACGTGTTCTCAGGACGATGCTGGTCAGAATGATGTCGTCGTGAAATTTCATACCTCTGTCTTTCTCCCTTCTATCCTCTCACTTCTTTCTCACCTTTCTTTCACCTTGTTTTCTTGCCCATGATCCCTTCAAACCACATTTAGTTTGTTTTTTTTTTTAATGTGAAGAACATGTTTGACCCATTCAATTTCTTTTCACTACAGAGCGGCATTCCTGGGGGTTTGGATGGAGCAGTTGATATAATGAATCTTGACTTTGGTAGGATTGTTATTCTGTCTTCATAAAATGCTACTCAATAAACCAATCTCTAGATTATAGCTCTGTTAGGAGTGTTTACCACCGTTGGAAAGAAGCCTTGTAAAGAATTGTCACCAGTGGGTTATTACCAACATTATAGGTCATAGATCTCCATTTAAAAAAATAAACACTGATTTTTATCATTCTAAAAGTAATATATATGCACTGTAGAAAATTTGGCATATGTAAATTTATTAATTAAACTTTTTATTTGGCTAACAATTGAGCACCTATTTCGTGGCAGACTAAATAAATAAAATCAAGTATAATTATACTAACCAGAAATGGTCATTATTAACACATTGGTATTTTATTCTATTTTGAGATATATATATATGTTAATGACATTTTATAAGTAATTTTCTATCCTGATTTTTTCAGTTCCTGACTTTTTCAGAAATTATCTCGTAATTGCATAATGGTACCATAATTTCAATTTAGCATTATATGACCTTTGTCTCAAATCATAAAGAAAATCTTGGAGAATGTGATTTTTAAAGACTCTGCAGTAGCTATATTTGCCAGCTATTGCCTCAGTAATGTTGTTAACAAGCCACCCGAAGATGTACTGGGTTCTGACAAGCAGTATTTAAATTCCATACTCATAGATCTGGGGACAAGTTGGGGTGGCTCTGTTCCAAGCTATGAAATGGCTGCCCATAGCCACAGGTTTCAAGTTAGGTTCATGTTTGCGCTTTGGCAACCACGTTCTCCTTGGACCAGAAGCTACCCAGAGAATATTCTTCTCTTGGCAAATGGTAGGAGGTTCCCCAAGAGGGAACATGGAAGCACTTCACACCTCCGGAGACCTTAGTCTGCGTTCACACATTGTCACTTCTGTTCATGTTCTCCTGGCTAGAACAAGTCAGGTGGCCAAGCCCAACATTAAGTGGGTTGATACCCTATACCCACTCTAGAGGAAGGTGATGAAAGTCACATGCAAAGGGCATGAGTGCATAATTGAAGAACAGGGAAAGTGTGTAGAATTATGAACAGTGATTCAGTCTACCATAGTAGGCTACTTGATTTTTTGTTATAATTAATGTTATAATTAATGATCAATAGGTTGATCAAAGCAGACTAGTTATTGATCCTTTCTGTTAATCTCTAATATGCCCCAATATTAATTCATATCATGAGACCCTTTTTCAACCCACACATGGAGTTCAGAGGATATCTAAGCATTCTTTACTGCTCCATTTTCTGCTTTGTGGTTCTGTTTTAATAATATATCTTCCTTTTGATACTTAAATTCTTCATATCGCTAGGAGTTTGATTTCTTGCTTCACACAAGTCTCCTAGACCAAATAGGTAACTAGCTCTGATTTTAATGCACAGAATGTTAATGACCATTATTTCAGAAGGTCTTAAAGTAATGAAGCCTAAGACCTAGGAGGGTCAGTTCCAGAAAATCATCAACTTCAGAATCTAGACATGAAGCAGAAAGATTTGATACCTGGTTTGAGGGTTGTTCTACAAACATAATGGAGGGAGGTCAGGAAAGCCAGTGGGGTAAAATTCCCTGACACTTGGCTTCTCTAGGAGCAGTAGGGAATAACTGAGTCCAGTTTTTTTGTTTTTTAAAATTCAGAATCACTGAAATCCACTCTCGTAGTCGGTACTGATTTACTCTTCAAGTCTGTAATTCTTTTCCTACTTGAGGTTTTATCAGTGCTTTGAGGAATGTGCACCGCTTAGCACTCTGGTATTCAGGCTTTATTTTATTTTTTTATTTTTTTGGTTCTGCTTGCTTTGTAACACTTGGGGTCCTGGTTCTCCACTGATGGACCTCTTAATTTTGTTTCTTTTGTATCTGTATTTGTTTCTTTGAAATACACACTATTTTCCAAATTAGATAACATGTTCTTAGAAGGCTAGGACTATGACTACCCCCCTATTTTTCTGCCTAGTGTGTGGGATATAGAATGTGCTCCACACATACTAATTGATGGTAATAGGTTTGGGGTATAGGTATCTTCTGTCATTTCATCCAAAGATTTGACAAATCTTTTTCTCACCCATACATTCTCCTTCCTGTGCAGATTTACTTGCTTTAAACTTATATTTAATGCTTAACATCTTAAAATTTCTTGCAGGAAACCTAGTTTATGTAGTCATTTCGAAGATGTTTTTCTACGGAAGGAAGGTGACCATCTGAGCAGAGTTTGCCAATGTCAATGAATCAGTGCTAAAAAAGTCAATTTAGAGTGGTCAAAAGTAACAAAGAGACAAATTAAATTGATTAGGCTTAATAACTCATATTCTCTCCCAAAGAGAAAATGTTCCTGGCCAGAATTTTGTCAGGAGCTTGTTGCCCTAAGCCAGTTATATTGCACGAGAACTTGGTGAGTGAGTGATTGTGGTGGGAGGGATATTGTGTAAGGCTAATATTATAGAATGTTAGCAGAAAACCATCTATTACCACCGTGGTTTACTACCATTCAGCAAATACTTATTGGGACCCTATCATGTGACCGGCACTTTGATAAGAACAAAAGACAGTAAGGGTAAGATGGATCAGACGTGAGGCCCTTTCAACCAAGATCTCATTCTAACTGTTGCATGAATTACCTTGTTTAAGATGTAAGATTAATGGGAGGGGGAAGAGAATAGGTCTAAACATCAGTCAGAAGAGAACTTCAATTTCTCTACTCCCAGATACAGTGAGCATAGTAAGACTTTTCTGTAAAGAGGCAGAGAAACTTCTGCTAGGATTGGATCAGGGTTTTAGTGTGAAAAAATCCAGGTTCAAAGAGAGCCAAATGTACATATCTGCATCCGCAAAGATCAACACACACACTCACTCACTTTCTTTCTAGCTTACTAGTACCTGTGTCTGCCATTCTTTGAGTGATAACATAATCAGTTTTAGGTGCAAGATCAAAATAAAGTCATTTTATCCACAATGCCAAGATTGCAAAGATGTATAATGTTATATAGAAGAAAGCTCTTGCATATCGTGCTATTCTTCACACTGTCATTTCAAAGGATATTCATTCAACTATTAGTACTGACTATGTTCCAGATGCCATGCTAACTCTTGGGGGCTACGATGGCAGGCAAAAAAATGACCCATCCCTGGCCCCATGAAGTTTACAACCTAGTGACAGGAGAAAGACGTTTACCAAATATTCAACTAAACATGCAATTTCAAACTTTGTTAAATTTGAGAAATATGGAGAGCTAGCCCTAGTTGGGGGAATGAAGGAAAAAATTCCTGAGGGAGAGATTTTGGAGCTGACATTTGATGGATAAACAGGAGGTAACCAGGCAAGGGGATGGATGTAGTCTTCTAGGCAAAATCTTGCTCCAAAGCCCAAGGGGCAAGTGAGTGTCCGAGAAACAGAAGGTAGGTCAGTAAGGGTGGAGCACAGAGGAGGAAATGGAGCTTGGTCATGCAGTCCCCTGCTGGTAGCTTATGGACTGATTTAGAATTTATCCTAAAGGCAATGGTGAACTGTTGGACAGCTATACACGGGCCAGTAACATGACCAGATTTATTTTTTAAAGATCACTTTGGCTATAGGATGGAGAGTCCATTGGAGCGGGCTAAGAATAGAGACTAGAATACTAGTTCTCCGGGAAAGAGTTGATGGTGGACAAGGTTTGGACAAGGGCGATGGCTATGGATGTGAAGGGAGGGAGGAGAATTCGAGATATGTTTAGAAGGTTCTATATTTATAGCACTTGAGATGTCAGAGGAAAAAAATCAGGACTTAGTAGGTAGAGACTTTGATTCAAAAGAATTATTATGAGGGAAGTTGAAAAAAAAAAGGAATAATTGCAGAAAGGAGAATGCTGGGACAATAAGGTCTGCAAGCATCTCAAGATCCAACAGAAAAAAGGTTTTTCTTTGCTGGGGTGGAGGAGGAGGTGAACAGAGATAAGCAGAACCTGTGAAGTGAGAGAGACCGGATAACCAGGGTGGAATAACCACTGGGGGCTGACGGGAAAAGGGTCTCACTGTGGTCAGCTGATTCCCAGGAGGAACTGGGAAGGGAGTGTGATCCACTGTTTGTGTGTGCCCAGGCTTGGGGGCAGACAGAGTTCAGGGGCCTGTGGGAATAACCAAGGTTTGGGTAAGACAAAGCAGAAGGTAAGAAATGAGCAATTGTGAATGTATAGAGGATATATAATTCACTATGATCTAAAAGATGACTTCATAGGAGGCAAGCAAGAGAGGCAGAATCTTCTCAGTGGGTCAGTCAGTCCTTGCTCACCTCTCTCTAGTGGACAGTCAATATCTTTAGCTCAGATTAGGGCTTTATATTAACATTAGGGCTTGCAAAGTTTGCTCATGCCCTTGAGTTCATTTACTTTCACAGCATTCAGAGAAGCCTGTTAGAGTCGACAGAGTTGGATTAGCAGTTGGTTTTCCAGCCCCCTTCTTTTACATATGAGGAAAACATAGTCTAGAGAGGGAAATTGACTTATCTAAGACATCACCATTAGATGGAAAACTATGATAGCAGACTTCCACCTTCCAGTCTGGGAATGATCCCTCTTCCCATGGCTGCTTCCCATCTGAGAATTCTCATGACACTTCAATGTCACATTGAGCATTCCTTCCACAGAGCACAATGAGGTGCTTTCCACCCTCCCCAAACCCTACACTGCTACGTACAAAGATATTTGCTATATACACACGCATATCCATGTATCTTATTCTGAAGGCTGCCAGACATCAGTTTGAAATTTGAACTAATTGCTTCCTTGAGTTTTTGGTTCCCATCGTCCTGTTCCATCTTACACTTAGCTTGGCCGTCCTGGGGTTCAAGATGCAGTTGAAAGAAAGCATGGTATGGTAGATAGACTGTGGAATTTAGGGGCAGGCAAAATTTAGCTGGAAGCCTAAGTCTGCCATTCTGTAGCTATGTCATCTAGATAAAATTTCCCTTCTCTGAGCCTTTTTTTCTCTCCGTAGGGTTGGGTAGTTGTAATTGTCTCACTTGATTCTGGCAGCTACTAGATTGGCGGTATAATAATATTAGCCACCATTTTATTGGGTACACACTATGTGGCAGCATTGTGCAATGTGTTATGGACATTATCTCATTTAATCCTTGTGTCATAACCCAGTAAAGTGGGTAGTAATATTAACCCCATTTGGAAATGCTTAAGAGTTTCTAACTCTAATACTAATAATGGCTACTATTTATACAGTCACTTATTTACACACTTTTTTTCATTCACTTATTATTGAGCACCTACTCTATTCCTACTCTATTCTGGGCACTAAGGACACAGAGAAAAAACTGACAAAGCTTTTTGCCCCCATGGAGCTTGTAATCGAGTGGAGAAAATTGAAGATAAGCAGAATACATTAAAAATGTATATAGCTTGTCATATCAGTGCTCTGGAGAAAAGTAAAGCAGGGAAAGGGGGTGGGGAAGGGCTGGGATATTGCTGTGTGTGGTGGAGGGGGAGGTCATGAGTGCACCCATTTATTGGACATATATTTTGTCATTTCAGAAAAGAGTGCCTGGTGGACTACAGGAACTGTTCAGCTAATTTGCTTTTTGGTAACTTCAGCAGTTGGTAGATCCTCCTTTCTTGCCTTCTCCCTCCCTCCTTCCTTTCATCCCTTAATGCATTAAACATCTGTGATATTGGCTACATCAGTTGCTGGGGATGGAAAGATGAATGTTTCTTTTATCCACCTATCCCTTTACCTTTTTAATGCCCAATTTGTTCCACAAAGGGTGAAGACACACAAGAACAAATAGGAATAGTTGTGTCTTTTAATTCCCCCTGCTTGGGCCATGTAGATCTATCTGCTGGAGTGGTTTGGGATCTGGAAGCTGAACTGTCCTGTTGGTACCCAGGGATCTATGCAATGTTCCCAAGTGCACTGTGGGAAATTCTGATAGAACTGGGCCTTAGCTTGCACCCCTGGGATGAGCCCTAAACATCTGCTCAGTGCATTAAGGGGCCTCCCAGCAGGGCTTCCCCAGCCTGTGCCCTTTGCAGAGCAAAGCGGTGGGTGCCCTCAGTCATGCTGTAGCGGGTGCTTGAGCCGTGAGCTGCAGCTGCACCTGCACACAGGAGAGCTTTGCTGCCCAACACCAACCACCCAAACCTCCAGGTAGGGGAGTGAAAGAATTTACCACGAAGCAGCAGAAAAAGAGGGCAGAGATGGAAACTTTTTCAAATTAATTTCAGAAATCCAGTCTTAGCTCTAAACGACAGCTGCAGGTTTAATCACTGAAACACTTTCCGTTCAAGGGCAGAACGTGTCCCCTGAGGAAGGGCACCATTAACAAGCAGTTAAGTCGTTGGAAGCTGCTTAGGGACTGGCAGGTCCTCTGCCAGGAAGGGGAGGAGGCGTCTCTCTGTGACCCGAGTGTAGCAGGCACACCCTACCTGCCATCCTCCCACCCTGTCCCCAACAAGTCCCTGAGGATGGCTCTGGTACGTTTGTCATTGAGGAGGGTGGGGAGTAACAGCCTGCGCAGGGGAAGATACTCGGGCCGCAAAATGCCATGCCTCAGAGTTGGGCTACAGAAGCTAATGGACTTGTTGATTTTTCAGGTTTGGAGATTCAGGAGGGAACTGTCCTTTTCCATCTGTCACCAGCATCACCACACCAGGAACAGCAACGGCCACCACCACACCCCCCAACAGCTACATTAGCGCATGCTTATGTAGCACTTGCTAACTCCCGAAACAGTCAGCCCTTTATTCAGTTACTATTTATTGGGCATCTACTATGTGCCATACATTGTGCTAAGCACTGAGAATAAGGCAGAAATTAAGGCAGGTGTCCGTCCCCTTAGGGAGTTGAAAATCTAATGGAAAAGATTAAATGAAGCATCTGATGAGCCCAAATCTGGTCCCCCAAAGATGTCAGTTCACCTGTTTGAGGAATGAGGCTCATCATTGTTCCCTCACTCCCAGCCTAGATGAAGAACGTCAGGTGATGTGAAAGCTTCGTCCCTCCCCCCTCCCGTTCACCCCTCACACCCCCCTCCTTAGGGACACGGTGTCTGTCCTTGGCTTCCATCTGGATGTTGCTGCCTATCACTTCAAGGGACCAGGAGCACCTGCCAGAAAATTTTGTCTCCGGTCACAAAACTTTCTTCCATTCTATTTGTTGCCCCGGCCTATTCTAGGGAAAAATTCTAAGTATGGAGAGAGAGGCTGGAAAGAGACAGGCCAAAAGAAACATCCCCTGCCTCATTCTTTCACCTCCCTTATGGTTTTCTCCTTCATTGTCTTGTCTTGTGTCTATTTTATATTTTTTTCATTTTAACATGATGAATGAGCTTTCAAACCAGAGCCAGAAGCAAACAGGGCTCAGATCACGGGAATAATAAAGCCGATGGAAGAAGGAGCTGTGAGCAAAGCCCAGGCCGGGTGGAGCCTGCGTTGACTGTAGAGTGCTCATGTGGGCCTGCAGAGAAAACCAGCACACTGCAGTCATAAGGGGAGGCCCTGGCAACTGTGCATACAGATTAGAATTAGGACGTGCAGGAGCAGCAGCGCCGGGATGTGCTCGCCACGCTTTCTGCATCCCTCTTGCAGAGCTCGCCTGTGAATGCCAGGTCTCCACTCCCCGCCCCAGACCCCATTCCCAGTCATGCATTCTCCATCGCACATTCTCACCTCTTCCACTTAAGTCTGGATTAACACGATAGGTGTTGCTCTTTTCCATCATTTCTCCTCTACCATGACCCTTTCCTCCCGTATCCATTAGGAATGCCTCCAGCTAAAGGTGGTGGAATAATCCAAGAATAGTAGCTTAGACAAACAGGGATACTTTCTTCTTACATATCAAGAAGTTCAGAGCTAGGCAGCTCAGGACTGGTAACCCAGCCCAACAATACTATTAGGAAATATATTCTGTTTTTTTACTCTATCGTCCAGAGCATGTTGGCTTCTAACCTCAAGTTTCCTACCTCATGGTTGCAATATGGCTTCTGCTCATCTAGGCATCACACCCTCATTCCAGGGTGGAGAAGGATGGAAGGCCAAAGAACTTCATCCTTCACAGAGGCTTTGATAGTCTTCCACAGCAAACTCTTATATCTTATGAGCCCACCTGCCCACCCTAAGACCAATCATTGGAGGAAGGGATGTAATTACCATGCCTGGTTTGAACCAGTCACGTTTCATCTTCCGTAGGTGGGGTAGAGGCCTATTTTCCCTGAGGACAAGGGCTCTCTAACCCTACCTTAATACACCAGGGTTCTGTTGTCAAGGAAGAAGCAGAAGCTATGGCTGCCACTCCTCTCCTTTGTGAACCTCCTTTTGCTTAAATTTGGTGCCCTGGAGTCTTTTAATTTGGGGTGGATGTGGGAGGGGGTGTCTTTTCATGCAAATATTTTTAATGTCCAAAAGAAGCCCATGTACAATTTCTGACCATCCATTCCACTTTCAAACTCTCTGAGCTGTGCCCCAGTTTCTGGACTAGCATTCTAGTTTTAGAAGGTTTTCCAGGCTTTCTTTTCTAATAGAAACCATTTGGTTTTGTGGCCATGTTTGGAACGTGACATTGTTCATGGTTTAAACTGATTCTCCATTTGCCTGAATGACCATCAGTTGATGTCTTGGGGCTTAAGAACCCAGACAGTCCTTCATTCTTTTCTTCTAACAGGTAGTGATAAAGCACTTGTTACCTTGTCTTTTCTTTTTTCCTACCACAGTACTTCTCAACCTACTATTTTTCTATCCTGTCAACTAGTAGTAAAATTCTTCTAAAAGATACCCCAGTTCGTCACCAAGGATAATGTCCTCACTTTCAGTATATAGTAGAGCTCTTTAATTTGCAAGGGATTTGTATATATATTAATCAGGAATCCTACACTATTGCCCCCAACATCTCTGTGTCTTCCATACAGAGCCCCTGTGAAACATTTCTGTTGGTACCTAGTGTTCTCCTCATGGATGATGAGGATGGCATGTCGGCTTTCAGAAAACCCAAAGTCAAAATATACAGCTCAATTTTGTAAGCTCTTATGCCCTAATTATCTGTGATAATTTTCTTCCTTGAGACTATATCTTACATCTTAATTCATAATTTTCCTGGTTGTGACTTTTTTTTCCCTTTTGGTTAGCTCTAACATTTTAATTTTATACATTTTCAATAAATACCTGAAATCTTTTGTTGAATAAACCTCTGTATTTAAATGAAAATAACTCTGGGCAGTGGGCTTTGTTGTCCTTAATTTAAATATGAGGATACCAGGGAAACTTAAAGGTTAAGTCTGGCGTGGCAAAGATATATTTCTGCCAGGTGTCCACCCTGACTGATTGACAGATTTCAGCCTGGAGTGCTATGGAGAGAAACATCGAGAATCTCTGTCCTTTCCTGGGATGCAGACTGTAGTTTTCAATTAGCAGTGGCTGTTGCAGATTTCATGGCAAGAGGAGAAGGATGCAATATCTTCTAAGCATGCAATTTCCTCCCAAGAAATCCAGGAATCCTCATATTACATCCATGTGGAAGAGTTCTAGAGCAGAATTCCTCTTGCCCCTCCCTGTCCCTCTCTCCCTCTTTACTCTAAAAACAAGTGAGATAATATGATAGAAGCAAAGAAAGGAATGAACACTTTAGCTCAATGGAGAGGCATTAACATTGTTTTTGGTTTGGAAGCCAGAGAAGCAGAAAGTGAAAAGCTGACCAGCATTGCATGGTAGTAAAATAAATATGTAAAGTGCAAATGATTATAGCTTCTCAAAGCCTCCGCTTCTTTTTTCTGTGTTTTCTTTTTTTTAAAAAAAACCCACTTTATTAAGCTATGACCGACATACAAAAAGCTGTACATATTTAATGCATACAACTTGATGAGTTTGGAGATGAGGATATGCTCGTGAAACCATCACCACAATCTCTATACTATGAACATATCCATCACCTCCAAAAGTTTCCTCCCATCTTATTATTTTTCTTTTGCGATAAGAGTGTTTAACAAAAGATACATTCTAGTGGCAAAATTTTAAGTATACAAAACAGTGTTGCTAACTACAGGCTCCATGCTGTGCAGTAGAACTTATCTTGTATAACTGAAACTTTGTACCCTTTGACTCAGCTTCTTTTTCTGAAAAAATAGGTTAGATGCTAATTTCTCTACTCTGTCCATGGAAGGTATCACTGATGTAGGAGAAGATGATCTTCCCAAAGCCTTTCTGCTCTATCTCATGTTCAAATTGTAGAAATTTGTGTGAATTGGACTAGGGTGAAGCCTTGTATGTTGGTGTTCTTGAACTCTTGTCTCGAACTCTACAGAGACCCCTGTTGTCCCTGGATGTGGTGCAGCCTCATTTCAACAAATCAAGTTATCAACAGGGCTAATTGTTTCCTTGTGTTACTCTCTGTGAGAATTGTCTTTCTTAGTTGGCTTTCCCATGGGAACTGATGGCATCTGGCGGCTGTTTACTTCCAAATCTTAATCTAGAATGTTGCAGGAATGTCTGAAAGCTCAACATTTTTGGACAGCCCAAGATGCCACGGGAGAAAACACACACACGAGCCCATGTGCCTTCTCCGGTACCTGGCTCTGAAGACAGTCATATGGCAGTCACGCCACAGCCCAATGAATTGTTTCACATCAGGTTTTGGCAGTGTCACTATTTGCCCCCAAGAGCTTACATTAGGCACTAAATAATAATAATGAGGAAATTCAATTAAGAACTTTTCCGAAGCTAGAGAAGGTAATAATTATAAATATGAAAGGGAATAAGCTGTATCACCTGCTGCACATACGTTGTATAAATAGCTTGTTTTGCTTAAACATTAGCTAAGCAACATTAAATTTAAAGGGTGTTTCCATTAGCCAAAGGTATGTAGTGTGTGATATAGAGTGATTATTGCAACTGTGACCAGCTTTTCCGTCTGGGGTAAGAGAAAATCTGGCCAGATGTGGCTGGTGTGTTGATCACAAATTCCTAATGTCCGTCAAGAGTGGAATTATGACTTTATAATGAAAGCCTGTCTTTAACTATGTAATACTCTTCTTATTCAATTTTGCAGGTAATGAAAATTTATAGGCAAATGAAAGTTTAAGTTTCTCTTTATAATAATTTATCACAGGAACTGCCTGCAAGTAGACTCTGAGGATAAGAATGCTCTTCTGTTAGCTATAACTCCTTAAATTTCTATTTCTTGCAAATAAACAGTTGAGTTAAATAAACTCAAGAAACCACTATTAATAAATTCATTACTTAAAGTCTAATATCCCTTTATTATCAATCATAATCACTTCTTTATTTTAACTGAGCTTTATTTAGTTTGTTGCCTCCATTGTTTTCTGAGAGAGAAGGAGAAATATCATGTCTGATTTATGCAGGAAAGTGTGATTTTAAGAGCAGGGTCAAAAGATCAAAGTCAAAAGGATTTGGCTATAAACCCTAGCTTCCTCCTTAACCATCATGGTGACCTTTCATAAATGAGTATTGCCTCTCAAGCCTCAGTTTCTTTTTCTGGAAATTAGGTTAGGTGCTAGTTTGTCTACTCCATTCATAGCAGTTATCACTAACACAGGGGAAGATGATCTTCCCCTAGCCTTTCTGTCCTGTCTAGTGTTCCAATTGTGGAATTTTTCATGAATTGGGCTAAGCAATGTAAAGTTCTTGAAAGTTAGTTTTGGTTAGTATTCTACCATAAGTCTGTTACTTGCTCTCCATCTATCCTCCTGGGTGATGTCCTCCACTCATAGGAAGTCAACTTTTATCTATCTGGCTAACTCCAAATTCTATTCCTATAGCCTGTAACATCTTACCAGCCTCAGACACACATAGCAACTGATTACCTGGCATTTCTAACTAGAGATTTCACAATCAACTCCAAATCCACATGCCCCAAAGGGAACTCTTATCACATATTAAGGCATCAAAACTAGATATCTGGGAAACATCTTTAGCTGCACATAGTTTCTTAAGACTAGAGCACAAAACACATGCGAGGAGGAGAAAGGAGACAAAGGTGAGAAAGAAAGAAAAGACAGAGTTTTGAAGGACCTTGTACGCCAAGTAGAAAATGCTAATCTTCATTCTGAAGGCAACGGAAGGATCCTTTGACAGAAGGCTTCTTAGCAAGGGTGTAATGTGGGAAGCTCTAAGTCTTGTCAAGATTGCTCTGAGGACCACATAGGGATGGATTGAAGAGAACTTTACTGAATCCAGGCAAAGGAAGCAGAAAGCTATTGCTATAAGCCTAGCATTTGAAGAGAACACTCTATGATGGGCAATGACATCCTGGTGGGTTTAGACCTAAACCTCATAGTTGGGAAGGCCTTTCACATAAACTAGTAAATTTTTCCTTTGCAGACAAAGTAGTAGTTACCCCAGAAGTTTCTCAACTTGACCAAGGTCACTGAGCCAGCAGATGGCAAACCTCAGACTGGCATCCTGCAGTCCTAAGATACAGTTTTATGGGTTTGCCTTGGAGAAAAAGAGAATTTCAATTGTCCATGCTTCATATATTTTTATGTGACAACTTCCTTGAAAGGGAACAAATGTTGAAGGGCTTTGTTTGGCAATATCATTCCCATTTTATGGATGTGGGTTTTTCAGACTTGAGGAGGCTGTGACTTTTCTAGTCATGTAATAAATTAGTGGCAAAGCTGTTATTTAATGAACTCCATCTCAATATCAACTCCCACACGTTTTCCCAGCCACCACACTGAAGGAAGTCCCTTCTCTAGGGTGGTTTCTGTTCGTGTACGCTGCTATGACTGCACAGTTTGAATGAGGGTACACATAGAAGTGTCAACTAGGAAAGGCCAACTGGGGAATGTAGGAGGCCCATGGGATGCCTTCCCACAGTGACTTTGTGGTTTCAGCCTGGCCAGCAACCTCGCAGAGTCGGAATCCTGATTCTGACCGTCAGCACATCAAAGGTGCCTTCACCTCCCAGGCCTGGACCCAACCTTAGTCGAGCTCCAAGACATTGATGTATAAAATTATAGCATCAGTTTGCTGATGTACAATAAGACATAAACTCTCAGGAGACCTGCACTCTCTTGTCAGCATGACTTGTGCTTGACTTGCACTTTTCCTTTTTGTAGAGAAGCTAAATTATAATCAGAAAGTTGCTTTGCTGAGCTTGGAGTCAGGAAAAAAAAGGAGTTTAGGTTATCTTGAGTGGTTTTCCTCATCTGTGATAGCTTGTTGTTGCTGTCCACTCTTCATGCAGAACCCTGTCAATAGCACCAGGATAGGAAGTCTTGCTGGCCCAGATGTGGTCGCCAGCAGGGAGAAAGCCCGTCAGAGCCTGCTCTGCTCACCCCTCCCCCTCCCTCCACCTGCCATGGCCAACCAACCTACTTTCTGATTGACACCACGTTTTTAAAGACATATTAATACCTTCTATAATATGATCATAGAGTTTATTAGACTGGGAATCATTCTATTTCTTTGATCTCCTTGGTCTCTCCCGGCATTGAACTTTTGTGTGCTAATTTATAGTTATTTTCTCACAAGACAGTTGATTTCCATTATTTCTATGTTTTTCAGGGTTCCGCTGCTTTTTCCTCTTGTTCTGGACTATATAGGGCATAGGGCCAGGCACAGTTTGTTTTATTTTATATATTGAAAGGATCAGTTTTTCCATCTTTATTCTAGATATTTAATCTCATCCAGAGTGAGAGGGGCACTTGGTGGCTCCTTTTCGTACCTCAACAACTGATCTTCTTTTGTTTTGGTTAAAACGTATTTATTTTCCAAGAATGTGTGTCTTAAAGTGAAAATAACAGGAGTTTTTGAGTCAGAACTGGATTCAAATCAAACTTCCAAGATTTCTTTAACCTCTGTGAACGTCACTCTTCTCCCTGTGAAGTAAGGATTACTGTCACTAAAATCGTGCGGATTATAAGGCTTAAGCAAGATAAAATGCACTAATTTGTTTAACATACATGGTAAGAACTCATTAAATGTTAGTTTATTCCTAATTAAACTAAGATACTGATATAGGAGACAGAGATTAAACACATTCTGGAAAATCACTGGTGTTGACTGCTCTGATTCTGATAGCTCCAATCATCAGCCATGGCGTGTTAAAGAAAATGACTGGGTGCCCAAAGCTCATTAGAATAAAAGGCTGTTAAAGTCCCCTAAGCCATAAACAGATTTTTTGCCCACATTTATGAAGGTTGATTTCTAATCAGGTCAGAAATGACATAGGTTGGTGGCTTCATCTCCGAGTCACAGCGTTCTCAGCAGACTCAGTCATATCATGTTGGCTTGCTCTAAGTGAGAACACAGAGACCTTTATAAATTTCACAAAGATATGCTCTTTCCCTGGGGTGTGTAACTCTATGTGTTGACCTTTAGGTAGGATAATTTCTTACAATGCAGCTACTCTATGGAAAAACCCTCCCTACTTTGTTAACCTTGGGAAGATAGTACTGTTTGTTGATTTTACAAGCCCACTCTGGGTGTCTTGATATGTCAAAACGGAAGTTCCTGAACACAGAGGAAATTCACAACACTCTAACCCAGTGGTCCCCAACCTTTTTGGCACCAGGGATCAGTTTCATGGAAGACAGTTTTTCCACACACCAGGGAGGGTGGGGATTAGGTTCTCATAAGGAGCATACAACCTAGATCCCTCACATGCACAGTTTACAGTAGGGTTTGCGCTCCTATGAGAATCTAATGCCATGGCTGGTCTGACAGGAGGGGGAGCTCAGGCAGTGATGTGAGTGATGGGGAGCGGCTGTGAATACAGATGAGGCTTTGTTCCCTCACCCATAGCTCACCTCCTGCTGAGCAGCCCATTCCCTAACAGTACTGGTCTATGGCCCAGGGGTTGGGGACTACAGCCCTAAGCAATTGTATCTGATAATCTTATCTAAAAGAAAACTAGGGAAGTCCTCTCCATTTAAGGAAAGTGAGAAATGTGAACTAAATAGGACTGTCTGTAGGAGAGATGCCTGACTGCCCACTTTAGCTTGTGCAGAGTGCTTGCACAATACCATCTCAGTAGCTTAGCTAGAAAGGGGAAGGGGGAACACACTCTCCAGGAGTAGTGGCTTTGCAACAAGTTTTTCAAGTAAAGGGTTGACACAATTGTTGTTAAGACTATGATAAAAAAACAATTGAGGAAGAGTTGTGAAAGCCAGATCTTAACATATACATAACATCTGGCAAATGCCTGCCCTGGCCTGTAGCATGATCCCCGGTTGTTAAAATCTGGTTATGCCTCTGCTTGTGAGGAGTTAGCTTAGTGGCCAGAGCAGGTGTGAACAGCCCTGTTTTAGAGAGGAGGAAAGCTGGTTGCCAAGATGTTAAGTTAGTTGCCAAGATGCCAAAGCTCATAAAAGGCAGAGCCAGGACTAGGGGTTGAAAGTCCAGTGTTTCTCACTGCCCCACACTGCCGCTGTGGCCAGTGCTGTGTGTGAACTTCAGGGACCAGCAGACTCCAGCTCAGACCCTTATGCAAATGTAGGTCAATTTCTTAACCTCCCCAACTCTCAGCTCATCTGTGGTGGAGGGCTCATGAATCCACTCCTTGTGAGGATTAAATAAAGTAATATATGTAAGGAGGGTGTTTAATAATTGCTAGTTCCTTTGTCCTTCCCATTTTCTCACCAAGGAAACCAGACACAATGAGCTTTAGTGATCTGCTAAGGCTAAGAGACTGGTATATAGTAAGAGGGAAGAGCAAGGATTCAACCAGATTATTCTGCCCCCAATTTCATGTGCTTTGGTGGTATTAACAGAGCCCCATGCAAGAATTTTTCTTTGTTCTCAGAGAAGTTGATTTTCTTTTTTCTAATAATCCCTCCCTATTTGAACCCTCTCCCTCTCTCGGTCCCATCTGTTTTTTTTTTCTGATGAGTTCTGTAGAATATGGCATTGCATTCTGGCTTAATCATAATTTTGGAAGATGCTTTACTTTCTGCGTGATAACATCATTTTAGCTGCAACTTCTCAGAGATCTGAAACTCACTCTTCTTACACGATCAGCCTCTCTTTAATTTGCAGACTGTGTCCCCTCTGCTGAAAGACCTTTTCTGCCTCCTTTTACTTCATTCCGTATCCATGTCTGTCTCTTCTCCCTGTGCCTTGATCTAAGGCTTTTGTGCATTATGGGACTTTCTCCCAATCCATTTTGCAGTCAGTGACTCATGTGAGATAAATGCACATATTTAAGCACTTTTCATTTTACATAGAAGAGAGCCCCTGGGTAGCAGTGAAATGACGAGGGGGAAGGCACCTGCTCTAGGGAAGATGTGGGTGGGAGGGGTGTCATGCCTCTTGTCTTCCCCTCTTTTCACTTTTTCCAATTCAATTCCATATAACAAATATTTACTGAGCATCTCTCTGTGCCGGGTGCTGCGCCAGGTGCAGGGGATATCTAACTGTTCTTTGCAGAGCTTGCATGACGCTGTCACCACAAGGAGAGCACAGAGTTTCAGGTCCAGTCAGCCTGTGTTTAAAGGGAGAAATGAAGGCTGGGTAGGAGACGGCCATGGGACAAGGACAGGACAAAGGGAGCATTCGGGGCAAAGAGAACATTATGTTCAAAATCCCAAAGCCAAAAGTGGACACAATACGCTCCACAAACAGAAAACAGTATGGCTGGAGGGTAGAGATAAAAAAAAGGGAGAGAGACATTGGATAAGGGGGGAAAGGAGGAAAAGGGTGTGATGAGCGAGTCAGGGATTTCATCCTCAAGACAATGAGGAACTATCTGAAGCTTTAAATGAGGTATTGGTGTGATGTGAAATTTTTTTTTTTGAATGATTATCCTGATAGCAGTGTGCAGAGAGGACGTGGGACAGGCAGCAAGGAGAGAAACAGGCGACACACACGGAGGGGACCAACTTAGACTCAGAGGTAGCAGAGAGAGAAATAAGTAAGCAGATTAGAAAGATTTAGGTTTAGAAATTGCAGGACATGTCGATGATTCAGCTGAAATGGTGAGAGGAGTGGGGAGTCAAGCACCTGTCTACGCACTCACTGTTCCCTAAGAGAGTTAATCCCATCAACGGGTTTGACCTACAATGTGAAAATACAGATGCTGTGTTTGGAGCCATGGTAACTCGTAATTGACATAAGCCCTTGGCACCTTCATCCAGAGCAAGGACTGCGCTAGGATTATTAGATGGCACGAGAGACCCAGACCCAGGAGACGAGTGGGCGGAGCCTCCTCAAATCACAGTTTCTAACTTGGCCACATAAAAGGCAGTGAGAGGCAGAACCACCCAACTCCAAAATGCCTTCTCTCTGGATGCTCTTTTCTCACAAAACACCAAGTGAGAGAGTCTGGCCACATTCTGTTGATTTCTCTTTGAAGCTTGGTGGGGGTGGGGGACAATATTTTCCTGGGGAAGTGAACCAATTAAATTGTCAAATGGGCTGATCAGTGACTTCTTTCTGGCTCTGCTGTGGGCCTCCTGATGGATGGACAGGGGCCCTGTGGTAAAGAGGTGGCTCTAGAAATGCACAGAAACTATCGATTCCAAGTTGACAAATGAGAAACAAATCCAATCTAACTGGCCAATCAGAACTCATCATTTTGCCCAAGTAATGCCCATAGATTGCCCAGCACTATTATTAAGAAAAGCTTTTATACACATTTCACCTTCAGTGCCCTTTATCCAAGGTCTCAGATCTCTCCTAATTTCATTTTCAGTGAAGCCTTGATTTATAAAAACAAATCAATCCTATGGCTGATTGTCGAGAGGCTTGTGAGTTTCACCTGCATGTGCAAGGTATAGTCTGTTGTAGTTCAAAGAAATAGAGGAACAAAATTTATTTTGAGAACATTTTCAGATCTGAAGCTAATAATCTGGGAAAATCAGAGTGGTTGGTTTAGTTCATTTATTCATCGACAATCTCAGTGTGCCTGTCTCTTAATCCTCTGGGAATACAGAGGTGGCTTCAGAGAGGTTGGTTGAGTAAGAAGGCAGAAGCATCCAAACTCTATTCCCTTGGGGTTCTATCTCCCTGAGGCTCCTTTATCTTTTCCCTCAACGTTCTATTCCTTCAGGCCTGGCAGCTGATGAAGGAACTGCCAAAAACATACCTGCATAGCACACGGGTCCTGCATGGTCATTTTCCAGTCAGTAGCATGAAGGTGCTGTTTCTAGGAATCTCATCAAGAAAATCCTCTGCAGGTTTGAGACCCTCAAACAATCTTTTCTGTCCAAAGATGAGGTTGTATTAGTGATCTCTAGTTACTTCAGCTTCCAAAAGCCCTGCTTAGTCTTGAGTGTTTATTTGAGAACAGCACCGTTGTAAACAGATCAAAGGGATTCCCTGTCTGGAATGTCATGGAAGGCTCCATGAATCCAGCTCCTGTTAATTCCACTCTGTCTACCTGGCCCTCACCTGTCAGTCGGCCTGAATGATACTCACAGGGCCATGTTTAAGGTTGGAGATCGCTCTTTGGCAATGGTGGGTCCGATCCCCTGTTACTCTGAGCTTTCCTCTCTGCTTGTCCCTCTGTGTAGTCAGAAGAGCAGATGGCATCACGCCCTGGGGCTTGTCTGCATTTGTCATTCTCTGCCAGTCAAAATGGTCTCTGAATGTATTGCAATGTGGCCTACCTTTTAGAAAGCCCCCAAAATTTCTTGCAGAATGACACCTTTAGCCCCAAATGTTTGCAGAACAGATACAGCTTATGTATCCTGGGTCTGTGAATGAGCAAACTTTTCCTTATGCCAAGAAAAGCCAATCACAGGAACCCCAAATGTAGGGGTGTAGGTGACCTTGCTATGCTTAATCTCTGATGTGATGTTGGCAGAAAAACAGCCAAACTGGGAGGCTGGGGAGAGGTAGGATGTGTCTTTTCCATATTTTTGGAGGGTAATATACTGACTCAATAAATAGTATTAAGGCTAAAACGATAAGGCCATGGAGGAAGTTGTATGAAAACAAGGCCTAGAGATGCCCAGACAAAGAAGAGCAACATTTTCACCTGCTTAATCTCCTCTCCTCCCAAACTTCCACAGGCAAAGAGCATGGGCTGGACTCAGAACCATCCCTGAACTCAGAACTCTGATGTTGGAACCTGGCTAGGCGTGCTAGCCTTAATCATTAGGGTGTTTGCATGGACAAAAATCCCCAGACAGGCTTTTTAGTTACCTTACTGTTTTCACGTCTCTCTGTGTTGGTAAAGGCCGAGGATTCTCGCAGCTGGGCTGCTTCCTAGGCGCTCTGAGGGCCAGAGGTCCCAGAGCTCAGGAGGTAACCAGCACTGGCCCGCCCTTTGTTTCTCTCTGAGAGCTCGTTACCCAAGGACCCCAGGGGAGCAATTTCCCGGAATCTTACCATGACAATTTTACAATATTGAAAATATATTAAGAGTGACAGGCAAAATTCCCACCAAGGGTGGGGGAGGCCGTTTTGTCACGCAACTTAGCTGGAGGAGAGACAGTGGGAGCTGTTAGGCTCGCTGAAGCCTCTTAATAAGAGAAATCCTCAGCTTGGGCAATAATACCAGTTATGCTCCAGCCTCAACCCCCCACCCTACATTCTTTATAATTTCAAGGTTAATCTCAGCATTACGGTCTCTGTGGCCCAGAAGAAGTTGCAAACAGGGATTCAGAGGATGCTTGAGTTAATCTGAAGGGTCTAAGTTGGTAAAGGGAATCCATCTGCCCTCGCAGTATCCCCTATGTTCTGATGAAAGGAAGCAGAGCCTGTTTTTGACATGAGGATAAATTCCCTTTATAGCTAATCAATTACAAAGTTGCCCCCAGTGTGGGGATGCACGTTTGGGGATAAATTAGCTCAGGGGAGGAGTCTGGCTGTAGCTTCTCTCCTTTTTCTCCCTCCCTGTCTCTCCATCCTCCTCACTCCCTGCTGCTTGTGGGCCATCTCCTATCTCTCTATTTGTACAACCAGTGCTAATCTAAAAATCACAGTTATTAGACCACATTAAGCTCCTGAAAGTGGGTGAAGTGGCTGTGGGTGTCTCATTAAGTCCTGGACACACAGTCCTGCCCCCTCTGTAAGGAAGGGATCTCCACTCTTCCAACAGTGCTGGCTGTTTCCACAAGAGGGTGGGTTTGCCTGAATGGTCTGGAAGGGGGAATGAGTGAGGGGCATGTGGGTGAAGCTTCTGCATGGACAATGACCTCGCCCACACGCCCCTGGAACAGCAGCAGCACCTGGGCACTTTTTAGAAATGCAAAATCTGGGCCTCATCCCAGGCCTACTCAATTGCATTTTGTAGTTTAACAAGACCGCCAGGTGATTCATATGTACATTAAAGTTTGAGAAATGCCAGGCCAGGAAATAGATAGATGGGTGAATCCCAGGATGCAAACTGGTTGAGTCCCAGCTGTTAGGAAAATCATGGGTCATCTGGAGGCAGGATTCAACTCTGCAGAAAAGGAAGTCACCAGTGGCAAAGGATGAGGGAGTACTTGTGATATTCCTTAGGAACTGTGTTTGCGGGTAGATGGGTGTGCTTGCACACACGTTTTTGCCTTTTAAGAGCGTTTTGGAGGAATAGAGGGGGATGATAATGTCACTGGATATGTATATTTGATTAGAACCTCTGTATGCCAAGCACTGTGGCTAGAGAGCAAGGAAAACGTGATAACATCTTAAGAAATTTACAGAGAAGGAAGATGTTGAATTAATATTCCTTTTCAGGGCTCTCTGAGGGTTCTTAAACACTGGGCTCATGTCTTAGAAGAGGAGGTGTTAAGCTGAGACTTGAAGTATGAATGAGTTATGGGGTGGGAAGAGTGTACCAGGCAGAGGAAATAGTGTGGACCAAGGCCCAGAGTCCAGAGAGCCCTGTCCTTGGGGACAATTCAGATTGGCTGGAACATGTGGCCTGAGCAGAGAGGAGTGTGAGATGTGGCTGGCAGCGTGGGCCAGGGGCTGATCACATAGTGCTGGTAAGCCTGGCTGAATGGAGCAGTATTCTAAGGACATCAGGAAGTTGTTGAGGGGTTTTTATCAGAGAATTCTGAGCAGGAGGTGGGCAGTGGGTGTCCTGACTGTCACCTGGGTGCTGGCTGCACTGACTTGGCATTGCGGGGGGCCGAGCATGCTGTGGGCTGGAGGGAGGGGTGTGCACGCTGTTCTGCTTCCATGTCGACAGAGTTCCCACTGGCTGTGCCGTCAGATCCAGCGACCCCAAATACCGATTCAGAAGCCGCACACTCACATGGTACTCTTGCCGTAAAGTGACCAGAAACTGAGGAGAACCGGGAGGCTTGAATTTTGGGGATGGTGGCAAAAGTGAATTGCCTCCAAATCCGATCGAACCTAACAACGTTGACTGGTCCTCATTTCCACTGCACAAGGACGCCAGGAGTCCCAGGCACTCTTGTAGGTTCTGGACAACAGTGAGCAAGACAGAAAAACGCATTTTTTTTCTGTATTTCTGGACCTTACATTTGGGGTTGAGGGTTGGGGGACTTACATCGATTTCCAACATTATGTTTTTAATTTCATAGACACTGAAACTGTTCTGGTTTTTGGCTATTTAGAGATTCTACTCTCTTCCTTTGTGGCTTAAGCTGTTGTCACCTGTATTACAGAAAGATATGTTACCTGAAAGAGCTTTTAAGAAAATTAAATCTATTTTCTCCTTCCCCTATGGATTAGAGGAAAACTTACCATTTACCGCTAGTTTTTTTTTTTGAATGCTCTCAGTGAATGATGATGATAATGGCAGCTAAAATTTGAAGGCTAACTCTATGCCAGACATGGGTCTGAGTATCATACATGATTAATTTAGTCAACTTCACGAACCTTATTAGAGAGGAATTATCATCAGCATTTTACGGAGGAGGAAAAGGAAGCTTAGAACAGAGTGTCACTCACTCAGCTGTAATGGGCAGAGCTGAGGTCCAGGTAAGAGAACTTCAGCACTGTCGGTTCTACAGACCCGGGGAAGGTGCTTGGTACACTGGTCACCAGAGGAAGTCAGAAAACACCTTTCAGAGAATGAGATCTAGCTGCCGTCACCTCCATTGTTTACTGCCTTTCCTTGACTGCCCAAGGCTCAATAAGACATAGGAACTGTTGAAAGAAAAACTCAGGTGTTAAAATTTTAATGAGTTTCTTTGAGCATTCAGGGATTCATGAATGGGCAGCACCAGGCCTGGGGCAGTTCAGGGCTCCATTGGGGAAAACATTTATAAGGTGTCACAGAAGCAAGATAAAGAAAAGTTCGATTAGTTAAAGTGGAAAGTTTGTCGTTAGAGGTTAGTTGGCAGTGTCTGATAGGTTAAGTTTAAGTTTCCTTTTTCTAGCCTGTGACCATTCACTCTCAGTTGGGTTTTCGTTTGCTTAGGTAGGAACCCAAGGCGCTGGAGCCATCTCAGCCTAACCCCCTCCCAACTCATTATTTTAACACTGCAGTGGGCTTGCGGGTCTCCGCACCAGTGTGCCCCTGCTTCTCTGATCGGCCCTGGTCCTGGGCCCCCACCAGCCCACACCATTCTCTCCACGCCTGGCCACACTGCTCTCCTTTCACACCCTCGTTCTCGTCCTGTGTTTTCCTGCCGCAGAGCTTTGCACATCCTGTTCCCAATGTCTAGAATATTTTTTCATCACTTATTTTCTCCCATACAAACTCAGATCTCAGTTTAAAGGTCATTTGCTCTGGGGAAGCTGTCCTTAACTTCTCTAACTAGATCAAATCCCTAACCAGATCAAATAGATTCTGTTAATTCCACATACCTTACCATTGCAACAATTTTAAAAAAAAATTATAATTGTATACTTATTAGTGCAGTGGTTTTCGAGGTGTGATTGTCATAGGAACAGCATCAGGATTGCCTGGGAACCTGTTAGAAGTACAAATTCTCCCACCCTACCCCACACCTACTGAACCAGCAACTCTGGAGGTGAGTGGGGCCCAGCAATCTGTGTTTTACCAAGTTGTCCTGTTGATTCCAATGCACCTGTGAGCTCAAGAACCACTGTTGTAGCGTTCGTCTTTAACCGGTGCCTTTCTCCTCTCACGGGCTGTCGGCTCCATCAGGGCAGAGACTGAGTTATTTGTTGTTGTTCCCCTCTTGATATCTTTGATTCCTGTTTGTTACACATTTGGTATTCAGTTGATAGTTATTTCGTGTTTAGTGAATGAATGAATGAGCATGCTTGATTTTTATAACATCTTTTTGAAGAGGTATTATTTCAATTTTAAACATAAAAACTGAGGCTTTGGGAATTCTAGTGACTGCTAGGCATGAGTATGGCAGGTCCGGTGAATTGACAGAGAAAATAGCGACAATGGAAGCTCTAGGTGCAAAACATCTTTGTTGAATAGACTACATTGATACTCAGTGGATAAAGTTGGAAAAGGTGGCAGTGCCCTACCAATCTGAAATAAACCTGCTTTATGTACTTCTTTACTCAGAAATTTATTAAGTCTACTATAGTAGCTGCTCTTGAAGTTGCCAAAATAAATACTGTCCTCAAAAAACTTAGATTATCTCCATGTCTACCTATCGACTGTGTACGTGTGTGTAAATTCGCCGTGTATGCATATTTTTATAAAAAATAATAGGCAGATAGTGATACAGTCAAGAGAATGATAATCAAATGAGTACAAAATACTTGCAGTTGAAATATAGATTGCTTTATGCATTTGCATGATGTTTTTGGACATGGAAATTATGAGAGATATTTCTCACAAGGATGTTTATAGCAAGTAAAATAATATTAAGGGCATTCTATTTCTCGTTGAATTATTTACCCAAAGCCCATTTAGGGCTACCCTTGACAATGTTTATGCACTTTATGTGGGAGGTATAATATCCAAGGAAAACTATTTTCACATTTTTTAACACTTCTAAATGGTTCACCGTAGAATGGAAGTTTGGTTGTATTTGCTTTTTAAAATCATTTATTCCATTTCTCCCTCCCACTTTTAAAAATTGTCTTTGTTTAGAAAAAAAAACAGCTGCACTCAGCAGCTGGTTTGGAAACACAGCATTGAGGAACTGAGGAATTTGCACAATTAACAGTTATACATAGATACCAGATCTAGGATGAGAATATTTAATGGTGTACCACTGACTCTGGTCCATGTGACAGGCGAATTAAAATCTTATTTACATTTCTTCCAAGTTCTTGCAAATCCTATATTTCTTCTTTAGTGGGTTATTGGATTTGGTTGAAGGGAAAGCTGATGCTGTTTGAGTGTTTAACAGGCTGTTTTCTTTTTCCAGCTGATGTCTGTTATATTTCACATTTACTCTGAATTTGAAAACTAGCTTTGCAATCTCAGCAGAACTTGTTATTCTCATTTTGAATATGTTCCCCCTTCACTTTAAAAAAAAAATACTTGAATCTTATGACTGATGGTCCCGGTTTTCATAATGATGATTAAAATGGGATTTTGTGTGGCAAAATTTATCAACAAACATCACGTACCTCCAATGTGCTAGGCAAAGCCAGGCCTCGGGAAAGGCACGGTGTCTGCCTTCAGAATACTGAAACTCTAAGTTTCACAAAGGAGATGCAAAGGATGATTACTAAATGATGTGCTGCACATAATAGAATTGTAAATGCAGCAGCATGATATCCCGGGATATCATGGATCCTGGAACAAAAAGAAGACATGAGTTGGAAAAAACTGGTAAAGTCTGAATAAAGTCTGAAGTTTAGTTAATGGTAATGTGCCAATGTTAATTTCTTAGTTTTGACAAGCAAACCATTGTGTAAGATGTTAACGTTCAGTGAAACTGGATGAAGGGCATATGGGAACTGTAGTAGATTTATAACCTTTCTCTAAACCTAAATTCCAAAATAAAATGTTTACTTTAAAAGCACTAGGATTTTAATCAAGACTTAATGGAAAGCTGCTATGCTATTTGTGGGAATTTCCTATGCTATTTGTGGGAAATAATTGTTTTCAGGAAAGCACCCCATTCTTGCCCTTTCCCCAGCCCCCAGCCTTAGAGGATACCTGAGGAGCTGGCTGGTCCCTGGGGGCGTGGACTTGTCTTTTGTACATCAGGGCTATATGACAACACGAACATGTACTTGTCTTTTGTAGATCAGGGCTATATGACAACACGAACATGGCCTTGCAAAGTGGGCACTAGTGTCAAATTCAGAGAGCCTGGTACCTGCTTGCCACTTTGTAATCGTGTGGTCTTGAGTCACTTAAACTATCTGAGCCTCTGTTTTTTTATCTGTGTAATGAGCATATTGTTTTGCTTATGCAGATAATGGGACTACTCTAATAGCAAATGTTAAATGAAGTGCTGCAAAAGCGTTGTCATCACTGCGGTCTGGAAATGTGGGAAAGGTAGTCGAAATCATCCAACCGTGGCCTACGTGACTAATGACAGCTGAGAGTGCTACTTCCCAGACTTGAGGGCTCAACAACCTGAACTCCATTGTTTTATTAAAGACAGATAAAACCTTCCTTGGAAAAAACAGCCAAATGTGTGCTTTATCCTCCTCTGGTGGACGGTCGAAGCATTGCAGCCTCTTCTTGGCCTTCAGTGTGCCTGCAAAGGGCGGCTCCAGACAGCTCCCTTACCTATTGCAGTAGCTCTGCTCCCTGAATGCCACCTTCAGGGCAACTCCATCCATTTTTCTTTCTTACGGTGCCTCAAATGGTCTTACAACAACACGGTGCTGTTAAGTGTGTCATTTTCTGAGAACGCTCTAATGCTTTTCCCCTTATGCCTCCAGGGTTTACTTTGTCACTCTGTCCTTTTCTGGTTTATTTCAGTATACTTAGCATAAAGCCGATAGCAGTGGGATGTAATAGCTTAGCTTGGCTGAACTGTGGCCTGAGCAATGTCCCTTGCAAAGAGGTATAGCTATGGAATCTTCCTTGAAGGAAAACCCCACCTCATATTTAGTTTCCTCTCCTTTCATTTTGTTTTTTGTGTACCAGCAAAACAGCAATGCTGGCTTAGAAAGAGGGACCTGTCAGCAATTCGTTCACCTCCCCAGCTTTGATCTTCCTTGAATGGATGCAGGGAAAGGGATGTTCTCATCTCAGTTTCAGCCACACCACAAATGTGCACTGAGGACCTACTCCTCTGGAGCAGGTGTTGGGCATTTGAGGATCAGAGGGTTGCTGCTCACAAGAAAGTTACTACCTAGGGAGACAGGGGCGACGCATTAAATATTCTCACACTCTGAGGCATTATATTAATAATGTCTATTTGGTGCTAGTACCACTTAGTGATAATAGTAATAATAACAACAACAACAGTAAACATTAAGTGAGTCTATGTACCAGCCTCTAACTAGGTGCTTTATATATACACTATCTCTTTTGACATGTCCAACAATACTGGTAGGTAGTATCCTTTAGGTATTTTTACAAATGAGGAAACCAGGGCTCAGAGAAGTTAAACAAGTCACCCAGATATAACCATAAGGTTATGGGAAGCAGAGGAGGAAATATTTTGCTTACACACAGATATATAGCTGAGTCCTGTCACTCAACAGTTTTTTCTTATGACATTTCTTCATTCACGTCACACATCAGTCATCAGTCTTCACATATCATTTTTTCTCCCCGGAGATTCTGGAATTGGCCACACATTGCTTCCTAGCCCTGACTCTGAGCAGTCATTATTTCTTGATCAGGTTTGGCATAGAATATAAATCCTCCTTTGCATTCAGTGAATAAATGTTTGTTGAAGGAAAGGAGGAAAAATTTCCTGGGCTGGGGTCATCAAGGGAAATCATCACAGAAGTAGAAATTCAGCTCAACCTTAGGAGAAAGGTATAGGGGCTGGATAAGCCATGTTAATTATGATAGAAGCTTAATTATCGGGTCAGCTCTTGACCATGCCCACTATTAATTCATTGAAAGCCCACAGCCTTTCTTGGAGATACAGACTATTATTATGTCTACTTTACAGATGAAAAACAGAAGCACAAAGAGGTTAAGTAGCTTGTGCAAGTTCACAAGACCTTTCAAAGCAAAGCCAGGACTCTAACCCAGACAGTGGGTTTAGAGCCTGCACTCTTAATCAGTACACCATACTGTTTTAAGAGGAAGTGTGTCTGCTCTCTGATGTACTCTAAGGGTTTGGCACACAGTGGACACTTAACATACAGTGAATGAATATTTCTTCCATTGCTAAAATAAAAGAAGAAAGGTATTCCAGATAGGGAAAGTGGCCAATGACACAGAGGAAGAAATACCAATGGTATTTTAGTGATAAATGAATTTCCATATGGCAAGAATTGAACATATATTTGGCAAGGTGGGTTGGGGCCAGCCTACGGAGTTTGGACTTTGTTTTGCTCTCGTGATTAGGGTTATCACTTTATCCCTGTCTAAGTTTGCATAAACCATGGCTGCTATGTTTTATCCCATGTGCTGAAGATTATCTATTACTTAATAGTGGGTTGCATTTTAGCAAAATAAACTGTCCCCAAGTTCTCATGAGCCCTTCGAGTGAACAAATAATGTGTTTGTGGAGGTGGAAAGGGTTGGAATTTTCTGTGGGGGAAGTCAGCATGAGGAGGTGGGAGCTGTCTTGGCTTGGAGAAGTGTAGGTAAAATAACGGGTTCTAAGAAGATCTTGGTTATTGACTCTATTTCTTCTACTTCTCAAAGTACTAATTATCAAACAGAGCAGTTTTGATCACTGTAATGACATATTTGCAACTTTCTGACCAACTCAGGTTTCATGTAAATTGAAGGTATTTCAGTGGATTTCTTTATGTTATCACCATAGAATGCCATATCTAGAACAGGTGAAAGGAAATTAATCACCCAAAGCAATCTTCATTGAGATTTCGGGTGTAGGAAAAAACAGAAAGGGATCAAAATCCTCCACGATCATTCTCCCCCCTCCCCCACCGTTTACAATGTCTATTTCTTCCCGAGACCCGGATATCCTGAGAAAAATCCTCTGTCTCAGAAAAATGGAATTAATCCATAGTGTTTTGACTGCTGCTGCTGATAAATTCAGGAGAAATGATTCCTAGGACACCAAAGGGACTGAGAGTGTGAAAGTCAAAACCCATTAAAATCCAGGGGGAATTGCCTATGCAATAAGGTGGCTTCACGAGTGTGTGGGTGGTTCTGATTTCCAGGGGGGATTGTGCGGTAAATCATTCTTTCCGAAGATATTTAGCTTGTTTAACTCAATGACATTTTCACTCATCATGCTTTTATTTCTCATCTCAAGCAGAGGAGACAGTATCAATTCTGAACAAAACTGAGCTTGAACTTTTACTTCATTGTATTCTCCCATCTATAGACTCTTATCAGGGTGATAAAACTGGGAATAAAACCTAGCAGTTTGAAAAAAAATCATTTAGTTAATGAAAGAGTCTGTGGCTGGTGGTAAAATACACATTGGGGCCTCATCTGAAGAATTAACGAGGATTAGGGAAGAGCTGCTTTTCATATAGAACTTCTCTCAGGAATATCTGTGCATACACATATTACAAATGAGTGCCGGTGGGCACTTTTTGGACAGCATTTGGTATAAGCCCTGGGAGAGAGATGAACAAAACAACATGATGGTGTTTAGGATTTATTCAGATATTTTTATATATGTTAACTCATTGGAATCCTCACAACAGTTCACATCAAGTGGGGTGTTATTACCCTTATTTTGCAAACAGGGAAATTGAGGCACAGCTGGATTAGATTAGCCTCAGGTCCCAGAGAGAGTAAAAGCAGGTGTTCAAACTCAGATCTGTTTCACTCCAAAGACCATTCTCTTTATCGCCAAACTATTGATGAATAGTGATTCACAAAAGTCTATTTCCTACAGACGTGTCATAGTCCATGCAGGACTGTGTCCATCTTCTAAGGAAGATACGATGGACTGGTAGCTCCTGATTTGTCTTTTAGCATATAACACATCTTCCTGACCCTACCACCTAATGCAAAATGTACTGTTCATTCGTTCTGTTCTTGCATTTTTTAAATTCAGAAAGCATTCATTTTTATATCTGCCATGGGAAATAAAGTTATTTAAGGGAACGGAGAAGCATAAATTTGAATAGCAGCTCTTTTTCTTACCAGATGTGACTCTGCCTCTCAGAAAGCTAGACAATCTCTTTAAGCCTCAGTTTCTTCACTCATAAAATGGAACTTAGAGTAGTACTGACTGTGTATTTAGTAAGAATAAGTGGGGTAGTGTCTGTCAGCACCTAGCCCATTGGAGGTATCAACAGATGGGTGGTCAGATGTGAAGAGAAAGGTAAGACAGTCCCCATCATGAAGAAACTCATAGTGTAAGGGGTGTAGGAAGAAAACAAGTCATCGAAATCCGTCCAGTTCCTTCAGCTGAAAAGCAGGAGTAATGATATTACTTATCCAAAAGGATTGTTATGAGGATTGAATGGGATAATGCATGGAGAGCGCTTAGAATAGTGCCTGGTACATAGTGAGTGCTCACTAATTTTTAGCTATAACAACTGCTTAGTTGGAGGCTGGCACTGGTATTATGGTTACTCCATGTACAAAGATTCCATCATTGGACTAAGTCAGAGAAAGGCATCACAGAAACAATGACATTTGGGCTGGATCTTGGGGCATGTAGAGGAGCCTTCCGTGCTGCCTCCAGTTCTTCACCCTTATGGCTACTTTTATAAATAAGCTTAACTGCAATGTGTGGGAAAATTGGAGTGGAATGCCCGGTGATGCTGGTGATGCCAGGAGTGGGGGCATGTGCTGGAGGAACAGTCCAAGGGAGCACAGTGTCACACCAACGCATCTCGAATTTCATGGAAACAAAAATACTCAGCAAAGTGCAGATTAGAGGCCACACTGTCCCCTTTGCTGCTTATCCGCTGCGTCAATAGCATTCTTCATTAGGAGCCTCAGCATATATTTGGGAGCAAAAGTCTTTGTGGTTTCATTGTAAAGAAAGAAAGGACTAATGGAACAAACTCTGACCTCCATTCAAATTCTGTTTTGTCACTAACTAGCTGGATGATCTTGGACAACAATATAACAACGTAAATAATTACAGTGACTTCCTGAGGTTTCATTTCCCAGACTGTCAAAGGGAAGTGACAATTATATATTGAAGTATTGTTGTATTTGAGATAATATGCAAACAGTGAGTAGTGTTTTAATAGAGTCTCAGAAAAAGAAAGTAATGCCAATTTACATATTTATAATTACAGGTATAATTATAATTATTTACATATAAACATATAACTATATTATATTTACATAATTTATGATATACACAATCTAAATATATTTATGAATATAGTAAAATGCCAAGCACTATGCTAAGAGTTCTATAGGAACTATCTCCTTTAATCCTCTCAATATATATACATAGGTATATATAAATAAGTATCATCCATATTTTGCAAAGAAGGAAATTAGCGAAGCTTAGAGAGTATACAGCTGTCACAATGGGATGGCGATATGACTGACAGAAAGATGCCCACAGGCCCAGATGGAGGATGTTAAGTTTTTTAATGACAAAGATACAGAAGCGTATAGAGATGGTACAGCAGATAGTTTTAAAGCAGCATGCTCCCGAGAGAGGTGCAGCTTCCCAGTGTGTCCTGCAGGGCATGCAGCTGGGGCTGATACCACTGACGTGGAGTAAAGATTCTGTGGGGTGCAAGGAGCTCCCTCTGCTGTTCTCAAGGGAGCATTATCTCTTGGCACTCTGTCCTTCACATCTGACTGTTCTGGCAATTCTGGCCACCTGCTAGAACCCCAGCACATTTCTGCTAGTTGACTGTGACACTAGGTGACAAGCACATCTACTCCCCAGGAGCATTCCCTGTGACAATTGGCCTTAGGTCTGTCCAAAGTCCCCTACTATGGAGCACTCAGTAACTTGCCCAAGATCACACCAGTACACAGACAAATTAGAACTCAAACACGGTCTAAGAGTTCCAAGGACCATGCCGTATACAGTTAAGATTTGGACTGAGTAAAATATTTGTGAATAATAGTAGAGGGTGGAAACCTGAACATCAACTTCCAAAGCAACAGAAGTTAGTATTCTATAATAAAGCTATGGGTTGTATGATGCTGGCAGAAGTAAGGACCAAAGAAATTAGATGACCAAGGCCTGGAATGACTGCAGAGGAGAAAGTACATTCCAGATTTGCAAATGACTCCTTCCAGGAGGGCTTCCCATGTCTCCTGACATAGCATCAGACTTCTTTGCCTTCCAGCTGAAATACAACCACCGCTTCTCACTTTCCTCTCACATTAAGCTGCCCGCCTATCACACTCCAAAACAACATGTGGTAAACATATTTGAAACAGCTTTTCGCTTTTTTCAATCTTTTTTTCCACCCTCTGGCTCCATAGAGAATAACAATTGCTAAGCTTAAGATACGTTGTAAGAATGTTAAGAATTCTTCTCTCACTTTGCCAAAGTGACGACTGGCTTGGACAAAAGTTGGAAATAAGTAGTGAAAAGCAACTTAGCAGAGAGGAAATGAGTGGTCATTTCCTGAACAAACAAATGATGAGAAAACACCCAGGGTTGGGATAATGCGAAAAAAAGGTAATGGCTTAAAAGAGGCTTCCAAGCATTTTCAGGAGGAGTGTACCATGAGACCTCACTCAGGTAGCCCCCACCCAAGGTTCCCTGATCTGTTTGGCCAAAGACAACTGTGCCAACCTCCCTAGCTTGATCCAAGGCCTGAGGAGTTGATTCATGGGGGGCATACATGTAAACAATTCTGACACCCAAACTGGGAATTAGACAAGGTTTGTTTTTCTAGAGAATGGAGTGGGCAGAAGAATTATTTGATTTCCAGTTGGGCAGACACTTAGAGGAAGCTGAATTTATAGTAACCTCCGGAGGGAAAGAGAACATAGAAAATTTTACCTTTTCCTGGATTGTTCTCCCTTCTTGTTTTCCTGGCATACTTTTAATCATTCTTGAAGATGCAAATAATTGTTCCTCTTGGACATGACCTTTCTCAGGCATACTTCATAGCTTCATATTTGTCCTTGAATGAACTCCATATCTAAGAGTGATTCCTTGACAAGCCTGTATCCCTACTAGAGTCAATGTGAGATCGTAATCGTGAACAGTGGCTTATCTTTGTGTTGATACTCTCTAGTAGAGTGAATGTATTGACTAAAGTGTTTTCAGTAGATGTTTGTTGAATGAATACATGTTAAAAGATATATACATCATCGCCTTATCCCACCTGTTGATTCTCTGGACAAGTCCACCTGACTTCTCTTTGTTTCACTCTGAATATCTGTAATGTGCAGAGACCTTTCCCATACCAGTTTGTATTGCAAGTAAAGGTGTTTTCTGAGCTTCTCAATTGTTATGACAGAAAGTACTTTACCAGTCTGTGACTGTCCCTAGGAGCCTTTAGGCAGACTGAAACACCTTCAGCTGAAGGAAATAGTGTTTATGCAGAGACCCAGGACCTAGCCCATCCAGAAGCCCTATGTTTGAGTTGGTGCTGGAAGTAACTCCAGTAAGAGGGAACGTGGTCTAGGTTTTGAGACATTCTTCCCCAACTAAAGATGATATCTTAGTATAAAGGTTTAATAATCAGATCATCCTTGGCGAGCACCTATTGCTATAGGAACTCTAGTTCTTTTCACCTTTAATAGCTTTTTATAAAGAAAAAGGGAAAAACAAGCAATGGAAAGGGGAAAAGGGCATCAGGTTGTACAAGCAAAGTGATTTATCTGTGCAATAGGACATTTGCAGAAGGGATATATTTATAGTGGTTTACCTAACCAATTACATTGCAAAAAAAATTAATTGTTTGTAGGGTGCTTTTAAAAATTCTTCAAATATCTTGCCCCTATCTGCTGCCACTCCCACATCAAAAATTCCCAGCTTGAGGACTATGTCTAAAGGATAATAGTCTCCACGAGTTGATTGCTGATATCTGAAATCAAATTGAGTTACATGTGATGGGCCAACTTCTTGAACCCCCACATTCTCTTCAGTGCCGCTTTCTTTGGATTCCATGCCTCTTTATGCGACCTGAAAGGTAGAGAAATAATCATCTGACGCAGAGGCAGACTGCATCAGGGGATCACCCACCCCAAATTGGTAAGTGAAGGCCAGTAGCAGACAGTCTTGGAAAGAACACAGGCGTTGTAGTCAGATAGACCTACTTGAGTTTTAAACCCAGACTTCTTTTTATTATCATATTATATTGGGAAAGGATCTTGAACTCTCTCTTATTAACTCTCCTCATCTTTAAAATGGGGTTTGCAATTTGTCACAGAGCTGCCACGATGGTTAACTAAGGAAAGTCTCACTGGGTATCAAGGTCCTCGGCACTCAGATTGCACTTACCCTTTCCCTCTAATTCCCTGTCTTAGTTTTCTTTTTCTGCAGAACAAATTACCAGGGACTTAGCTGCTTAAAGACAACACATATTTATTATCTTGCAGTTTCTCTAGGTGCTAAGTTCAGGCATGAATTAGTTGGTTCTTTGCTTTACAACTTCACGAGGCTGCAATCGAGGCCAGGGTTGTGATCTCGTCTGAGACTTGGGATCTTTTTCCAAGCTCTTGTGATTGGCAGGATTTGGTTCCTTAAAGTTGTAGGACGGAGGCCCTCAGCTCCTAGAAGCTGCTCATCGTTCCCTGACAGGTGAACCTTTTCATAATATAGCAGTTTCTTCAAAGCCTGTAGTAAAGAAAGTAAAGAAATACATTTGCATTTATACTTATTAATGTAATCACAGAGGTAACATCCCATCACCTTTGCCATATTCTGTTGATTAGAAGCAAGTCACAGATCTTGCCTATACCCAAGGGAAGCGGGTTACACCAAAGTGTGAATTCCTAGGAGTAGACTACTGGAGATCACCCTAGGGTCTGTCTGCCACACTCTGAGTGCAGCATCTTTGGCACAAGTCACAGAGTGCCCTCCTGTCTGTGATGGTTACTAATTGTTTCAGTGAAATTAGATTCATATTTCCAAATAAATCAGATGGCAAATGCTTGGGAAAATGTGAGCTATTTCCATATCCCTCACCAGTGCAGACAAAGATAACTGATACAGGGCTTTTGTTGCCTGTGGGTCTAGACTTAGTCTCAGAATGCTTTAAAGGACAATGCATCGGACAGAAGCTAACATTTGGTCAGCAGTTTGAAAGTCTTATAAAACCTATTTGCTGTCCTTGTACTATACTATATCCTGGTGGGCTAGAAGCATGGGTTTGTCTAGCACTGTTTTAAGCATAAAACTGATCTTAGCTCTGTGTCTGGGGTCCTTAATGTGCAAGTGTCCTTAGCAAGGACAGTGATAATTCATGATGAATTAATAGGAGTTCCCACATATAAAATTTGTCCTTCACTCTATTTCCTAGCAGAAAAATCAGAGAAATACATTAAAACCAACTAGATGACAATGCAATAGAAAACAAATGTGTTCGCAAAAGAAAAAGAAGTAGAGGTGCATAACTAGAGAAATTAACACAACAACTAAGAGAGGCTACATGAATTTGAGTCCCTTGGGAAGGAAAATATGTCTGTAAATACATTTGTTTCTGTCAATATTTGCTTTTCATTGTGTTCCTCCCATGTGCTTAGGGTTGCCTTATCATGCCTTCATGATTATGTAAGTGAATTACTAGAAATGCTATTAGTCTCATTATTTTCTGAGCTTTGTAAGATAAAAAGAGCACCCTGTGCCTGTACTTGGGCTCAGTTTAAGTTAGAGAAAAACAAAATTCACCTACAAGAAAAGGTTCTTATAAGATGGCAGGGACATACTATTGATCTAAGGCTCGTTTGTTTTAATAGGGGTCCTTAGTCATGGATTATATTGGTGGAAAGCCTTATAGAGTAAGTGCAATTTTAGCAAGATCTTGTTTTTCCAGTTGCATAATAGATCACTACAGGATAAGAAACAACAAGAAAAGAATAGGTCACTGGCAGAAATAGAGAAAAGATATATATCAATTTTATCTACCTAAGTATAAGTATATACAAATATATGTAGATAGTTCCTTATGGAAAGAAACTGTGCCCGGATATCTTTTCAATCCTTAAAGGCCTGGCACGGTGCTAAGTACACAGCATATAGTAGGCATGTAATAAATTTTACATATTTCATGGATAGAGTTTGGGAACTAAAATGTTGATATTTATTTGGCTATAGCCATTGAATCCAGGAAAATAACTGCCAGAAAACTCCCAAACTAATCTTGTTCAATCTATAATCTCATTTTAACCCTGGTGAGTGTGGATGACTCTCCTGTCTATTCTATGGAATAGAATGTATGAATGTCTTTAAAAAAAAAAAAAAATAAGACCTATTGTACTTCCAAGGTTGTAACTTTTGAGGAGCTTCGTTACATTCTAATCATAAAATAAAAGGAGGCATTATTGGATGTGTTTATATATCATATCAAAAACATATAATAATGTGGTTTTGAGATAATTTTGTAAAAGTGTGCTTCCAGTAGGATATCGTGTTTTGAACCATGGAGAATATGGTAACTGTTACTGTACTAGTGTCTTAGGGCTGCTATAATGAAGTGCCATGAACAGTGTGGCTCAAAACAACAGAAATTAATCTCATACTTCTGGACACCAGAAGTCCAAAATCAAGCCCTTGGCAGGGCCACGTGCTCTCTGAAGGTTCTAGTGGAGGATCCTTTCTTGCCTCTTCCTAGCATCTGGTGGTGGTTGGGAATCTTTAGAATCCCTTGACTTATAGCTGCATTGCTGCAATCTCTGCCTCCCTCTCCCCAGGTCAGTCTTCCTTCTGTGTGTGGCTGTGCAACTGTGCTGTGCTTTTCAACAGCACTTCCGACACCAAATGTGTTTATTCCCCTCACATCAACCAATTTTCTGAAACCAGCTGACTGTCCTATAACTTAAATCAACCTGACACTAACTACCTGGAGTTAACCTCAGACCCTACAGGTTAAGGGGGGGTCCTACAAGGCTGTCCCCCACTTCAGGTGCCAATCACAAGTCTGGGCCACCTGTGACCAACCATAAATCAGGGTCCCCACAACCCCTCCTCAGATTTGATGATTTGATAGAATGGCTAACAGGATTTGGGAGAAAATATTTTACTTACAGTTACGAGTTTATTATAAAGGATGCAATTTAGGAACAGCTAAATGGCAGAGATGCATAGTGCAGGTATGGGGGAGGGGATGCAGAACTTCTATGCACTCCCCACACTTCCGCACCACCCTTCCAGCACCTGCATGTGTTCAGCAACCTGGAAGCTCTCCAAACCCCATTGTCTAGGGCCGGGGTCCTCAAACTTTTTAAACAGTGGGCCAGTTCATTATCCCTCAGACCGTTGGAGGGCTGTTGGAGAGTGCGGCGCACATTCCACACATGCGCACTGTGGGCCCCAGATGAGTCGGCTGCTAAGCAGGACAGGCAGCGTGGGCAAAAACACCTGGCGTGCTGATAAATGTCCTCGGCAGGTCACATGCGGCCGGCAGGCTGTAGTTTGAGGACACCTGGTCTAGGGTTTTTAAGGAGGTTCCATTACAAAGGTGTGATTAATTAAATCATTGTCCATTGGTGATTAACTCAATCTTTAGCCCCTTCTCCCTCTCCAGAAGCCTGGGGATGGGGCTTAAAGTTTCAACCCTCTAAACACATTGTTGGTTCTTCTGGCAACCAGCCCCTGAAGCTATCAAGGGTCCCACCAAGAGTCACCTCATTAGGATAAACCTAGATACGGTTGAAAGGGGCTTATTATGAATAACTAAAGATCCTTATCACTCAGGAAATTTTAAGGGTTTTAGAGGCTCTTGTAACAGAAACCAGGGACAAAGACCTAACATATATTTCTTATTATATCACAGCATCACAGACTGTTTCTGTATCCAAATTTCCCTTCCCCAGAAGGAAACCAGTCATTGAATTAGGGCCAACCCTAATCCAGTATGACCTTATCTTAATTGGATTACATCTGTAAAAATCCTATTTCCAAGTAGGGGCAACATTTATAGGTACTGGGGCTTGGGACTTAAACATATCTTTCCGAGAGACACAATTCAACCCAGAACAGTAACTAATTGGCTTTCCTTCTCTTGAGCCACCTTGTGATTGAAACTCAGCAATTTTCTCTAAGGACATAGCACTTCAAAGGTGTTCTATAATCACGACATCCTAGTTGCCGGGGTCCTCAAACTTTTTAAACAGGGGGCCAGTTCACTGTCCCTAAGACCGTTCGAGAGTACGCACTGTGGGCCCGGGACGAGTCGGCTGCTAGGCAGGACAGGCAGCGGTGGCAAAAACACCCTGCAGGCTGGATAAATGTCCTTAGCAGGCCGCATGCAGCCCGAGGGCCGTAGTTTGAGGACGCCTGCCTTAGGAGCTCACCCTGGGCCTGAGTGCCCCATTTAGTGTCGTTCTTTCCTATGAGTGATACTGAACCCAGGGCAGGATGCTAAGGAGAGTCCAGAAAGCACAGTGTGAGGCCAAATCGGATAAGCATGACACAGATGAAGTTGTGCCATCTGGAAAAGGGAGTGTTTATCCTGCTGCGGAGGTAGCCATGGGAGGCCACAGCAATTTGGGAAGCAGGAACAGCATGAATGAAAGCACAGAGACAAGAAACCATAGGGTACATCAAGTGGCTGGCTAGTTGTCCAATTTGGCTGGAATATAAGGAATATTTGGAGGGACAAGGATATGGGGGTGTGGCAACACGAGTTTTGTCCCATGAAGTCTTCATTGCCTGAGAAAAAAGAAAAGACACCACATGGGATTTTTCTTGCCTGTCTTTACTGCTAGACGATAAACAGGCAGGGCCTCTCCAGGTGCGTGTGTGTGTGTGTGTGTGTGTTGCCAAGGGCTCTATGTGTGTGCAGATTTAGTAAGAACATTTTTGAACACTACTGGGTGAGATGTTGTCATAACAACAGTGTGATTTGGATTGCATTAGTATCCCTGTTTTCAGATGAGTAAACTGAGGCTTGAACAATAAGGAACTCACCCAGGGTCACACACCCCTGGTAAGTGCTGGGTTCAGGAGGTGAACCCAGGTCAGGCTGGTTCCAGAGCCCACGCTGGGACCCTCAGTGGCACGGCCTGCACTTGACCTTGGAGGGGAATCGGCACTCTGGTGCTGAGGGCTTAGCTGTGTGATTCCTTTCGGAGTGAGCTTTCCACGTCATCTTGGCCTGATGTCTGTGTGCAGGGGGCTTTTCAAAGGTACCTTAATAATGTCTGTGAACCTGGTCACTGGATGAAATTGTATCTTGGAACAAAGATGTGCAAAGATAGCTCCTGCTTCTCCATTCCTGTTTGTGAAGATTGGCAGATTTACTGACTGAAGACATAGTGGCCAAATGAATGAAAATGAGCACTTGAGAGAATAAAAATATGTTTTAGGGAGCTTTAAACTACTGTTTCAATAAAAGAAAAAAATGCCCAAATCAAGTGGGAAATTAGTGATCAGGTAAAGATTAGAATTAAGATCTTCTAACTCCAAGTTCAGTGTATTTTCTATTATATTTTAAAAAGTAAAAGGAAATTGCAAAGAAGATATTTAATATTTGGAGAGAAGGGACAAAGTATTTAGGCAAGGACATGGTGGATACAGAGAGAGTGAAGGGGAGGGAAGTATATAAATTTTTGGGGGGATGGGTGGGTAGGCTACTAAAGGGAGCTGTCCTAAATCCTGGCAAATACCCTGCACTTTAATAAGCCTTGTAAGTTTCTCTCTCCTTGTTAGAGGTAATGCATGTAAAAGCAAAGTGGCAATCAGAACAATGCAGTTTCCCAGAGGGCCCTTTAACAGAACCCTCCTGCGGCTCCATACTATTGTTAATGCTCCCCTTACTCTAGTCTCCTGGGCTTCCTAAATGCTGTGTACCATTTAAGGCAGGCCATATCGCTAATTGTGCTGAACACCTTCAGAGGTGCCACCGTGGAGCAAGACCAGGCAACCCAGTCTCTCTAATGGGCTTGATTGTGGTCTCTGAAGTGAAAACCACCTCTTGAAAGCTGCTGCAAGACATCTATTGGAAGGTTTGGTAGGAAGATTTAGTGCTGCTCTTCGAGGGATCGATGTCTAAGCTTTTCAGAACCTCCTGACACCTCAGATGGATTCTAGGTGGTTCCCCAGTGGGTATAATCTAACTGTCATCCACATAAATTTATGCGTCCCCTAATGGGGACCTGCCCCTGTATTATGAGGGCCTCAAAGCCTAGTTATAGGGGTAGGACAAGACACATGAAGCGATGAAGGAGCATTAACTGTTGAGTTGCATACTTCTGATGGCCCATTGAAGGTGCAGAGAGAGAAGATATCCAAGGGGGCTACAATGGTCAGGATTGGGGGGTGAGGATAGTAGAATATGAAGGAATTGCTTTAGAGAGATAGGCGGTTGGCATCCGAGGGGATTCCTGGCAGCAGGGAGCAGCCTGCAGATAGGAAATGAGAATGTACACAGAATGGCTTGAGTGAAATAGAAATTGTGTGTTTCTTTTGATTATAATGAGGAAAAAGTCAAGTTTGTTATTAATTTGTCTTTTATACCCCCTAGTGCTTACTAATTTCCCTTATTTGCAAAGAGATGCCAGTCCTCAGGCTCAGAGTCTTTAGAGGGCAACAGTATCTACTGACAATTTGTTGGTATTTTATTTTCATTGTGTAGGTTGAATATCCCTTATGGGAAATGCTTGGGACCAGAAATGTTTCAGATTTTTAATTTTTTTTTTAACTTTGGAATATTTGCATATACATGATGAGGTATCTTGGGGATGGGACCTAAGTCTAAACATGAAATCTATTTATGTTTTATATATGTGCCATACATCTGTCCCATGAGTTCAGGTGTGGAATTTCCACATGCGGCATCCTGTCAGGGCTTAAAAGTTTTGGATTTTGGAGCATTTTGGATTCCAAATTTTCAGATTAGGGATGCCCAACCTGTATTTATTTGTGTGGTACTTCTACAGGCAAATAATACTGGTTTTCTATTCATAGTACTAGTATAAATTTACTGTAAAATGAAAATATAAGTAAAAAGAAGAGGCAATTTAAAGAGAATGATGGAGTAAATAATAATTCAGGCAGTACATAGATGGGCTAAAATGTATGACATTGACACGTCATTGGCCAAAGTTTGGGAAAGCTGCTGTTGACAAAGAGTGGTCACAGTAGGATGTGATCCCAGTCTTCAAGTTCCTAATCTTCCTTCCCCTTCTCACCACAGATATTCCAGCAAAATGGAATTGCCACATTGTCCCCCGAAACCATTCATGCTGTTCTACTTCCTTATTCCTGTTGACGGTCTTTCTTCAAAGTGAGAATGTTTTGTTCAGAGCACTCAAACCCAGCCTTACACATAGTAGGTCCCTGTAAATATATGATAAATGAATGAAAAAAAAGTCAACACATAAATAAGTTGTGACGTTTCCAAAAAAATCCAACTATCTTGTACTAAGTGTCAAAACTAAGGTAATGGCAACAATAAGCAAGAGAAAGGAACCTAGCCCAGGTAACACTTGAACGTGACGAATGACAGATCAGAGTGAGTGTTTCTCAAACTTTAATCTGTACACATGCCATATAGGGATTTTGTTAAAATACAGATTCTGATTCTCCAGGTCTGGGGTGGGGCCTGGGAGTCTGCATTGCTAACAAGCTCCCAGGGGCTGCCGCTACTGCTCCGTGGACCATACGTTGAGCTGTAGAATTTTAGGTGATATAAGATAGGAGGAGGATCAAAGTGGACGCCAATGTCTTGTACCACCTTAAAATTTTTGTTCAAAATGCAATTTTAAAGAAGAAATTTAAAAAAATTTCCTCCCTGAACATTCTAACTCCAAGGAGGTTCTTTTCCCTGTGAATATTAGTAATGTCTCTCAATTCTACAATCTCTTGTTTCATATCTGTAACTCATTTTAGGTTACATTTTATTCTTCTTTCTCATCAATATAGAGGCCTGATTGGCCCATAATAAACAATGATCAGGAGAGGGCTTTGAAATACTGTAAAATCATGATCTACTTAAGATATGGGTTGTCTGCACTTGAGGAACCACGTTCCTCGTGGTCACACAGTAAGGGACAAAGCTGCTCCGCAAACTTGGGTCCTCTACCTGGGCGCTTTTGCCTTAACACTCATTACCATTCCCATGTTTCTACACCAGTAACAAAATCTTTCAACCTTCCCCCTAGCTCCTGGGACTACGGGTGGGACAGGCTGTGGGTCAGGGCTATTAAGCGTCACAGAGGTGATTCCTGCTGTCCCCCGGCATAGGGAAGAGAGGATGGAATGCCAGCCAGCTCTGCTGCCTGCCTAGTAATTCTCATTTTATGGAAGTTTGCTTTGGGGATGGGCAAATCTCTGACAAAAGGATAAAGGAACCAACACAGAATTTAGGTCCCTCCCCTCCCCTGCAGTGATAAACCTTGCTTAGCTTTATGTTATTTTTTAAATTTTTTGTTTTAAGTTTAGAAGCTTCAGTCAAGAACCGCAAATTAAATTGTACACTTTGGTCTTTGCTAGCTCGTAGGCTGTCGCTAAGGCTGTAATTATTGCTTGACACCCTTCCTCAGTGTTGACACCTTCGCCAGCCTGAAAAAACAAAACATGATTATTTATTTATTTTAGATTGGTTTTCTTTAATTCGTTTTAATCATCCCCTATACTTTTCTTCCCTATTTTCTTACTTGCGTGCTTTATGTCTGCTGTTATTTAGTTCTTGTGATGTTCCCCAGATATATGGAATTAGTGATGCCAGATACTATTGTATACTCAGAAAACTCAGCAGTCACACGCGTTATAATGGTTAAATGCCAAGACTGAAGCCTGAGTCCTGGTGGTGAAGAGATCATTTGTGATGAAGGTTCTGGACCTGTGGTCTCTTGAGGGTGAGGAGGTGGCATCTCTTTGTTTTCCTGTCTCTTTCTCTCCCTCTCTAGAGATATGTAAATATATACACATATGTATTAGCATGCATATGTGTACATATATTTGCATATGTATGTTTGTATAAATAATAATAAAATCATTTTGAAAAAATTGGAAAATATTGAAAAAAGAATGTAAAAGATAACTATTAACCCAAATTTGTCAACCAGAAATAACTGCAATTTATACATTCTAGTATAGTAAGAATTTTCCTATACATAGGAGGAAAGCACACTTAAGTTTTTTGATATTTCTGATTTTTAACCTAACATTCTATAAAAAGCAATTCCTTTTATTGTTAAGTCTTTGGCCTTTTGATTATTTTACATTTCCTTTTTTTCCTTGATCATCAAAGTAATACATGTTTACTGTAGAAAATTTGATAAATACTGAAATATTGAAGAAAAGTAAAATCAGCTATTACCTTTTAGATATTATTTTCATAGATAGGCAGACAGAGCTACATATAGATATATATTAATGATATATATTAACATCTCCAAATATCTATATCTACATATATATTAATAAACTGAATAAAATTAAATAATTTCTAACAACTGGATCCTATTACATTTATAGTATTGTAATGCTTTTTACACTTAGATTTTAGCATGATCTTTCTCTATGTTATAAATGTTCTTTAAAACAAATTTTAAATGGCTATATAGTATTTCTTTTTGTGTTAATTAATATCATAGAGTCTAATACTCCAAGCTAAATGAGCACAATAGTTCCTTCACACATATTCTATGTCTGAGTAAATGGAATAATTTGAGGGGTATTACATATTGTACAACTTAAATATTCTAAATATATCTTAAATAGATCCAATGCCTCAAATTTCTATTATCATCCTCATTATTAATAGGTATCACATATTGATGAAGTATTAAGCATCATGTACACTGTCTAGTTAATATTTGCAACACTCTTTGAGGTGTGGTTACTGTTATCTCCACTTTATAGTTGAGGAACCTGAGAGTCCAAACTAGAGGTTAAATAACTCATAAAGAGTGGCTGAGCTTAGATTTCAACTATCTGCCTAATTCCATCATCCATGTTCTTAACCACTACACTGTACTCATTTAATATTAACAGATTCATTTGTACCTTTCCTGAATGTCTGTGTTTTCAGCATATATATGCCTCTTGGATAACATGATTCATAATCAGTATTTTTATTCCACAACTAACGTGTATAATGCACTATGCTCAGTTCTGTTGAGAAATACTTGGAAGTGAAAGCCATGGTACTTGTTTAAGAGCTTCTTACCATCTCGCTAGGGGTTCATATACATATGTACAAACGTTAGTTTAGTAAAAGACATAAGCATCCATACAAGTTAATAGGATAAGAGCTATCCCATAGTAGCACAGAAACAATTTTCAAATTAGTATTATGGTTCAGAAATATCATTGTGGGATAGGGTGGCCTAGAATATTCTAGGTTAATAAATATCTCTGATACAGAGAATAATTAATTGCTAGTTATCATAAAACATCTTCTTTTTAATTTGAAGACATGCTGCTTCATTTTGGTATTTCTCAATTTGTTAAACACGACCATGTTTGATGTCTTTATTTTAAACTACAGTAGTCCCCTTTATGTAGTTTTACTTTCCACAGTTTCAGTTACATGAGGTCAACCATGATCCCAAAATATTAAATGGAAAATTCTAGAAATAAACAATTTGTAAGTTTTAAATTGTACCCCAATCTGAGTAGCATGATGGAATCTCACACAGTCCTGCCTGTCCCACCAAGGGTGTGAGTTATTTTTCTGTCTAGCATCTCCACTCTGTATATGCTACTACTCATTAGTCACTTAGTAGCCATGTTGATTATCAGATCAACTCTCATGGTATCTCACTGCTTGTGTTCAAGTCACCCTTATATTGTTTAATAATAACACCAATGTGCAATAGTAGTGATGCCAGAATACTCTTATAATTGTTCTATTTTATTATCAGTTATCAATCTCTTACTGTGCCTAATTTATAAATTAAACTTTATCATAGGTATGTATATATAGGGAAAAAACATTGTGTATATAGGGTTCAGTACTAGCCTTGGTTTCAGGCATCCACTGGGGGTCTTGGAACATATCCCTGAGGATAAGGGGGGAACTACTGTAATTCTTTCTGGACAGTTATTAGATTGTATTAACTCTTGAAGACTCACCAAGAACCAATACTGTATATGATCCAAGAGTCTGTTTCAGATAGTCACACACCCATACCTAGAATGGCAGATTTTGAAAGGCTACTATGTAAAATATAGTCTGAAATTATTTCATGGAACATAACCATGTGGCTATTTTTTAAGAACAGTTGTTCAAACATGTATAAATATAATGATGGGTGTATTTAAAGTGTGCTTATTACCTACCCTATGCTTCCCACGTTTTAACTCTGATTCTTATACCGCTAGTGAATTCAGAATTCTAACTTACTGTTGTACAGTTTCAAAGTCTCTGCCCTTTCATCACACTATCTTGCCTCTGATTAAAGACCTTCTTTGTATAGATCCTTATATAATATAGCGACAGATATAATCCTTCTAAATGGTCTCATAATTTTGTATAAACCCAAGCAGATAATCGTATCGGGGGATATGGGATTTAGGGAAATTCATTCTGATAGCTATGAGAAGGAATTTATAGGTCAGTGTGGCATTACATTAATCCTTTTTCATCTTATTACATATTTGGCTCAGAATATAAAATGTGTACTGACATGAGATCTGTACATTAGGTAGTTATTGATTTTTCTTTGAATAATTCCTTTCTAAAACAAAATGTTGGCCAGCAGGGGAGGTGAAAATGCTAGATGGTTAGTCTCATTTGCTAGGATTCATGACCCGCTTCATAAAGCACTTTGCTAGGATCTGTGACCTGCTTCATGAAGGACTTAACGGGATTAGAAACGCTGAACTTTGGAGCTGAAAAGAATATTTGAACTTGACCAGTCTAGAGGTTCTCAAACTTCAGTGTGCATCAGAGTCCACCTGGAGTGTACATTATAACACAGCTTGCCAGGCCCGCCCTCAGAGTTTGATTCAGCAGGTTTTGGGTGGGGCCTGAGAATGAATTTTTAGCATGTTTTCAGGTGATGCTGATGTTTCTGGTCTGGGAGCCGTATTTTGAGAACTGTCTAGTATAAGGCTTTCTTTTTACAGATGAGGAAACTGAGGATGTGAGAGAAGCCATCCATGTATATATATTAATTAAATCCTGTTCATTTTTTGCTAAAATAACTCATGTGGTTTCCTGTTGCACTTTGAATAAAATCCCCAATTCTTATTATCCAGAAGATCTTGAATGCCAGATTCCTGACCATCCTTTGACATCATGGTCCCTACAGAGCTGTATTGCTCTTCATTGCAGTTATTCAATGGGCACATTTTTATTTCAGCATAAAAAGCAGCCAATGTGGACACATGGCACAGAACAAAAGAGTGAAGTTTTGCCATTTTTCAATGTCTGCCATTTCCTTGGGTCTCCAGTTATAACTTATGTAAGCCTCACACTTAATGATTTGCCAGTCTACACTTCCATGTGATGAATTCACCTTGATTTGTCTATTTTATCCAGCAGACAGTTTGATCTTTGTTATAACAATAGCTAACATGTATTCTTCAGCTATGTGTTAGCTACCATGCCAAACAATGTTGAGATTTAGACTCTGACTTCTGGGGCTTGAATCTGCATCTTTAGAAAATAAATGATACTGCCCCTCAATTATATCCTGAAATAACTATGTTTGTCTAAAGATCCTTACCTGGTCAAATAATGGCAACAACCTTTCTCCTGGCTTCTATTTTACTAACCATTTAACAGAAAATCAGGTGCGCCTTTGGAGGGAAAGAAAGGAGCTTTCGGTTGAAATTCTTACAAAGATATATGAAGAGATTAAATGGGAGATAAGCATGGTCACATTAAAATGAAGTTCAATACCTCATGTTGTCATGTTTGGCTTAATAATTGAAGAATTTATGTAAGAGTCAACAGAAGAAAGGCATTTGCTGTACTTTACGTGCTACATCTCAACTGCTGTTGAGAATGGTTTATGCTTCTCAAGGTTCTCAGTAATAGGAATGTCTGCTAAACTGAGATTACTCTCAAGGGTTAAAAAATCCCACAGGTTGCTGCCCATGGGGTGATAACAATAGAACCTCCTTTAGTCTGACCTTACAAAATGATACAAATACTGCTTCCTCACTGAAGATAATTTTAGACCAAAATATAATTGTTAGTTGGATGCACAAATTGTCTCATTATTGCTTAAGGATCAGAAAAAATTTGAAGCAATCTTACTCTCTTCTTATGGGAAGTTTTAAATAAGATCGGTTTTATACAAGCTAATTCTTCCAGTGTTTTGTTTGTTTCCTCTTAACAAACTGTTTTACCAGAAAATATCGCATATTCTAAGATTTTCCCATAAAAATCTCTTTTCTTCTTTTCTTTTTCTTTCTATTTTTCCCCTCCCTCTTCTTATTTTCTTTCAAGTAATCATTAAGGACCTATTCATTCTGCACATAGTTATTTCATACTTACAATGTGCCTGGCATATTTGTTTTAAATACTGAAATCCACTAAAACTGAAGTCCAAATGTGGGACTTCTGTAGTGGTGAACCCACCTGTCACAAAGACCCCTGAGTACTTCTGAAACGAAATCAACTTGGATAGAAACCAACACAGACCCTTTTTTTTGAGACAGAGTCTTGCTCTGTTACCCAGGCTGGAGTACAGTGGTTGTCATCTTAGCTCACTGCAACCTCAAGCTCTTGGCCTCAAACAATTCCCTCACCTCAGTCTCCTGAGTATCTGGGACTATAGGCATGAACCAACATGCCTGGCTAAGTTTTAAATTTTTTGTAGAGATGAGGGTCTTGCTCTTGCTCAGGCTGGCCTCAAGTGATCGATCCTCCTGCCTTGGACTCCTGAAGTGCTAGGATTACAGACATGAGCCACAGCACCTGGTCCAATTTTATACCATTAAACCATCTTCCATTCCAATGCACAACTGTATGTGTATTTAAATAAATGCCTCTAATAAAATTTCTGAAGAAAATGCCAACAAATTTAATTTAAAAAACTACATCATAAACAAGGAGATATTTTTCTCATGAATGTGAGGATGATAAAGCATCAACAAATATATTAATTAAATTTAAGATAAGATAAAGGAAGAAAAAAATCACTTAAATACATGTGGAAATTTGTAATATAGTCAATATATATTTATTAATGAGAATCTGAACAAGCTTACATTGGAAGAGAACTTTTTACCTTGGAAAGGGAAAGCTATCAAGAACCTATGGCAAATATAGTTTTTAGATTAGGAGCAGAGCAAGAATGAACACTTATGTTGCTTCTGTTATTGAAATGGAAAAACTGGCCAATGGAATAAAAGCAAAAAAAATAAAAAACAAACTCAGAAGCATAAGAATTGAGGAGGAATATACCTCAATATCATGTATTCTCTTATTTGTAGAAAGTTCATGAGGGTCTGTAGGCAAACTATTAGAACTAAAAATGATATCAGCAAGTGTATTGGGTAGAAGATAAACATAAATCTAATTAGCCTCTCCCTATAATAACAATTACCAATTAAAATGTAGAACAGAAAAAAATTCCATATATAATAGCAACAAAAATATAAGGTAGCTAAGAATAATTAATGATTCAATACCTTTATGGGAAAATACGACAGAATATTATTGAAGGTTATATAATAAAGTCCTAAATAAACCATCAATATCTATCATATCCATGCATGGGTAGACTCAATAACATAAAGATGCCAATTCTTCCAAAATTACTTTATAAATCCAATACAATTCCACTCAAAACCCCAAAAGAATTTTTCATGGAATTTGACAAGCTGATTCTAAAACTTGTATATAAGTTCAAGGGGCCAAAAATAGCCAAGACAACTGGGGGGGGGGAGTGTGGGGAAGAACAAGAGAAAAGACTTGCCCTTCTAGATATCAAGACATATTTTATCTCCAAAATAATTAAGATAGTGGGACATTGGTACAAAATATGCTCACAGACCCATGGGACACAATAGAGCTCAGCAACTGTCCGATGCAGTATGGAAAACTGATGCATGACCAGGTTGACGGGACAAATCAGTGATTAATAACCAAACTAGTCAATAAATGGTGCTGGGATAATTGGTTCTCCATATAAAAGAATTAGACTTCATTTTATACCACACATAAAAATAAGAGTATATAAACATTTAAATGTAAAATACAACATTTTAAAATTTTTAGAAGAAAATAAAGGTAAGTTTACAACCTGCGGGTAGGAAAGGTTTCTTAAATAGGGCCAGAAGAAAAGCGCAGACCATAAAGAAAATATTGATACATTTGACTAAATTTAAAACTTATGTTCAAGGGAAGACATGATAAATTAAAAGGCAAGCCATAGACTGGGAAAAAAATTAGCAATGCATGCAATATACAAAGGATTGGTATTATAAATTATGTCATAACCTCCTGTAAGTCAACAAGAGAAAGACAATCCAACAGAAAAATAAAGGATGTAAATAAGCAAATGACAGATACCAGAACCAAAATGGATAGTCAACATATGAAAGCATATACAGCTACACCAGTAATCTTGAGAATGCGAATCCAAACAATATTGAGATATTCCTTCAAACCACCAGGGTAGAAAAAATTTATAACTCTGACACTATTAAGTGCTGGCAGAGGAGGAGAAATGGGAACCCTCACATCCTAAAGAGTAGGAGTATAAATTTAGGCAGCCACTTTGGAATACAATTTAGCATTAAAGTAGCACATGAGATTTGGCTTAGCAATGGTACATCTATGTAAATGAATTAGAGAGACTGTCAAACAGGTTGATATTGAGATAGTTATTAGAATGCATATGGCTTGTAATGTGAAAAAAGAAAAGTAGAAACTAATTCATCAGGAGAGTACATAAATAAATTGTAGTATCTCCATACAATATAACACCATCCAACAGTGGAGCAGAACAAACTAGAGTTACATGCAACATTAGTGAACCTTAAAGCCATATCTTGACTGAGAAAAGCAAGTTAATGAATAAAATATAAAGAATTATATCATTTATATAAAGTTTGTAAACATGGAAAAATCATCTGAAATATTTTATGTATAGATCCACATAAATATAAAAACATACATGGACAGGACGAATATCTCAGGAAATAGGCTACTTCTGGATGAAAAGGAATTGAGACTGCTACAAGGATATTAACCTTTGTGTGCAATATTTTATTCTTCAGAAAGAATCTGAAACAAATATACAGGAATGTTAGGAATTATTAAAAGCCAGATTATAGGTACACATGTATTATAGTATTATTTCTGCTTATTTGAATGTTTGAAATATTTTAAAATTAAAGAACCACCCAGCCTCACTGAGGTATAGATGCTGAGTGCTCAGCTAGGCTTATTCACTAAGTTCTTGCATTCCTTCCTGTCAATGGGACGATTAAAATTTATGACTCAGCAGAATTATATATCACCACATGGCATAATTATTCAGACAGTTTGGGCAAAATGTCAAAATTGTGATGATTAAATTCTGAAATATCAAGGGTCAACTGGAGACATACAAAACCAACTAGAGACGTAAAGAATAAAAATGAAAACAAAATAAAAGCTCTTAGATAATAGAGTTCAGAACAATATAGAATCTCTTCTTCCCTGTTAAAATCAGACCAGAGATGGGCTTTCACCTTCCTGAAGGATTATCTGTCTATGTGAACAACAGCCAGCAGGAAAAACCACACAGGTTAACATAATATGAAACAAAACAAATTCTCATATGAAGGGAAAAGGATACTCAGCAAAATGGCTGCCCCTTCCCAAATATATCCTTCAGCTCCTCAAACAGCTGTCCCATCTTTGACCTTCTCATTGGAAACCTCTCCTTAAGCAGTTACACAGCTCTGCAAATGTTAGAGTGACATTTGGACTGGGCTTGCGTGCTCAGCTCACCCGCTCTTCTGGGCTTCCCCCGGGGGCCTGCCAAGCTCTAGCAAGTCCGTATTAGCCTTGCGGACCTCACCTCCCAGAGCGAGCAATAACATTTACCAGCTACAGTTTTCTCCATTTTCAAATATTTCCTCTGGCCCACATGAAAGCGATCCAGCTTCTCTATAGACTGGGACCTGAAATGAGTGATTTAGAGAGATGAGAGCCCTCCTTTAAGAACTTTTAACATTTACCTTTCATTAAAGATTTGACTTCTGTTTTAATTGGGATTTCCCCCTAGAATTCCTATATGTTTGGGAGAAATTAATTACTAAAATCCCACACCTCTGGGGAGGGCACACCTTTGATTATTCTCATGTCAGTGGAAACTGAAAAAAAATTACTGGTTGGTAAGAAATCAAACCTGAGCTTTCACCAAAAGTTTTTTTTAGAATCCTTAAGAATCAGAATTGATGAGGAAATTCCACAAAACTGTTTTGGAGTCTTGCTTTGCTTAATGTATGACAGAGAGTGGGTCTAAGGACCTTACCAAAGCCAGGGACATTGTCTCTATCATTTGTTGTATTGCCAGTGCCTAATGAATGAGAGAGGAATGAATTGAACATCCCCTGAAAAACTTGAAAAGCTAATGAATCATGAGTGAATATTCTCTTTATTTTATCAATGAGAAAACTAAGGCTCAACTGAGAGATGAAGTGACTTGTCTAGTCACAAAGCTAGTAAGTGGCAGACCTCATATACAGCCTGAGAAGTTAAGTTCTCTGCTATAATCTGTACTTGTAGAGGTCCATACTTGCCAAAAATGTCATCACCAACAGGGAGAGTTAAAAGTAAATAGAAAACAATAGAGTTCCAATTAATAAGGAAGGAAGGAAGGAAGGAAGGAAGGAAGGAAGGAAGGGGAAGAAAGGAAGGAAGGGAAGGGAGGGAGGGAAGGAAGGAAGGAAGAAAGGAAGGAAGGAAGGAGAGAATGGAGAGAATTACCAGTAGACAAACACCATAGTAATAAATATTGCAGACAAGATGCACTGATGGATGCTAAAATTAGTGGGCAAAAGTTTGAGGAGAAGCAAGATTTAATATATATAGGCTCAAGTATATTCTCTAAGATATGTGCACACTACAAAGGAAAAGACAATAATTTAAAAGTGGTAAAACCTGGGAGATACCAACTTAATCAGGAAAGCATTACCAGGAACAAGGCATACCAAGATTATGAACCTCTTGATATAATGCACTGAGGAGGACACAATGTCATTTTCATGGTATTCTTGCCAAAAATATATAACCTCTCTCCAATTATGAAAAAAAAATTGACAAACCAAAACTAAAGATATTTGATACAATATCTGATTGGTTCTCTTTAAAATGACATAAAAGACAAGGAAAGATGGAGGAATTGTTTCAGTCTAGAGACGACCACTATGGAATAACAGCTAATGTGATATAGGATCTTGGGATGAAAAAAGAACATAAGTGGAAAAATAGTAAAGTTTGAATAAGGTCTGAAGTTTATTTAAAATATTGTATCAATGAGTATTTGCTATTATTGGCAATCACGCTATGGTAATGTAAGATGTTAGCATTAATAGGATAAGGGTTATAAAATAACTCTTGCTATAACTTTTGCAATTTTTCTATAAGTATATAAGTTAGAAATAAAATGTTTAAAACATCAACCAAAACAAAAAAATGAACAGAAAATATATTTGGCCCTCTGATTTGCTTCCAGTGTTAAGCGAGAGGCGAACATGTAAACTAAAATAAAATACGAAAATAGTTTGATAGGCACTACTGGTAATGAATGCATGGACCAAATAGAAGGCCATGGAGAAAGGTGGTCATCTTATTGGGAAGAGAGCACAGGTAGCCAGGACAGGCTTCATATAGAAGGTGATGCTCAAGGTCTTCTGTTCATCCACCATCTATTTTCCTAAGTACCTACCGTAGGCCAGGCACTCTTCTAGAAAATAGCTACATAGTGGTAAACAAAAAATAAAAGGTATCTGTATGCATGGAACTTACTTACAGTCTAGAAGGAGAACTCAGATAAATGCATGAGCAAAAAAAAAAAAAAATTAAGTGCTGTCATGTAAAATAAGTGAGCTAATGTGTTAGAATATGCCCAGGGAGAGAGATAATTAAGAACAGTGATTGGTGCATATCTTTCTGAGAAGATAATAGTGAAGCTATTTGGGCCAGGGCCTGGATGGGAAAGAGCCAGCCATGCAAAATGAACATGGAGCAGGTAATTCCACACTGAAGAAGAGGTTGCCTGAATGGCTGAGTGCAAGAACAAATTGGCGTGCTTGTGTTTAAAAAAAATAAAAATAAAAATAAAAAAACAGAAAGATGCCAGCATTCTAAGCTGTAATGGACAAGGAGACAATGACAGAAGATGGCTGTAAAGTAGGGTTACCAGGTGGCTTGATGTCCAACCTGGCACACTTTTGAGTAAAAGGTGGTGCTGTTAATAATTACAGCAGAAGGACAGAAGTGAAATGGGACTGGCCAAACCTGGACATGTGGGAAAGGAAACAAATCATGTAGGACTTTGTGAGTCAGCCAAGGAGTATGAAGTTATTCTCAGTGCATTTGGAAGCATTGGAGGGTGTAAAACAAGGGAAGGAAGAGACTGGTCCAGCTGCCATGTGGACTCCTGAGAGCGCAGAATGAAAGTAGAAGGGGTTGTTAGAAGACAAAGGGTGGGGGCTTGGACTAAGACTTGGAAGAGCAGAGAACTGGATGTCATTAGAGTCCATGAGCCTTGTTTATTCTCAGCAAATAGGCTGTGAACATTCCATATGAAGGGAGCAGTCTGAGCAAAGTCACGGGCAGGGCATAGTCCAAGAGCCAAGAGTGTATTCTATGGCAAAAGTGAAGGGCATGGTGGAGGCAGGTAATTGGATTGGAGATGTGACCAGGGGCCAGAGCATCTATGACCTAGAATTCAATGCTAAGTAGTAAGAACTGCAGTGTCCTTGAAAGTACTTGACTTGAAAGTGACAGGATTTGATTTGTTTTTTAAAAAATGTCTCTAGTCCAGTATGAGAAGAAAATAAAAAGATAACATGAACAGAAAAATAAACTGAAAACAGAGATCATTTTTGCTAGTTAGAGAAATAAGATACCAGAAACATTTTGGGGGTGGTTCAATAGGTGAGGAGATATTTTTTTTTTCTGGAAACCGTCCCCCCCATTCATCAGACACACCCTTGATCATTGAGTGGCTTACAGTATAATTAATTGTTGGCTCAAGGACTACTGAACAGTGTTGCTGACTCATAAAGACAGCTCAAAGAGGAAAGCTTTGGGGACAAATTAATGTCATGTGCCCTGTACCTTTTCTCTTCTGCTCCAGTGCTATTCTTGGCCCACTTGTTTCTAAGTTTTAGCAATATCTCTCAGACTGGTGTGCCTCACATGCATTTTGGCAAGCTAAGCACAGGGAAGGAGCCAGATAACTTGTTCCCTGTAGACTTATAAACTCATCAGCTGTGGACTAACAACATAATTTACAATACACTTTGCCAGCCCTATAAAACAACTTTCTGTTTGCAGGGAAATGAAGCCCCGACAAGAAGAAATGTTTATGACTTAATTTTAGCTGTGTTCCCCATGATTACTGCAGTAACAGGCTGTGCATGACGTGTCCTAGTCATCCGCCAGACAGTTACAACTTTGTTGTTGTGTTATATGGTTTGGATGTTCGGCCCCTCCAAATCTCAGGTTGAAATTTGATCCCCAGTGTTGGAGGTGGGGTCTGGGGGGAGGTGTTTGGGTCATGGGGACAGATCCCTCATGAGTGGCTTGGTGCCCTCCCTGAGAGAGAATGAGTGAGTTCTCACTTTATCAGTTGACATGGTTCTTTAAAAGAGCCTGGCACCACCTCCTCTCTCTTGCTCCTCCTCTCGCCATGTGACACATCATGCTTTGAGATTGATTGGAAGCTCCCTGAAGCCCTCGCCAGAAGCAGATGCTGGCGTGATGCTGCCTGTACAGCCTGTAGAACCATAGCCAAATAAGCCTCTCTTCTTTATAAGTTACCCAACCTCAGTTATTTCCTTTATAGCAATGCAAAATGGACTACTGCATTGTGTCTGGAAAGCTAAGCACAACATTAGACTTTGTTTAATATCTGCCCTAAGATCCTGTTACCTTAGGTAACGACCATCATGTGTACCTCCATCTTTAGGGGCAAAGGAATTGAGACATAATTGTTGGATACTTCCCAGCTATGGCTCATATCTTGATGAAATTATCTGGTGTCTTATCCTGCTAGACAAAGTTCCTGTGAAATGATATTAATAGAAGGCTTGAGAATGGGAAAATCTGAGATATGCCACCCCTATATGCAGTCAAATGGTTACCTTCCTGCTGACTAGTTGTTTTTTCTCCTCCATGGTGTATTACAATAGCTATTTGCCGTTCACATTATTAGGCTAACAAGGTTTCTTCTATTCAGCCTTTACCCTTGGTGACGATAGCTAAAATAAAAACTCCACAAGGTAGGAGATTGGTTTTATCTATTGCTAAATCTCCAGAGTCTAGATAGAATAAAACTTGGAATACATAGTATATACTCAAAAACGATGAGCTGAATTGATAAGCTCAAATATCAACATAGTTAACCTACCCTAATGATTTTGGAAACTTATGCTACAAATAATGTAGTCTCCCAAAAGCATATTCTCCTGATTGTTGGCCAGGCGGTTGATGAATTGATGTGTCAGCCTTGAGACATTATGTAGAATTCAATATACATTCTAATAACATTCTAAAAGTTGTAAGACCATGAAGAATTCAAATCCAGGGGCGGTTTATTAACCTGGGTGACTCTAGATTCCACCGTGTACAAATGCAGAGTTGTAAGATTTTCCTCTGTTAATTTACTCTTTGCTCTTAGCCACATTCAATGAAAGAGATATCTTTTATTTTATGTCCTGTATGGGTTGTACGCAATGTCTGGCTCCCTCACTGTTCTATTTTATTCCCATTCCACAGCTAACTCTGCTTAATAAGTGTTGGAAATAGCATATACATATAAAATACATATAAGCACAAACAATCTTCTGAACCAGGCGACTCAATAAATCTATTGAGTCGCCTGGTTCAGAACATTGTTGCTTTTGTTCAACCTGATTTTGGAAGCAGGATCCAAAATAGGGGAGAAAAAATGTCAAGGTTTTAAATATTGACATAAAAAAGAAGTTAGGGCTCTTAAATATTACCTCGGTCACCTCAGGTATGAAATGAAAGGTCTGAATGCAACTAAATGTTAAGTTTCTTTCTAACTCTAAATTTCTATGCAATTCAGAGAGCAATATGACAACTTCTTTGATATTTCTTTGTGATAAAATGACAAACTGATTCGACTTTAATCAGTTAATCCAACTTCTGGAATTTTCTTTGTTAGCTTGGCTTTTCTAGAAAATGTATTCTATATTCCTAGACAACTTAATTTTGGTTCATGCTGTGTTAATGGCCTAGTTTCTTCTTATAAAAAAAAATGAGGTTTGTTGAACTGGTGCATTGCAAAACAGTTGGCAGGAAGAATGTGTAATTTCTTTTGCTGCCCCAGAGAACTTATTCCTCCGATCTGGACGCAGACAATACTGAAGCGATCAGGTTCCAGTGAGCACAGTTGTGTTGCAGAACAGTTCTCTAGACCTCAACCCAGTCATTTGGGAATCAAATGCACCAACAACTAGCCTGGGAAACACAGCAATATCAGCCATGCACTTGGCCATTAATAACTTCACAAAATCAGCTCGGTGCTATTGTGTAATAATATTCTAGAATAAAGCAAAGATGATGAGCATACAAATCCATTTACTACAGATCCATACCTGCAATCAAATATCCTTCTTGAGGTTCAGAGCTAAAACCTTTATTCAGCTTTTACTAACCAGATATTATCAATGATAATGAGAGAGCAAATGTATTCTCTGGAATACTGACAAGAATATAGCAGAGTGAGGCAGCAACCTTTGAGCCAAAATGAAAGTCTAACGAATAGTGCTTTCAGGATCAATAGCATAGCTGGAGCAGGACATCATGCTAAATCACTAAATATAGTCTGCCCATGACTGTTATGAGCCATGCTTACCCTCAAAGATAAATATACAAGATCTAACTTTAGGGATCCTGAGTGTGGTCTCTACCATGACTGTGAAAATAGATCCATTGCACAGGGAATTGAAGAACAGAAGAAAGCAGAAAGTGCATTTCTCTGTTTAATCAAAGTCGACCTCATAATGAAGAGGAAGACTAACAAAGAGCTGTCATGACATAATTACATTCCACTTTATAGTTTGCAGAGCTCTTTCAAACATATTTTCTTATATGACTTGTGAATATGATTTAGGATTGACATAGGGAAAAGCGAGGTCAGAGAATGTGTGGCTTTCCCATGGTTGCATGCCTTATTAGAGGTGGAGCTAGGAATGCAACAGCGGCTTCTTGACATCAAGGCTCTTTCTACTGACTGGTTCTACCTGTAATATGTGTCCTCTCATGGAAGCAATGGGCCATCTCTAGACCTCAGGAAATTAAAACACACATGTGCATTCGTGCATACACCACGTTTATTGAATACCCATTAATAGTAGGCATTATTTGGATATTTTCACATTGATGCTTCAGAGTTTCTTCTCAACTCTGGATCCATTCTCCACTTTTCTTCACCCTTCTCCATTTAGCTTCTTTGCACCTTGGAAGGTGATTCTACATGTATTACAACAGCTCCCTTGCCTTCTGTATTCCAGTTAAGTTTGGGCCAATAGGAGACACCTATGGGAGATAAGAAGGAAAAATAAGAATGAGGTCTAGTTAGTTAATTTCCTGGCTCTTGCCTTATGGAAAGGCTGCCAACTGGCTTGCCCCTTGACCTAAGGTCTCCACTCATGGCACTCTCTTTCTTCCTCTTCCCCTGGATTCTGATAACTGACCTTCCCTTTGGTCCATCAGGCCTAGGGTATGTTCTTAACAGCCCTAAATACTGCTTTACCCCTGGAGGGTTCACTGCATCCCCTACATAAACCTTATAAATATTACTTTTATTAAACCTTCATCAAATGGCACAACTTAAGTGGACCCTCTGTTTCCTATTAGTATCCTGACTTATTCAGTGTTATTATTACACTGGGGAAACTGAGGCCCAACAAGTTTCACAGTTAAATAACTTGCAGACCTAGGATTCTTCCCAGGTCTTATACCTCCAAGCTTTCAGTGACAGTGCACCAAGCAATGATTCTGAATGGGAGGCTGACCCATATGTGTGATTGTAGCACTGCCCAATTGAGCTTTCTTGAATTGACTCCAGAGTCAGGCAATTTTCAGAAACATACCACTGTCACTTACAATGGTTGTGTTTTCAAATTTCATAACATGTTTGCAAAATAAAGCAATGGCAATAGTATCTGGAAGAAAATTGGATAAGATTGCATCTGGTCTCTCACCACACCATTCTGTCCTCCCTGCACTCCTAGAGTTAGCCTAAGAAGCAAGTTTGATCATTCACTTCCTAAGGCAAAAAGCCCCCCTATTCACTAGTATCTAAACTTCCTAACTGTGCTTATTAGGGCTATGTGTCCCTCCAATCTCAACTTTTAACACTCTAGTCCATATGCTCTATAGCCCAGTAGTTCAACTGGGGGCGATTTTTCCCCCAAAGGGCATTTGGTAACGTCTAGAGACATTTTTGGTTGTCATGACTAAAAGGAGTGCAATTGCCATCTAGTGATGGAGGCCAGGGATATTCCTAAGCATCCTACAATGCACAGGGCGGCCCCTACAAAAAAGTTACCTGTTTCAGAATGTCAGTAGTGTCATTGTTGAGAAACCCTATTCTACTCTAGTCACACCAAACTCCTCCTGAACTTTGAATTTGCTGTATTGTAACCACCATTCACCAGACTCTGTGCCAAGCACTGTGCTTAACATGATTTCACCTTATGTGCTTGTCAACTTTGTGTCTGCACATATGCTGTTTTCTCAGCTGGAATGCCTTCCCACTTCTCTCTCTGTGGTTCACTCTCTAATCTTTGAAGCACAAGTTAAGCACACCCTCCCTAACAACTCTGGGCCAAGGTATAGACACATCTGAGCTGAATTCCCATGCTACTTTGTTTATCCTTCAAGTATAACAATTTACCTATTTGGTTGTGTAATTCTAACTTTATATATGCTTATTAAGGCCAGTGACCATGTTATTTGTGCTTTCTGCCCGATTTCAGGACAGTGTCTGGCACATATTAGATATTAATCATGGAATGAATGAGCAATTATTATTGCAAGCAATAGAGAGATTTCTAAAGAATTGAGTCATGTTTAATTTTTATAAATTAAGTCACAGTTCAGTAGTAAAAATTTCTATATAAGAAAAACCTTCAAGAATTAATTGGTCAAATGGACAGTCTGTTATAATACATGCATTTATGAACTAGGGTTTCTCTAGCCCATGTTTGTTTTTTCCCCTGTTTTCAATATTAGAAAATATGGAGAAGTACATACTGCTTTTCTTAATGTGAGAAATGTCAATCAAATTATTTGCTACCTCTTTAGAGTGCTATAGTGCTCTAGGAATGAGAAACCAATGTGACTATGTAGTGGCATCGTTATGTTAAGAATGTGAAAAGTTAGTTCTCAGCCTTGTCCACAAGAGGGAGGACGTCACCCCACATCCTCTTTGTTGATTCCCTGGAACTGTTGGGTCTGTTCAGAGCTGGAGATTTATGTTGCTCCTGCTGTTGCAAAATGCAGATTTAGAACCTGGCAGGCATTCCTGCATAGATTTGCACACTGTTTAAGATCAGCCCAGTTTGGGTGGAGGGGAAGCAATCTGTGTATTTTGGAAGCTTTGTCAGAATAAAACACACTTAAGGAGTGTGTGAGGCCAATAGCTGCATGAATGAACCAGAGGGTGTCTTGAAAGTGCAAAAAGAGAAAGAGGAGGAGGGAAGTGATACTTCAGTGGTACTTTGCTTACAAGGTTGACCCTGACAGTGCCTTCTCGCCATAGGAGATGGCTTAAGGGATGGTGGATTATAGTGCTAGGAAAGAAGGTCTGCTCAGTATGCTAATAGCAAAATGAGAGCGGTGAGTCCACCTTGTGAAATCATGGGGCTATTTGCTCACACTACTGTATCAATGCCAAGGCACACCCTGCATTGTTAGCAATATTACATGAAGTGTGTAGTCTAATACTTTGGTTTTACCTCTTTTCTGTTACTATCTGCCAGGCTGGATTTCTCTTTCAAGACCCTAGGACACATAAATAGTGTCACTTTTTGTACATGTAGGCAAGAAGAACCATGCCATTTACCTTCTACAGTCCATTTTCCCTATAGTTTTCACTTTTCTTCTTGATTAGGACTTCATCACACCTAAAACAACATATAGTAGAATTTAAAAAGTTAGAACTATGTTTTGATGATTTCCTATGGCACTATTAGGTTATTAAGTATGAAGTGTCCGATTTCCTTAAGTGCTAAGTTTGACAGTTGCTATCTCTAACATTTCACTTTGATACTTCTTGTTTTATTTTTATCGTGAAGGTACATCCTCAGTCTTGCAAACGTATGTTTTGGCTTGTGATTATCGTTCAAAAAAATTTTTTAGAGCAATCTTTGTGAAACCATGGATAAGTCCAAAATTTGTGTTACTAATAATTTGATTAAATAAAGAAAACAGTGGTGGGAAAAGTTGACTGCCAGAAATTCCCTCCTTCAAGTTAAACAAAAAAGAACCAAGTAATCATTAGCCTCAAGTAAGGAAAGGGACATAACCCAATGTCATAAATCTCAAAAATGGTCTGAGCAAGACAGATGATTTTGAGGCCAAGCCAAGAGGAACAGTCAAGCACAATGGGGCTATTAGTCCTGCCTGTGTTCCTTGGGTATAGTGCTGTCTAGTTGATAAAAATACTGAGAATTAGCCCTAATATCTTTATGTATGAAAAGGAACAAACTGAGTAGATACTCTTACCTATTCCCACCTTTGACTGAAAAGTAGTATTAATAGAAATGGCTGTGGGAGAGAAATATGTGTAACAAGAGACAATGAAACTGAGAATCAAAAGAGAAATCACCAGGCTACACAGGCCAGAAGCCCGAATGTAGCCCCTCATTGCCTCAGGACGCATGCTCGGTAGATGGGCTGACTTCTGGCAAAGCCTTGAAAATGAGAACAGTCCAGGTAGCTGAGTGAAGGTTACACACAGCCCTAACTCAACTCTCTGTCTCACCCCTCTATGTCCTTTCCATATTCTGCATCTCCCAAGCAGCAGGAAAAAAGTACATGGAGCTCACAATATTAAACCATTAAACTGTAAGTAATATTAGGAGTCAAGAAGACACTGAAACTGTATCTGAACAGTTAGAAATTCTGGACAGAGTCACCTGAGTGTGAGCAAGATACAAGGCAATGACATAGCAAAGCAATTACGGAACAACAGAAATATAAACAATGTAGAAAGAAATAGAACTTTAAAAAGTCAAAGCATTGGATCTAGAAGAAAACAAGCAAAAGAGAAGAAACATTTCCCATGAGCTACATGCTATAGCACATTTGCACTAAAAATGAGAAAATTGAATTCTCAGGCCACAAGAATGGAAAGAAAAAAATTTTAAAAAATATCTTAGTGATGGAAAAGGAATATATTGTAGACTGAAGGAAAAAAAATGAAAGACTAAACAATGTGATCATATAACTAACTTGAAATAATTAGTAACAACAGGAGGCAGAGAAAATATGGCTAAAAATTGAAATATTGCCGGTGGGAAAATGCTGGAGATCACCACAGTGAATGCCGATGAAAAAGTCAAAGACATTAAATCCATCACAGAGCAACTAAAAGATATGGAGGGCAGATGGGATAATTACATTCCTGAAATAGAAAAACTGAGTACTTTAACAAAGAAATTATCCAAAGGGATCAAACTGGAAATTTTTCTTAATGTAAAGAACTGACTCTGAAGTTCAAAATAGCATGCTAGGTTCTAAGAAAATTTTATATAGTATGCTCAACATTGACATGGTATTGATTATGTCATTGGAATTCCAGGGCTAAAATAATATTCTTTGTACCTGTATCAAAACATTACATGTACCTCATAATTATATGCAACTATTATATACCCATAATTAAAAATTAAAAGTAAATGATACTCTTTAGACATATAGACAAAACTTACATCATTTACCTCTCGTCAGGGAAAATGCTGGCATTATACAATCCCAAGTACAATAGATCAGTGTCTACAAAATTGTGCATTAAATAAAGTGTGAAAAGAAGTCTATGTAACCCAGATGTCAAGAGGGCAAGCAGACATTCACAAACATAAACAAACTTTGGTAATATAACACTGGTGAGCTCTATTTCAAAAAGATGTTACCATAAAATACAAGCATTTAAAAAATGAAGTAAGATTACTCAGACATGGAGAAACTGTAATGAAAGGCTTGATGAGGATAGTTACAATATTTAAATATACAACAAATACTTGATGATGATACACATTATGCATATAGAAAAAAGTATATCTGTGTGTCAGAAATCCCCGAAACCACCTTCCATCTGGATTATTCCCTAGAAGGACTTATAGGACCCAGAAGCTGTTATATTTATAAGTATGATTTATTACAACAAAAGTTAGAGAGTAAAATCAGCAAAGGGAAAAGGCGCAGTGGCCCAAATTGGGAGGAAACTAGACACAAGTTTCCGTGAGGTCTCTCCCAGTGGGTCGCAAAGGATGTGCCTAATTTCTCCAGCAATGATGTGTGGCAACACAAACGAAATGTCACCAACCAGGGAAGCAACCCTAGAGTACGGGATTTTTTGTGAGGGTCAGTCACATAGCCATGCAAAGCCTGCATGATGACTGATTTCAGCTACTGAAGCTCCAGACCTCCAGGGGGAAAGCAGATGTTCATCATTATTATTAATATAAACGATATCAACTGCTACAGTGTGACTCAAGGTCCTAGGTGTGCAGACTACTCTTACCACTCAGAAATTCTGTGAGCCCAATTCCCAGGAGCTGGTGAAGGGCCAGTCATGGACATAGGCTCTTCTTGGGAATGTGCAGAGTTTGAACAACCCAAATCTTTTGAGTTAACCCTTTTCTACACAGCATGGGAGAAAAATACAAAATAACAACCAAAATTCAGAGATGAAAGAGAAAATGTGAGAGAATAACATTCTCATTTTTCATAGGAGAAAGGCTGTCTTTACTGGCTAAATTTGAAGCAAATAGTTCAAATAATGATACCAATCTTTTCATATTTCTAATATCTTTTGTAAATTTTAGTGACTTCTCTTGGGAAATTATATCTCATAAAACATATTTGAAATTCAGATCTTTCTTTTACTAACTTCACGTAAAATTAAAGTTATCTTTAATTAAAACAGCATATAGAGATTTTTTTCTATCTTTTAAAGAGTTTCTATTTATTCTTATATTTGTATATATGTGTAGGAAAATATCTGGAAATATGCTTCCCTACTGTTAATGATGGTTATTTCTTAGTGTTGTGATTTGGAAAGTTTAAATTTTTTTCTTTATATATGTGTACATTTCTTAGATTTTTAAATAGTATATTAAAATAAAAATAAAACAATTTGATCTTTCTTCAAAAAGAGGCGAGGGTAATAAATAGACCAAGTAAATCATAACACCCTGAGACTCGTTTAACATGGACTGGGAAGAATGGCTCTTATTCTGCAGGAAGTTCAAGCATTGTGTAAGTAACACACACACACACACACACAAAGTACATACTATGGATTTCTCCCTGGATTGTTTCTCCAACCCAAATATTTTACAGAAAACTTTCCATACTGTGTTTTATCACATTCCTCAATATTCCAGTGCAGATTCCATCCTTTATTTAGGGAAGTCTCTGAATGCCAGTGAGAGGGTAGCTTTTTCTCTTGCTGGCCAGAAGATGGAAATAGAGAAGCCATTGATCATTGAGACTGAAGAACAATCAGACAATAAGAAACAAATCAAGGCTAAAATGTGTTTTTAAATGTCACAATGATTAAATAATAACTGTTTATACCCCTGTAGAAATAGAAATGGGGCTACTATGACAAATACAAATATACACCACTTAGAGCTAAGAATAATTTTATGGAGAAAGGTATATGGAGCATTGGTAATAGCCAAAAGTAGATTCTGGAATAGCTGTACAAAGAGCTCAGCAGACCCTCTTCCCTGTGACATAAACATTTAACTGCTGAAAACACACACACACACACACACAAACTTAAAATCTTTAATATTTTTCTAAGGACATATAGCAAATAGAGAAATATTTATTCAAGAGATCTATTAAATATTAGTAAGAAAATGATAGCTGTAATGTTTAAACAACAACATGCTCCCATCTCCTACCTCAACCCTGCTCCTTGTTATGGAAGCTTTATTCCAGGTTGGTGTGACCAAGAGGGTAAGAGCTCCTGCACCTACCTACTGGTTACTAGTCTAGGGCTCTAGTTCCACCCCAGAAGGGGAAAGCTTCTTGTGCTTTTCAACTCTCCCCAGCTCCGTGTTGCAGGAGCAGTATTCTGAGTATGAACAGCCAAAACTATGGGGCTTACGTCTCCCATCCAGCCCCCATTCATAGGGAAGAAGCAGTATTCCAGTTTTAGCATGCCAATAATACTGGGACTTCAACTGTTCCTGCCCCAGCTTGCTCATGGGGCAGAGGTTCCATGCTGGGAAGGACAAGCTGAGGAGACCAGAGTCTATGATCTTCCCCCAGTGCCCAATCCTACAATGGCATGTCATTCAGGAAGAAGTGAGCCTCTGCTTCTGCTCCCAGCTTGGGTGCAATGCAGAGAAGTTCTGCCCAGGAGTAGATGCAGACTATAAGGATAAAGAGCTTTAACACTCTGCCTGGGGTGACTGACTGTCTGGAGGAGAACTTAGATAAGTTTATGGCTAAAGGTGTTTTTTTTTTTTTTTTTTTTTTTTTTATCTTGGTGCAAGCAATTCAGAGGGAGGGAACAGATAGTTCTATGATACCAGTAGCAATGAGCAAGATGGAAAAACAGCCAGAATTAGTAGAAAGAATAAGGGGAATAGAAGCCATGAAGAGCCCTCTGGGGAATCACACTAATCTCTGAGGGCCTTAAAAATTGTACACATTTGCTAGGCTACATCCACTCACAAGTAATTAGAGTAAGACATGGGGCAGATTTGAAAGCATGCTCAAGTCACAGATCCATCAGCTAGGAGAAGAGTCTTATGGGCTCAAGGAGCTCTTAAGCAAGACCTCTCAACAAACACTGGCTGAACAAGAAGTTACTACCCAGTTGCTAACCTAGGAAACCAGGCTTAAAAATAAAGCCACTCGTCCGTGGTGATATGGAAGACTGTGCTTATTCTCAAGGCCGAACCTGCTCAAGAGTGACAGGAGGGACAATTTCCAAGCTACCAGTCCTGGCTGAACATAAGCCAAAATCATAAACTCCTTGAAAGCAGTCTCCGAGTCACACATGTCCAACAGATGATAGAGGGTAAATATATAACTAACTAAGGATGCTTAAGTACAATATTTGACCAACATGTGGCTTGTACAGATCCAGGGGCAACACCTAGGAAATCAGGCCAAAAAAATAAAAATAGGAAAAAATATTTGACCAGGGACATGAGAGCTTTCACACTGCTAGAAAAATACAAGCCACAGAATTATCTCCGTCAAGCCACTAAATAAATGAACATATGAACAAACTGTAAGAAATAGACCTGATGATAATGGGGTCTGTATCCAGACTTGCCAGACTGTGTTATATAAAATGTCCAGTTTTTAACAAAAGAGAGAAATGAAGAAACAGGAAGTGTGAGCCATATACAAGAATAAATGCAATAGAAATTGCCTTTAGGGGGGCTCATACATTGGACTTAACAGAAAAAGGCTACAAAGTAGCCATTAAAATATATTCAAAGCACTGTGCCGAAAGAACTAAAGGAAATGAGATAACAATGGTACATCAAATATAGAATATTATTAAAGGGATGAAAATTACGTGCACGTGTGTGTGTGTGTGTGTGTATCTGATTTTCTCCAAATGGACATTTTGGAATTGAAAGGTATAATAACCTAAATTTAAAAAATCACTAGAGATGCTCAAGAGTAGATTAAGTTCTCTAATTCTTTTTGTCTGCCAACTCTAAAGATAGATCGGTAGAGATCATGCAATCTGAATAGAAGAAAGAAAAATTAATGAAGACAGATGAACATAGCATTAAAGAAATATGGGACATCATTAACTGTAGCCACATATGTATAATGGTAGAACCAAGAGAAGAGGGGACTGAAGAGATATTTAAAAAATTATGGCTAAAAACTTCCTAACTTTGATGAAAAACACTAATGTATGCATCCAAGGAGCACAATGAGTTCTAAGTAGGTTAAATGCAATGAGATCCACATCTAGACCCCTTATAATAAAAATGTTGAAAGCCAAAGATAAAGAGAACATTTTGGATGTCACAAGAAAAAAAATGACTCATCGTATACAAGGGCACCACAATAAGATTAACAATTGACATCTGTTCAGAAATAATGAAGGCCAAAGATGGGGATGACTTTCAAAATGCTGAAAGGAAAAACAAAAACAAAAACAAAGAAACCCGGCAACCAAGAATCTTATATCCAGCAAAGATCTCTCCTAAAAATGATTGTGAAATAAAGACATTCCCAGATAAACAAAACCATTACTATTACTAGCATACCTACCTTACAAGAACTATTAAAAGAACTACTTCAGGCTAGAAGAAAGTGACAACAGTGAGTAATTTGAATTTACATGATTTAAAAAGGATTCAGTAAAGGTATTTATGTAGGTAATGATAAAAGAGTATAATTATACATTTCTGACTCCTTCTTTACTTTACTGAATTTAAAAGCAATTGCATAAAATGATATCTATAAAATTGCATTGTTCCTATAGCATATAGAATTATATATTTGACAATAAAACACAAATGAATGAAGCTATATTGGGAAAAGGAAATGACACCAGATGGTAACTAGAATCCACAGGAGGAAATGAAGGGAGTCAGAGATGGTAAATAATAAGCTTAATTTTAAGAAAGCCATTCTATAAATATATTTGAGCTCTCCTTTTTTCTCGTAGCTTTTTAAAAAAAGACATAAGTTTTTATAAAGCAATCATTACAGCAGTGTATTGTTAGGTTTGTAAGATATGTAGATGTAATATGAATAATAACACAAAAATGGCAGGGAAGAGAGCCATATAATAGTAAAGTTTCTATATTTTACTGGAATTAAGTTAACATAAAGATGAAGTAGATTCTGGCAAATTAAGATGTATATTGTAAGCCCTAGAGCAATCCATAAGAAAATAGTACAAAAATGTAGTTAAAAATTATTAAAAAAATTAAAATAGTATGCTTAAAAATATTCACTTAAGACAAAAGGAGATAATAAAGGAGGAGGAGAAGAAGATGGGGAAATATCTAACTGCCATTAAGTGGGTATTCCATAATGTGGTCTCTCAAATACTCAATAATTTGATACGTTTTTGATAGAATAACTTTTCCTTAGTAGGCTCATTTCCCCCCTAAAATTAGTATCCTATTCATGCAACTCATTGCATTTGAAATCTTTTAAGCAAATTAATATGAATTCATATAACAAATTTTGTTTTAGGTGATTCCTTATATTAAATTTTCTGCTTCACAACCCTCTTCCTAAAAATATTAGGTTAATAATAGAACACACAGAGATTCACACAAAGGTAAATATTGAGATATACATTTTATTTTGTACTATTAGCTGTTAACTACATAGTCTCCTGATATTTACCAATACTCTAATACTACTAATATTGACAAAAGATGCATTTATTTATATGTGTGGTCTGGCACTACACATAACTGGAGGGACAAGGATCCATTAATTCTGTAATGTATTTAAGTTGAATGCATCAAAACAACCATTTCATGACTCATTTAATATCCTCAGTATCGCTTAAATAGGAGTATGATGCTGTGTAGGAGAAGGTAATTATTAATGATTAACAGTAGTCATAATTACACAAGCACACAGAGCATTGAGCATATTCATATAGAACAACATATTGTTTAGAAATATATGTACCTATATAATTTTGTATATTTATAAATACTAGATGACTTTAAATAATGGTGTATGTGTATACACACACACACACACACACACACACACACACAAGAACACCGTATCCTATCATAAAGCATTGTAGATATGCTTTGGTGCTTGGAAACATTGAGTGTGCTCCTGGCAGATCTCTCTGACAATTTGGCAGAACTAAGTACACAGCTGGGAGAATCAGACTGCCTGCATTTAACTCCCAGCTAAGCCATTTATTAGCTGTGTGACCTGGTATCTGGAACATACAATATTGTCTTCCTTGTGGTGTTCTTGAAGATTAAATGACTTCTTAATGCATATAAAGCCCTAGAAAGCACCAGGCAAATAGTAAGTGCTCAATCAATTTTAGCTGTCATTATTGATCTTTTTTTTTTTTTTTTTGATTCTGCTCTTCCAGGAGATAAAATAGTTGCTTTCACATCTGGAGCATGTGTTAAATTTAGATTATGTTTCCCATCTAAGAACAGTTCTTCATAATATGTCTTTTATTGTGATGATGTCTGCAACTGTCACACTTTTGTCTGTGGCTTTCTTAGAGTTTGAAAATTTTAATGTGCAGCTATTAGCATGTCATGAGTTTTACCTGGAATGTGGTTGCTTTCCAGGAAAATGAGTAGGTATATTTATAACAATTTTCATGGATCTTTTATGTGTTGTATAAATAGGTGGGGGTATGATGAAGACAGACTATTTTGAGACCCTTCCATGTGGTCTTCCTACCTCTTGTCTCTCCATGTTTTGTTTCCTTCTATACATGGGGGCAGGGTTGTTTATCTCTTTTGTTCACTGCTTTGTCTGTAACACCTAGAAGAGTACCTGGCACTCCATAAGCACAAAGGAATGTACCGTAGTACTTCCTAATCTAAAACCATTAACTTTTCAGTATCTGCCCTTGATTTTATTCCAGTCTCAAACTACCTTTATATAACTATTTCCCAAACTGAATGTCAGATGCTTCTATAAAATAAAATAGTTTGTTATTATCTGAGCATCCTCCTTCTTTCTTCCCTTTATGTCTATAGAGATGCTATCTGATCCACCCATCAAATCTTATGCCATCACTTCTTCTGTTGCAAACCGCACCCATCTCCCAAGACCAGCTCAGACTCTAACCCAGCTTCCTTACTCACCTGTATCCCCTCAGCCTCTCTTGTCTGAATGTCACTGGCTTTGTATCTCTTTCCTGTGTCATTTAATCATTTTTTATATTCTAGTACAATTATTTGTGTATGTTGTGTCTCTCTCTAGAACAGCGACCATGTCCGCTTCACCATTGTATTCTTCACAGTGAATGGAGGTAGCAAGTATTTGACAACAACAAACATTTAAAGAAAGGCCTACTCAGTGCCAGATACTGAGCCTAGTGATAGGCTGGCTTTTAGGAATGTGATATTATATTATATTATATTCTCTTCTTGTGTTTTCTAAAACTATTTTCCAAATGAATGACTAATCAAATTCACATGTTAAGCACCATGGTGTTGCAAAATAGTCCCTGGACTTGGTAATAGATATACTGAGTTAAAATCTAAGCTATGTGACTTTGGGATGATCACCTCCCTTTCTAAACACTTTGGCTTTCTTGTCTGAAAGTAGGAATAATAGACCCACATTATAACATTAAATGAGAAAGCATATGCATAGGGCGGGGATCCTAACCAAGGTGCTTAGACTGAGGAAGATACCAAATAAAAGTGAACTTCCTTATGGAAGTTCTCTTTGAATAAAAGTAAAATGAGTTTTTCAAGGGTGTCATCAGCTGTTCATTGTTATTTTTCCAGCTGTAGCTCTATCAATCTTCGAATAGGCCATGCAGACTCACAGTGCCAGGCCCCTGGGTCTGTTATGATGCCAGACAGTGCTGCTGCCCTCTTGTTCTAGAAGCTCTCTGGCAGATACCTATTTGTGTGCTGAGGTGCTTATAAACTGCTGCTCTCTGCTTAATCTTCATGAAATATGTGGATTCTATAATGAGTTTTGTTTTATGTACTTGTGTTTTATCTACAGCACACAGAATTGCAGGCACTACGATTTGTGGGGGCATTTTCCCTTTTGCAAAATATCTTCACATCCGTTACTGAATTTGGCACTCCTGACAAGCCTGTGAGCATGGTGGGCAGGTGTCATGCCGTCATACACCCTTTGCAAATCAGGAAATAGAGCCTCAGAGTTTAAGTGGTCTGTCCAAGGTCACATAGTTAAAACGTGGCAACAGTGGAGGTCAATAAAACACAAGTCGTCTGGTTACAAATTATGCGTCCTCTCTATTGTACTCAGCCTGAAAGCAAAGGAGTATTTGACAACCCTAATGCCCTTCACCCTAACCATCTCCTCCATTCTTCCTTTGGCAGAGGCGTCCATCCTGAGCTACGACGGCAGCATGTACATGAAGATCATCATGCCCATGGTCATGCACACCGAGGCAGAGGACGTGTCCTTCCGCTTCATGTCCCAGCGGGCTTACGGGCTGCTGGTGGCTACCACCTCCAGGGACTCTGCCGACACCCTGCGCCTGGAGCTGGATGGGGGGCGCGTCAAGCTCATGGTTAACTTAGGTATCGTATGAAGTACCCTCTGCCAATCCGTTTGGGCTTGTGTTCCCTTTCTTTTCTGATTTTCATTGGTTTGATTGAATTCCTTGTTTGTTTCTCGAAAGTTAGCTGCTCATCTCTTGTTTCATAGACCAAGGATAAAACCCAACAGCAACAAACACCTTCTCCTTGTTTCTGCATGAGGTTTTGATGTCGATTTCTGGTTTCTGACAGTGGTGGTTTCTTTACTAGATTATTTATTTTCTAAGTTTCCTTTCTTGGTTTTTTGGAATCGTTTAGCTTTGTGTAAAACACGCTACTTTGGTCCATCTTTTGATCAATCATATTCCCATTAAGTCCAGCTCCTCGGTCACCACTCAAAACAGTCAAAGCCAAGGCCAAGCCCAGGGCAGGAAGTGGAGGCAAAATGAAAGGGTGGGTTGTGGAGAACTAAGCCCCGTGAGTAAGAGGAAGGGCTTTGTTTCCAGCTCCACGGTGACTATTCGAAGGGGGGATTCTGGTGGCAGTGATAGCACTGTTTTCTCCTTGTACTTTCTCATAGTGAGAGGACAGTGTCAGATTATTTCTGACATCCCACTGGAAAAATAATTCCCTAACTTTAGACTCTCTGACATGTGGAAGGAAAACGTGGATGCTAATATACGTACCCGTTTTCCTTCCTGACATTCTCAACCATCATTCAGCAGCCCTTTGTGCAAAGGTTGTTACCTCACACTGTTACCAGTTACTCTGTTGTCCTCCTATAATAAAATACGTGTCCATTTTACCTGAGAATTGAAAAATTATGACAACTTCAAATCTGTAGCTTTACTAGAAGGAGAACCATTCTTTCAATGTAATTAAGTATAACAGACACTTTAGAAATTCTCCTCCTTAGGGCTTCATGTTCTCTCCTGCTATTGACCTTCTCTATTAGATTCTAATTGACCTTCTATGGAGAATGGGGCCCCTCGAAGAATAAATAGAGGAGGGGAAAAATCTCTATTTCTGCTGTTTCTACTCAGCAGAAAGTCAATGCCCAGTTTTGACAGGATTAGTGCTATAGCTGAGTCCAAACTTTCTAAGCTAATGGATTTATTTGGGTATATGGGGTATGTTTGGATACAGTGCTCCTTTATAAAGATTTCAGTGAAATGGTATGTCAGAGGCATGGAGAAGTGATGGACAAATGTACCAGATGCCAGACCACGTATAGATATATGTGGCCTGCTGGGAAGGTGGAGTTTTTATTCCATACTAGTCTTATTTGCTGTTAGGTCTACCGGTCACACTTAGAAAATGCCTACAACGTAATCCTAAAATCTCTAGGACACAGAAGACTGTTTTGAGCAGTGGCTTATTTAGTTACGTCTTTTTCTTTTTCTCCTAGTTTGCAGCTTTTCAACACTATGCCATTTTTCTTGCCCAACCTTATTCGATTTCTGTTGTCAGTGTGTCTCTTAGTTTTTTCCTTTGTTTGTGTATGTGTGTGTTTGGTTATTTTAGGTTTTGATTTTTCTCTTTTGCTGGATCTTTTCTGTGTTCTTGAGTTTCTAATCCTCCCCACCATCAACCATGGTAAATCAAAAGATGGTATTCAACCCTTCAAAGGCCCAAAGCCTGCGGCCCGCATAGCAAACAGCCTTGAGAACAGAGAGTACTGAGCAGCCTACAGGGACTGGCATACCCCTGTCCCTCCCTCCCTGCCCTCCCCACACCATCCTCTCCACCTTAAACAAGCCAGGGTAAGAATATATTACCTAAAACCAAGCTACCGGTTGGTAGCTGATTATCTACTTCTCAGAAAAACAACAGAAGGAATTAAAAACAAAAATTAAACAAAAACAAAGACAAACATAACTTCTTAACTAGCTCATGGAAAAAGAAGATGAAGACCATTTTTATCTATGAATCTTTTTTAAAGTAGGAGAGAGACATACACATGAGGATGATTCTAGTCCTATGGTATTCTTAGGGGACTACACACTGTGTCTTTAAACAAATGGTTTTTTTTCCTTATTACATATTGTTTTATAAAGATTAGAATGTCAACTGTGATAGGTCTCACATCTTAGAAGGAAAAACTGGGGTGAGGAAGAGAGATAAAAGGGGATAGCAATGAAGGAAACAGGTGGACAGATTCTCATGCACACTTGTGCACACTCATGCACACACATGTGCACATCCTGAGTGAGTCATAGATCCCACGTGTATTCCTAGAAGCATTATTTTTCTATTTTAAACTCCGGCAAAAATATGGGAGATGTAATTTTCAAATAGACTTTGCTTTTGCCTTTTGGCTTCTTTTTGCACACCATCGATCTAGCTCCTACCAAATTAAAACATCTTAGGCAAAACAGAGCCCCTCGGAAGAGCGCGCTATGCTTCTCCAGAAGCAGTAGTTGTTTCTTTTTACCCTGAAGCATACAGTCCATCACGATGACTGGTCTGAATATATTCAACTTCCTTTCAAACCTGACATGGGAAACGGACCTTAGAGTCCTTATGCTTGTGTACATTTAACTCTTCGTATGCATGCTTTGCTCAAATTCTCCTTTCGCCCCCTCCCCAAAATAGACCACTTCATGAATATTTTCTTTATCCTTGTCATGAATTCACATTTCCTTCTTGGTTACAGAAGAAAATGTCTCTAAGCAGAGTTGGCTGTCACACACATTCCACCAAAACTAATTTCCTAGGTCACTTTGTTCCCTCCATGTACGTTGTCTTTTTTCTAGCATATGCACACGTGGTATTCCAGTTTATTTTAAATCATTCACACATACAAGCTCATGATATAAAAGCCTAGTATATATTTCTCTGATTAACATATCTTATGGATTCCAAGGAGACTGGTCTTCCAAGGGCTTTGTTTTCTGAAGACAGTCCTATGTGCTGATAGCAGGTCTAAGAAATATCCCACAACACAGTACATTTTTAAAAGTTGTGAGGTTAGCTATTGATCAGCCATTGTTTGATCCTTTAGAATTAAAATATATAATAATATTTCATTACTACAGTATATGCAAAGCTTTAAAGGACCTCATTTTAATCTCATAATTTTGTGAGATATAACAAAGTGTTTTTATGCTTACTTTTACATATATGAAACAGAGTTATATGATTTTTCAAAGTTTACATAAAAAGTTGATAGCAGAGCTGGGACTAGAACCCTTGTCTCCAAACTGCTAGATCAGTGTGGGTTATCTGTGCCCTCCACAAATCAATGTGCTGTCAGTCTTAATGACCTCTAACTGCTTTCGTGATGGCCACCTTTGAAGCAAGCACACCGGGAATGCCCACTTTCCTCAGTGCCCAGTTTGAATTGAGCTACTGCAGAAAAGTCAGTTGATATGGGCAGAGTCTTCAGGGTCCTCAGCAGAGTGCCAGGAGCCCTTCTTCCATGGCAGAGGCTCTGAGGGAGTGACATGCAGTTTGATTAATTGCATTTCAAGTCTCCAAATGTTCCCTCTCTGGAAATCTACTTGCTGACTACTGTTTACTCTATGCATTATTGAAAATACACAACTATTAGAAAGATTCACCTCTTCCATGTTCAACTCAAAGCTCACCAATATGAAGATTAATAATTTCTCCCCATTTACTAAAATAAAACAAAAAACTAAATTAAAACAGACAACACACACATACACACACATTCCTACAAAGATATACCAAGACTTAGGTAGTCTTTTTTTCAAAGAGAGAACTCTGGCTGTTCCCAAAGATAGATGTAAAGAAATCGCCTTGCCACATAAATTCCCCTGACTCATTTTTTATTAAAAAAATATATTCTTACTAACAAGAACACTCCCTCAGATGCTATGAAGAAAGGACTGGAGTTTTCTCCTTGACCTCCTTATTCTTTGGGTAAAGTGGTGAGATAATTCCTTACATCCATGTTTAAAGGAAACCAATCTCCATCTTGAAAGCTTCAGGTCCTCACATTGATTTAAAGGCACCTTCATTTCACTTCACATGGAACCATTTGTATGACCCAGAAGGATGAGTCCAGCCTCTCCCCTAGAGGGAAAGGTTCTTGTCTAATAATAAAATCCTCCGCTGCACAAAAGCCAAATAAGTGAACCACTTATTGTTGGCAGTCCTTGGTTTTGTTACTTTAGGTCCCCTCTTTCTTGTTTCTTAAGAATACCCAAACACCTGTTGCTTTCTCTCTCTAATACATCAGGAAGAAGCATTTGTCCAGCTTTGGGGGATTGTAGGTACAACCAATAGCTGAACCCTCTCTCGTTCCCTCCCTCCCTGTCCCCACCAGGGGCATGGCCTTCTCTGTCTGGTGATCGTACCGGTTGCTCCAGGGCTGTTTGCTCCCACTTTTCTGTTGCGGTTGACGACACATGACAAACCTAACCGCACGAAACCAAACCCAGATTTTTCTCAAGAGATGTTCTTCTGGGGGAACAAATAAGCTTTCTGTGCCTCCTTCCTCAGAATAATTGGGCGTTATAAATTGCCCTTATCCAGACTTCACATAGTTTCATTTTACCCTATTGGTTGCCACTGGTTCCTTTTTCACTTGCTTATAATAGTTTGCTTTGGGAAATTCAAATGGTGGCATTATCCTTGACAAGCCCTCTAAAGATTGTTGGGTCATCCTTAAGCAGAAGAGCACAGTTCGTAACTGTATTTTTTCCTGTACCTTTCTTCCTTTTTAAAAAATCACTTGACTTCTATCTTTTAATATCTGACTTTAAACAAATTCTTACTAGAATTCCCACTATCATAAACCCACCTGAGGTTCACCCGGGCAGATTGGTAACAACTCACCTGAGACATTTCCCTAACCATTCCTGCCCAATCCCCTACTCATGCCCACTGACCCTGCTGAAGAATATTTGTGTGTGCACCCATGACTCTCAAATAGAGATTAATACAGTGACAGATATTCTGATCTCTGACACAGATTACCAGCACTGGACAATTAGCGATCCTTTTCTTTTTTTCTCTTTCCCATAAAAAATAAAATAAAACCAAGACCAAAGAATTTTCTCCCCTCAAAGTGCAGAATCACAGAGCGGGATGGCAAAGGTGCCAAGACCTCCTCCACATGTGCCTGCCTTGCCTTCTCCCCGAATGCTGTAGACCCTTCATTCAGTCTGAGCATTCAGGCAGGAAGACAGAGATGGGCTTCGTGAGGGGGTTGGTCTGGGGGCCTTTGAGAGAATAGCGATCCACTGTGATCACGTCATACAACCCCTTTCACCCTACACCTGACCCCACCTCTCTAAAATCTGGGATGGGTGTTTGTGCGGTTAGCTGTTTGCAAGTGGCCATTTTATGACGGGAAATGACCAGGTGGTGTTAACCCTTTCCTCACCTCTAAAGACGATGGCAAGTCTGCCTATGCAAATTTCTATAGCATCTGGGGCCCGACCTAAGGAGAAGGGTGGATGGGGTTTGTTTTTGGAAAAAGAGAAAGGGTTAAATACTGCACTGAGAAACTTTATGGGCAGAATTTTAAAAGGATACCATGTGTCAGACTGGTGATATATCTTTTGAATACTAATACAAAAATTGTGTTAATGCTATGTCTAAAGGTAAATTTTAAGAAGATAAATTGAAGGGGGAAATAGAATATAACCTGCATTTGGTGGGGAAATTTTTGCCTAATTTTCCAAGTTTAACAAAATTAATATTTCAAAATCTAGGTTTAAACTTGATATAAATGAATAGGTTTTTTTTAAAAAAAAAACATGCTTGGTGTCTATTGTGGATATATATGTATACCAGTATATATCTCTATACATATGTGTATATATATGTGTGTGTGTGTATATATATATGTATCCAACTTTACTAAATAATATACTGTACATATACACCCACCCTTAAACTTGTACATACTGTATATATATAAAATGGCCACATTTCTTGCGTGTGTCTGTCCCCGGAAGGGTGGACTGATTGTTTTTGGATGTCTGCAGCTGTTACCTTGAAGGATGCAATTTCATCTTTCATTTATTTTTCCCCATCTAGACTGTATCAGGATAAACTGTAACTCCAGTAAGTTTTCCCTCAAGTTTCATTTTGTTCTTAAAAAAAAAAAGAAAGAAAAACTGAATTTATTTTGTTTACTGTTTTATGAGCTGTTTTTTATTTGAATTTTTTTTTTTTTTGACAGTAGAGTTGGAGGGATCTGGAGGGATGGGGGAGGGGAAAGGGCTGTGTGTGGTTTGGGTGTGGTTTCTGAATTGGGGCAGGTCCTCTCTTCTTTCCTTGCTCTATATGCAGCAAAGGAGGAAAGGGCATGGGAATAATGAAATAACTTGAAAATGAATTGAAATGGTAATTTGTTGTCTTTGGGAAATAACTCTCAGAGTGAACAAAAAGCTTTAGAAGCAACCAGCATGCACTTCTCCACTACCAAAAGCTTCAGATAATAAAAGCAAAGTTCATGACCCAGAGGTGGCTGCCAACTCTGACATTTCTTTCCTGGCATTTATCACTGTTGGGGACTTTTAGTGGGATAGGCAAAGCACTGCTCTTGGTGCTAATGCAATATTTTAACCAAAGACTTGAGACACACTCTGGCTCTGCAGAAGGAAGGATTGTGGTCTATTATTTTCACCTTATCCCGTTCAAATACTCTAGCTCTTCTAGAAGGGTCCTAAAAGATACAGGCTGAAAATAATTCATGCATTTCTCCCTCTGCCTCTGCACATTAACTGGAGTCAATGAGGGAGGGAATGTGAAGAGAACAGGAACAATAGGCATGAGGGAAAGAATAGGCCAAGTTGATGAAAGGGAGAAAAAAAGGAGAAATATGCTTTGAGTGCTATAGCATATTAGTTAGACTAATTAACACTAAATGCTATAACAAGCAATCCCAAAACTTTAATAGATCAACAAAAAAAGATTTATTTCTTGTTCAGGCAAAGTTCAGTGATAATTGGACAGCTCTCCTGGACCTCATTATTCAAAGAAGTAATCCAGGGATCTAGGATCCTTTCATGAGTTGGGTCTGCCACCTTGGATTTCTTCACTTCCAGCTGTATCTACAGGGAAGAGAGAGAAAGAGAGCTTGGATGGTTGTACAATAAGTTTTATTGCCTTGCCTGGAAGTGACATACTTTATTTCTGCCCATATATTTTTTTTGTCAGATATACCTCATTCATTCTAAATGCAAAGAAAGCTGGAAAATGTAGTCTTACAGTACACCCAGGAAGAGAAAATTGGATTAGTTGAGCATTTAACACACACAGTTTTCTACATTATTTCATCATTTCTTGGTTCTTTCCTTGCTAGTGTCTTTCTATAGGAATAAAAAGGAAATAATCCACCTTTTACATGTTTATTCCATCCTAGTAAGTCTATTATAGATGTTAATTTTGCCTTCTTTCTTGGTGGGAGATATATTTTAGGGATGAAAAACTAATAAAACCCAATTTTACTTTTTGGGGGTCAAATGTTCCATCTAAATTAACAAAAAAAGAGAAATTTTACGATCTATATAAACAAGCACTTACAAGAGTGCTTTATGCTTGTCTTGGCATCACTTTTAGTTACTTTAAGCACTGTCCTATTTTGCTATGTTTAAACATTTCTAATTAGCCAGAAATTTCTCATGATATTTACATCATTAAAAGTCTAATTGAAACATCCTTTCTCTCCAAAGCCTGGAGTTTTCTATTTTTGTCTTTTTGTTTTTTAAGCAGCTTTATTGAGGTATAATTTTCATACCACAAAATTCACCCATTATAAGCCTACAATTCAATGACTTTAATTAAATTTATAGAGTTGTCCAAACATCACCACAATCACATTTTAGAACATTTCTATTACTTCAAAAATTTTTTTCATGCTCATTTGCAGGAAATCCCTGCTCCTACCCTTAGCTCTAGGCAACTACTTCTGTGCTTTGTTTCCATAAATTTGCCTTTTAGACCTTTCGTATAAATGGAATCATATATTGATACATAGTCATTTGTATCTAGCTTCTTGTAATAAGTTGTGTAGCATTTCTATGGAAAGCTGTCATCTTTCCTTTTGCATTGGTTTCCAGAAGGAAATAATATGGAAACTCAGGATGGAGGTGGAAAATCTCATATACAAAGCTGTTGTCTAGCATCTTCTGGCTTCAGAGACTGACTTGGAGAACAGAGGATGGAAGGAGTTATTTAATCAGAATATTAGGACTTGATTTTGATGCTCTGTCTGCAATTTCTCATGAAGTCAATTCCATATATTCCATATGATCAGCCACAGAAAGAAAGTCCTTATAAGATAAGTTCCAGGATTCTCTCTCCTGGGAAGATAGTGACACAGATAATAGGTTTTCTAAACCTGAGAAAATATTTTCTATTAGGGACCAACGAAATCAGCATTGAGAGGAAAATATGTCAGCAAAGATATGCTCCCAACTTTGATTAGGTATAAAAACAGTGTAACTTACTTTAATTCAATCATTAAGTAAAGAGTCAAGGTTACATTTTGAATTCTCATGATAAACCTTTAACATGCTAAGAAAGTTAATTTTGTTGGGAGCATCAGAGAAATAGCACAGTGCTCACTGGTTCAATTGTGGTTGACGAGGAAAAAACAGGAGTTTTTTAAACTAATCTAAGACCTTCAGTGCTGAAGAATGTAAACATGTATCTAGGATTATGTAGAGTCACAAAGTAAATATACATTTTACTGAAGTTGATTTTAATTGTTGATTTGGAGTAAAAGTTTAGATTGAAACCAAAGCAATATATTATGCAGAAGAATGCAAATAAGCATGAATCTTTAAGAATAAAAATGTAAGAATTTGGAGACATTTTATTTTTATTGTGTATCTTCTCTATTTCTTCCCTGGCATTATTGGCACTTGAGTGGAAAAATTTGAAAAGACTGCAATTAAATTTGGAGAGAAAATGGGTCCAGAGTGATTAGAACTTCTAAACTCCTTTTCTCATTGACTCTATGTCGGGATTTGTAGCTCCACCTATTAAAGAATCTCGAGTTGTTTCTGTAATAGGTGTGCAGGTCCTGGCTTTTACCTGAATTTTAACTGTGAGAGTATAAGGTGTAAGATTGACCTGCAGCCTGGGTTTAGATGCAGGGGTCCTCAAACTTTTTAAACAGGGGGCCAGTTCACTGTCCCTCAGACCGTTGGAGGGCCAGACTATAGTTTAAAAAAAAAAAAACTATGAACAAATTCCTATGCACACTGCACATATCTTATTTTGAAGTAAAAAAACAAAATGGGCAAAAGCACCGGGTGGGCCAGATAAATGTCCTCGGCGGGCCGCATGTGGCCCGCGGGCCGTAGTTTGAGGACGCCTGGTTTAGAGGGAGGGGTCTTTCCTCTCACCCCTCCACTTGATGTCCTGCTGTCATTTCAGTAGAAATCATAGGGTTCCATTGCTCATGTTACAAAACAGAACTTTTTTTCCCTCTAAGAATTAAATTTTAATCACGTTCGAATATAAGTTCATGAACTTTTCCAGTAATTGTTTTGTAGGGTGCCTGTTCTCTGAAAAGTCACTCAGGTAAAATACTAAATGACATCAGCTATTTGTTTCCTGTTCCTCTGCCACAAAATGTTGTTTGTTCTGGGAAATGGCTATTTCCATGGGATTGTGTGACACTCTATAATGGAGAGACGAGCGTGGAAAAGAAGGATGATCTTCCAGCATTAGGAGAAAACAACTGGCCACGATCGAGGGCAGAGATCTTGAGACCAAATCAGAGTGTTCTTCTAGCTTTCTTCCTTCCGGCGTTGTGGCTTGGCCTTCTGTCAGACACCATGGCCCAGTTCCACGCCAAGGGTTTCCTACCAAGAGGCAGAAATGGTTTTCTAATCAGCTTCTGTCTTTCTCCCTATCCTAACTTCTCTTTTTCAATACTTTGCCTTTGCCTATGCTATCTAAGATATATCTGTCATTACTCATTCACACCATAAATTCCTCTCCAGCTGTTCTCAACACACACATATTAGAAATTGTGTAAATCAGGGTCTTTGGTTGAATCAAGGTCATTGCTGGGTTTGATTCATCTGGCAGAATATATTTAAAGATATTTAATCAAGAAGTTTCCAGCTTAGAATTTAAATTACAAAAGGACAACAGAGTTGGCAGTCATCATGGAGGATTGAACTCCAGGGGGTGACCTGGAAACACTGCTAAAGAAAACAGGGCTGCTTTCTGGAGAATTTCTGGAGGAAATTGCCTGTTCCTATGGCTCCAGTTCCATGAGGCTGGCAGTAACCTAGAGGCATGCAGTTCTGGAAACAGGTATGCACTTCTCCTTGGTCTTGTGGGTGTTTGTTCAAATGAAAGCGTGGAAAATGGTTTGTTGTCTTTTACCTCGTCTGATTGTTCCTTAGCCCTGTAACTTCCTAGCCCCTACTTTATTCTATCTTTTTCAAGCCATGTGTAGTATGAATGAATATAACGAACTTATATTAATTAAATGAATAAACATAATGAGCACATATTTATAAATATCAAATGCCCCTTTTCCCATCTCTTTCTCCTCTCAAAGGATAATTCTGCAGTCTTGTGGTTATTTTCTTAATGTTTCTAAAAAGGAGTATATGTATGGCTTAGGAACTATAATATGCCTGGTTATTTAGGTTCATGTAGAAAGACCTCCCTCTTTTACTAATTACTTTGAACTTGAAGCCTTACTAATTTATCTGTAAAGAGACTCATACTTTCTTCTTAGACACAGAGGAGCAAAGAAATAGAGTGCCATACAAAAATATACTAATCTTAAGACTTTGAAGTGTCACATGGAGCCATTTGTGTCAAAGAACAGCTTTGGTGATGTTGTCTGCCTTCCATACACTCTGATATCTTTGGATCGTCATAGAGGTGCACAACAATCTCAGAGATGTATGAAAATAACATCACAAGGTTATGAAAATAACATCACAAGGATATGATATCTCCGAATCGTACTTCCCAAGGCTGCTAGTATTTAATTGAATATTCCTCCTCTTGTACTTGCTTGCCTAGTGCCTGTTTTTTGCCTTTGGTCTTAGCTTCTGTGGTTTTAGTTTCTAAGCAGACTTCATTTTCAGTGTTTTGGCAAAGTCCACTGCATGTAGGTGGTTCTTGCTTAATTTAGGCACAGCTTGGTGACCTACAGTTTATTATACTAGACTTTTGTTTTTCTTCTCTTTCTTTTTCTCTGTCTTATCTCTCTATGGTACCAGGCATATGTGATTGCATTTTTCGGCACATTTTATCTGAGATTCCTAGAGCTGATTGTTTAGCTCATCCTTTTAACTCAGAAACACTTGGCTCAGACCACCCAGGAAGGCTAACTTCTTCACTATTAGAAGTCTTCCTGGAAGAAAATTATAAAACCCTCTTTGATATCCATTCCAAGAGTTGAGTAACTTTGCTGTCAGCCATTTGCCTGACCAAGCAACTTACCTTACCAGAGGTTTAGGGGAGATGGAAAAATCGTGACAAGATCCTAGATAATATAGTAATATATTATCTGTCAAACTATGAGCATCAAACCTGAGATTTTTTATTTCCATACTAGATGATTATATTAGGACTTGGTTTAAATGATTATACTCCAACTTTTCTCTAAACCTGATTTTTAAAAGATAATGCATAATTTCTTCTGCTTGGAATGTATGTTTCTTGTAACATGTAGAACATTTCAAGTGCAAGTATAATTATAATATCAGTAACAGCAAGATTCGAGTATGATAGCGAGGTTCTTCCTAGATATTTAACACTAAACTCTTCTTAATAAATATTAGTTCAGATTGGTTTTATTTTTAAATAGTTAAAAAAATTATACATGGAACAAAGGGCAAAGTAGAGAAAATTCTTTCTCCCACTACTGATCTTAATTCCCAAACTCCCATTCTCAGATGCAATTCAAACTTATCAGTTTTCTTGATATATTCTTTCAGGGATATTCTATGAGCATATGACATATAGTTATAACCACATCCTTCTTCTCCTTTGCCTCCTTATCTTTCTTCTTATCCTCCTCCTTGACATAAACATCAACATACTCTTCCATATCTTACTTTTTCCCCCACTTAAAATGCCTTAGGGACTATTTCATGTAAGAATGTAAAGGTCTACTTTATTCTTTCTAATGGCCACATAATATTCCTTTTTATGGGGATATCATAATTTAAGTCAACACCTTACTGATATACATGTCGATTTTGCTTAGGCTTTTATGACTACAAAAGGTAATAAAATATATATTTTTGTTTGTTAGTTTTTGCATACATGCACAAAAATTTATATTGGATAAATCCCTAAAAGTGGAATCGATGAGTCAAGAGATAAGTGCATTATAAATATGATAGATATTCCCAAACTGCACTCCAAAGAGGGGCGTACAAATTCACATTCCTACAAGCAATATATATGAGTGTGTGTTTTTCCTCACCCTTCCAACACACCTTATATGACCCAACTTTTTATTTTCTTAAAATAGTTTTTTCAAAATGTTACTGTCACATATTCAAATGGGAGCTCATTACCTATAAATATTTTCTTTCCATTCTTTTACTTCCTCAATTACATGTATGGGCCATTGTCATTCACAACTTTGGTAACCACCTATAGCAAAAATTTTTTAATAGAAATCTGCTATAGCAGCATTTTATGTTAACCTGTTTTTCAACAAACAGGGATACCATAGAAAAATGGTGACATAGTAATTTTGTATGATTTCTCTCCTATGTTACTATTAATCTTTGTTGAAATCTCAGCAGAGAGAGGCATTTCAGGGCAATTACAAAGAGCAAGGAGGACTCTGGAGCCAAATAGCTTGGGTTCAACCCTTGTCTGTACCACTACTGAGCTCTGTATCTTTGGACAAGTTACTACAATTCTTAGTTTCTTCAATTGTAAAATGAAGATAATTACAGTAACTGCTTCTTTGAGTAAGACCATAACCTGGCACATAGTACATGCTAAATAGATGATGATGACAGTGATGATGACTATCATAATATCTCAATTGAAAAGATGCTTTTTTGAGAACTGTACTTGTACCAAAATGAATAGCCATATATTCTTTAAAACATAATTTTAAGTAGCTAAATAGATGCCTATGAAATGATCATTTCTATTTTCTCTGGCCAATTACCAGGGAATAATAAACTCTCTTCCAGGGCTATGAGAGTTACATTGGATTCTGCATCAGTAGCCATTACTAATAAGACTTGTGATGATATTAAGAAGATTTCAATAAAGATCAACAATTATATAGGAGATAAACCACACAAAATTGCTATCTTTAGTTCACGTCAGAATTTTTCCCCTCGCAGTGCATTATGTTAAATACTTGGTGTTAACCCAGAACGAATGAAAATATTTTAACTTCATAAGTTCTTCTATGTTTGTTTTTGGGACGCTGTTATCATTTAATCAAAGTTTAATAGTGTTCTATATAATGTAAATATTATCTTTAAAATGCACAGATCTGATTAGATGATATTGTCATATTTGTGACTTTAATATCTACTATTAATAACATCAATTTTATATAACTAACCAGGAGTTAAAACTAGATTCAGATAGTTAAGAGTTTTGCAGCAGTGGTATAGATTTCTGGCTAGAAACATTGCTGTCTGTTCTGCTTCCTTGGCACATTCCTATTTATGGCTTTGAGAGTCACCAAGTTCATGCAGACCATAGTGAGAAAGGAAGACTAGTTCACTAAGAGAAAAAAGAGCAATCCTCTCAGGAGATCTTTCATTTTGGTTTAAATCCGTTTGTTGAAGCATAGCATGATGAGTCAATGTGATAAGAGATTCACACCTGGCCCTTTGGGTCATTCAAATTATACATATGTTAATGGACTGGTGGCTCAGTCCTTATAAGATCCATACTTCATACCCAGAAAAGTAGAAGATTAATGATAATTTAGCAGTGGAACTACAGTATCATCCATCCCCAGCTTCTAGGAATGTCTTTTGAGAGCAGGTTGAAGGAGACATTAACAGAAGAAGAAACTTCTCCTTCAGTGGCTTTGGCTAAAAACACTTTTTCTGTGATTTCAAAATGGTCCCTAGGTTCTAGGATGAAATATATTACTTTTTGCTTATCTTATATACAGGGAGTTCCAAGTGTGGAAAAGTGCACTCAGGATGGTACTTTAACATTTTTAATTGATATGAAATTTAGAAAGGATAAAGGGATTGGGATCTAGCACCTAATTAAAAGGTAAATGGGATATGAGCTTGTGGCATTAAATTATAAATAAGTGGCTTCCAAAAGACAGTGTACTTTGTTTCATTGAAGTACAAAGCAGGGGAAAAAGCAAAGGAGGAGAAAATGGACTTAAGTTAAAAGCACAAGCCTTCACAGGGTTGTCTAGTCCATTTTGTGTTATAACAGAATATCTGAGGCTGGGTAATTTATAAAGAAAAGTGGTTAATTTGGCTCATAATTCTGGTGGCTGAAAGGTTCAAGATTTGGCAGCTGCATCTGGTGAGGTCCTCAGGTTGTCTCCCCTGGTGGCAGATAGTAGAAGGGAAGTCAGTCTGTGCAAAGAGATCACATGGAGAGAGAGGAAGCAAGAGAGAGAAACTAAGGATTCTTTTTAATGACCCACTCCAGTAGGAACTACTGCATTCCCATGCAGAACAGGAACTCACTCTCCCCTGCAGGAGGACATTAATCTATTCATGAGGGATCTGTCACCATGACCCAAACACCTGCCAACATCACCATGTAGAGGATCAAATTTCAACACGCTTTTTGGTGGGAACAAATCGTACTGAACCATCGCAAGATGTATCAATATAAACAAAGTTAATCGAGCTGCCAAATTTTAGGAAAGAGTGCTAAATAAAGGAGTGACATTTCTCTAACCAGACATCTTAAAAATAGGCAAAAACCTTGCCAATTTAGGAATGTTCTATTGTGAACTATTTGGCAAGAGAGGCAGTATATAGACACATAGACTCAAAGAAAAACCTGTTTATCGATCACAATTCCAACTATGGTACTTAGTCATATAAAATTAATGTATGTAGTTTGAATATATCAAGTAGAGTTAGTGTACCTAGTTGGATATTCTCTCTCTCTCTCTCTCTCTATATATATATATATATACACACACACACACGTGTGTGTGTATGTATATATAGACAGAATGAGAATCTTATGCAAGTACAATCTAAAATTTTATACTGATATCTACCACTGTAGTATTTCCATGATCTGAAGCTCCTTAGATATAATATGTGTTCAATAATCATTAAGTAAATCAGATGATAAATTATACCAATTCCTCTACCTTGATTCATTGTTTTACAAATATTCTTAGGAATCAACATGAGAGGTACAAGCCTGAAAATTACAACTTTTGTCTTTTGTCATTCTAAAAGGAATAAAATTAACTGAAGAGTGAATTTGTCCTCTTATTACTAATAATCTGAAAGAATATTACTCTTTCTGTAAAACAAGATATTGCAGACAAAACAAATATTTTCATGAAGTCTGATTTGGCCAGGTTTTGGTTAGAAGTAAGGAAAATTTCATGAAGGAAGATAACTATGTATTTGTAAATATTGCATGTTGTCACTCTTCCTCATTCTTCCTTATTCCATGAATGTTTACTGAGAGTTAACAGGGTTCCGATGTTAAATGTCAGTTTTAGGGATTTATACTATGGATTTCCAAGGAAAATGTGAAAAATTTCTCATAGACTGAGCAGCTTCTCCCCCAACCTGGACCCTCCCCCTTCACACACTTTTTTTTGTAATTTCTTGTTTCTGTTAGAAAAATTGGACCTCAGATGCATATATGTCTAAAATTCAGATGAGTCTTCATAGATTTTGTTCAGGGCTGATTCAGCATTCAATTCAACGTCATGGTTTTCTTTTTCACAATGTATGTGTATGTATATTTCTCATGTTGATGCCCTGAACAATGGTCCACTTAACCAGGTATTTTTCCTGATTTTTGTTTTGTTTTGTTTTGTTCCAACCACCTGCTTGGAGCCATGCAAGCTCTGTCTCTGCTCCCCTGTCAACAGCTGGTATTTCAGGCACTGTAATTTTGAGTAAAAATGCTGTTTCTGATTTTCCTTCTACCTTTTGAAGGTTTCTTTATGTACCCTGATTCATTTTATTTGTCTAATTTCTATAGTCAGATTGCAAGGTGACAAATTCAGCAAATATATTTGGCCCTTCATTCTGCAGCTATGGATTCAACCAGTTGGGAATGGAAATATTTTTAAAATTTTTAAAAAGGCAATACAACAATAAATAATAATATAAATAAAAACACAAGGTAACTATTTACTCAGCATTTATTTTGTGTTAGGTATCATAAGCAATCTAGAGATGATTTAAAGTATACAGGAGGATATGTATAGTTTACAAGAAAATACTATGGTACACCATTCTATATAAAGCACTTGGGCATCTGTGAATTTTGATATCCACAAGGGTCCAAGAACCAGTTCCCCAAGGAAGCTATGGAATGGCTGTATTAGTTTTTGGCATAGTTTATACTTTGAGAATTGAGAGATATTAAAGTAAATTAAGATGGAAAGCAGGACTGAGGAATCTCTGAGCAGACAAATCCAGTAAGGTCTCATAAGTAACCTTAACCTTGCTTGATTTGCTAATATGAGCAAAAATTAACTCGAGCTATTTCTTATAAATACCTGTATTAAAGAGAAACATGACTTAAGCTCAACTAATCAGAAGCAGCTAACAAACTTATGTAACTAGGGACTTCCCAATGAGATAGACCAAATAAGGCAATAATAATGTTATATAGTTATAACAGTCAAATATTTCCTTTGCTTTACTTCCATGTTTGTCCTATGAAAGCCTCCACCTGTATTCCCTTGTTGGTGCCCCTGAACCACTTCACGTTTGGGGCAGCCCAATTTATGAATCACTGTTTACTCAAATAACTGTTTAAAAATTTTATTGTGTCTCAGTTTTAATCTTTTAACAGTTGGCCTCAATGAGATATAGGATGTACAGTGACCATTTGGCAAGCTCACATTATTGACCAAACTTTCCATTCTTATTTGGTAACAAGATAAATATATCAATAGATGTATTACTGATATATTAAGGTTATTAAGTAGATTATTAAGTATGAAATGTCCACTTTCCTTATGCACTAAATTTGACAGTTGATATCTCTGACGTTCCACTTTGACACTTCTTGTTTTAGTTTTATCATCAAGGTACATCCTTAGTCTTCCAAATGCACATGTTGGCTTATGATTATCTTTCAGTTTTTTTAGAGTGATTTTTGTGTAACCATGGATAAGACAAAAATTTGTGTTATTTTCAAATTTGAGTTCCATTGTGGAAACAATGTAGTGCAGACAGCTGAAAATAGCAATGAAATATTTGGGAAGGATGTGGCTAATGCTCACAGTACATCAGTAGTTTGAGAAGTTCCATTATGTGGATTTTAATTTTGAAAATTATCCACGTGGGTGACCTGAGACCAAGGTGGATAATGATGAGCTGAAAGATGTAGTGAAAGAAAATCCATCTCAACCTATGTGTGAATTAGCAGCCAGGTTTGGCATTACTATTCCAATAATATTGGATCATTTGAAACAAGTCAGCAAGGTAAAGAAGCTGGATAGATGGATTCTGCATGAATTAATTGAACATCAGAAGAGAAATCGTCTTGAAGCTTGCCTTTCTTCGTGGTCATGACATAAAGGCAAACCATTTCTACACCGTATTGTTATGTGTGATAAAAAATGGATTTCCTTTGACAATTTCAAGTGTTTGGCATAATGGTTGGATAAAGATGAAGTGCTGAAACACAGTTCAAAACCAAATATTCATCCAAAAATGCTAATGGTGTCTGTTTGGTGGTCCAGCAGTGGTATTATCCATTACGGCTTCATAAAACCTGATCTGTCCATTATAGCAGATGTCAACTGCACCCAACTGGCTGAAATAATGAGGATGCTTGTGATTAAGAAGCTGAAATTGATCAATTGAATACAGCCCAGTCCTCTTGCAAGACAATGCTTGCCTACATGTTGCACAAACAACACTGCTCACACCGCAGGAGCTGGACTTGAAAATTCTCTGTCATCTCATATTCAGCAGACCTTTCAGCAACTGACTACCACTTCTTCCAGGCTTTGGACTTCTTGCAAGGAAAAATATTCAATTCTCAAGAAGCTGTGGAAAATGTCTTTCACGATTTCATCGTTACATGTTCTCCAGGCTTCTTCACTGCTAGTATAAACAAGCTACCTACTGTTAAGATGGCAAACTGTGTCAATAGTTTATGCGCATACTTTGATCAATAGGACTGCTTCTTGTGTGAGATATAATAAACTATACTTTTGATTCAAATCAGGTGTTTCATATTTAATGACCTAATACTTCCCTTTCACTATGCCTACTGTATATAAATTATATGTATAAATTACAGCAGGTTTCACCCATATCTTGTAAAAGAGAAGATTTTAATTTGAATTCCATAGTTTCTGGAACAATTAGCCACCAAGTGGAATTCTGCTTACTGATTCGGAGCCTCTCAGCAAACACAGTTTTCAATTTTAGAATCAATTTTGGGAAGAAAACTCACAGACTGGGGTATGTTCGTTCTGAAAGAAATGGAGTAATTTAATGGCTGTTCCATTGATTAAGTGACTAGAGTCACATAACTTTTAAACTCTGATTAATTAGAAGTTAGGTAAATAAATCTTAGCAGAATTTCTACATTTCCTTCTCAATATGAAGCTGCGTCAGAGCAAATCTGATTGTGTAATATCCGTACACAAAAATATGCTGAAATAAAAAAAAAATAAAAGGCGAAAAAAAGAATAAAGGTTAAAAAGAAGAGAAACAACAGGAGGAGAAGGAGGGGAGGAGGAGGAGGAGAATGAAGAGGAAGAGGAGGAGGATGGGGAGGACCACTCAAGAGGAGTAATTTGAGAAGCTGGAGGACAAAAGGAACACTATCATGTATTGGAAACTAAATCAGATATGATTAGATTTTCTGTATAAAATGGAAACACAATGTAACAGTGGTTGAAAATTTTAGGGATTTGTTTTCCTTTCACATAAACATTGGGGTGACCAGTCCCTGGGCTGGGAAGCCTGCTCTGTGCTGTCATGATGGATCTGGGCTCGTTTTATGCTTCCGTTCCATGACCTTGTGTGCGTGGCTACCTTTCCACAGTTGGCCTCATTGTCCAAGGTGGCTGCTGGGGCCCCAACCATCATGTCCACATTATAATAAATAGAAAAAGCAGAGAAAGAGAAAAAAAACCAAAAAATCATTTTGCTGTCATCCCCAGAGCCTGTGCCGGTGGCAGTGTTCTTAATAGCTATTGGAAGGGACTCTGTTAGGAAATAAGAAACGAGAGCACGTGTCAAAGGGTGCAAGCCAGAGGTGTGGTGTTTAGTTATAATAATCTAAATGTCCATCTTCCTAAATGGCTGAAGTTATATTGAAGTCAAAAAGTGTTAAAGCGCACGTGTGTTTCAAAACAGAGGCAAAATGGAATAGAGGTCATGTCCTCCGAAGCAGTATCTTTGAGTGGTTATGAGCTCAGGATCCTTCAACAAGCCTGTTGGGGCACACTTTTTAATATCGACGTATTACAAACAGGGAAACTAAGGCTCGTGGAAACCAAGTGCCTGGCATAACGTCTTGAGGTGATTAATGGCAGGCATGAGTCTTTATAAGTTTAGTTTTCTGATTCTTCATCAAATGAGTATTTTGTCACACAAATCAAGGAGTCTTTTAATGAAGACATAAGACATTTTTTTCTTCAGAATTAGTAAAAGAAAAAATAAAAACCACTGCAAAGATACCAAGTTAGAGAGAATATTATGACTTCAACGCTTAGATGTAGGGTGAACAGCAATAGGAATGGAATGAAATTTAGTTCTGAAATCTGTGAGATGACAGAGAAAGGAAACTGGCATTATCCACAAGTATGGGCAAGATAAAATCAAAAGCAATAAACAGAGGGCCACTCTTTTATTCCAGAGATAACGGAAAGTAAGAAAATCAGAAACACAAAAGCTGGAGGGAGGAAGGCCTGCTTATTGCCCTGTGAGTCTTTTTCCTGTGGCAGTCAGGAAGCACTTTCCTTCCTTTCCTGCCCCCCAGAACCTCAGGGGAGGGAGCTGCCCCACTGACCAGAGTGAAGATGCCTACGGGAGAGAAGCAGAAGCAGTGGATGGCAATAACACATGTGTGTCAGATAGAAAGATGACAAAGATAAAGGGGCACAGAAGTATTCACAACGGAGCAGCGTACGAGTTGTGTGTTTCATTACACTGGAGAAATTCTGTACTTTTCCCTAATGGACAAAAATAGAGCACAAAAGAAGATGGATGAAGAAAATATGATAAAATACGAAAAATATGAAAATATAAAGTAAATATGATAAAGATGGATAAAGAAAATATGATGAAGCCATTGGCCTAGTTATGTCTGGCTAGAGAAGCGTTGCCATCTCCTTAGGAGAAGAAATAGATAGTTGAAATTAAACTCAGACTGCAGAGATATACCTGTTGATAGTTGGAATGTTTAACTGTTCGATTCACATTACTTTTGACAAACAAACTCCTTTGGCTAATGGAACCAGCTTTAAGAACTTTCTGATTGTCAGAAAAGCTGGCTCTTGTATACTCCTGGATACAGCTGGAACCCATTCTACTAAGTGAAGCATCTCAAGAATGGAAAAACAAGCACCACATGTACTCACCAGCAAATTGGTATTAACGGATCAACACCTAAGTGGACATGTAGGAATAACATTTGTTGGGTGTTGGGCAGGTGGGAGGGGGGAGGAGGGGATGGGTATATACAAACATAATGAGTAAGATGTGCAACGTATGGGGTGTGGTTATGCTTGAGGCTCTGCCTCGAGGAGGGAGGGGGGCATGGGGAATATACATAACCGTAATATTTGTACCCCCATAATATGCTGAAATAAAAAAATAAATAAATAAATAAAAAGAAAAGCTGGCTATTGTATCACCCTGATGACTAGTTAAGTGCCCAGGTACTTATCCATGACTTAGTTTAACCACACTTCTTCATACCTGATAGAAAACACAGACAGGCGGGAATCTCATGATTTACATTTCAAAGGCGTAAAAATTGAACACTAGTGAAGTGACTACCTCATTCTTTCCCCTCTTCAAATTTTTCCTGAACCCTTTTCCTCCTTTGTCATAGTAAAAATGGATGCTACTAAGTCCATAGGCAAGGATATTTACAATAAAAGTTTGATAGCCTTTGCTATTATTATGTAAAGTATTTAGACTTGATAGATGGCTACTAACTACAGTAAAAATAACAGCAAACATTGATTGGGTGTTTTCTACATGTCAGGACTGAGATAAGGAGTTTGCTCACATTATCTTGTTTAATCTTCACTACAGTCTCATAAGGTAGGTGTTGTTATCCTCATTTTAGAAACGAAACTGAGTCATGTGAAATGTTTTGCCTGGCCTCAGATTCGCTCTGTTTTGTTCCAAAGCCTCTATTCCTCATCACTGAACATACCACCTCTGCTGTTTGGACACTGAAGTGTTGATACTTAAATGGACAAAATCCATCACTCGGGGGCACGTGCCGATGGTTCCTGTGAAAAGGTCACTTGTAGTCACTTATAAATTCTATTTCTTTAGGTAATCTTTCTGAAACCATGACTTTTCCGAAGTCAAGCTTCTTCAGCTCAATAGGTATAATAATGTCCCATCCTTGTTTATGACTAGTCTCTAAGGCACTGTCTATTCCTGTGACTGAAAGGTACTTGGCATTTAGGGATGCATAGAAGATGAATTAAGAATCATCATACATGCATAGAGGCAACTAAGAAGAGGCTAACGTTAGCATGCCATAATTTAATGTATCTTTATCAATGCTGAGTCACTTTCCCTGTACCCGAAGCTTTGTTGGCCTTCTCTTGGTAATATCGGTATTCCCTGTCTCTTGTCTGTTTCTGTTACACTCTGGTGCTTTGGTCTTGGCCAATAGGCTGTGGCTGCTCCAGTTCCCCAAGCTCTCCCACAGCTCTGATCCCATGTCCATGCTTTAGTGCGTGCACTGTAGACCATTCTTCTCTGTATCTGCCTCGTCAGCTGCTCATTCTTCATGACAACTCAGGGGCTACCACTTGCATTAAACCTTCTGTTTACCCCAGGCAGGTCTAGGTTTGTCTACCTCTGAGGTCTCATACCACCTTGTAAAACTCTCATCACAGTTATATTGTTTTATTTGCTTACAGGTGTATCTCCAGAACCAATCTCTGGACTCCTCACAGTTGGGGAAAATGTACTATTCATCATTGTATCTTTTCTGTCTGTCACAGTGCCAATCAGAGAATAGACATTCATGCAAATTTATTGAATTAATTAATAGTTATAAGCTTAATGACTTGAAACTTTGGGCCACAGGAGAAATCTGTGTGGATAAATACAGATTTCTTAGTAAGAAGAGAATTATTCCATACTTACAAAGAAGGAAATCTCAGCAGATCAGATTGAAAAAAACATAGATAACCATGATTAGGACATTTTTCCAACTCCTGAAAAGAAATATGTTTTTAGAAATCCTTACTAAATACTACTATGTTAGAAGGTTAAATTTAAATATGAGGAAATGTGTCTTTAAAACAATATGATCCATCTTTCACCTAAATGGTGATCGTTCAAAGAGATACTAAAGGCACAAATCATTTTTGTGCAGTATTGTGTCCATCAAATTGGTAGATTTTATGTCTTAGGCACCCTGGATATAAATCTATACTCATTCCTGTATTATTTTAATAGGCCTCTGTGAGCTTCAAACTGATCCTTAAAGAGCATAAAGGTGACTCAGAGCAGAAAAATAAAATGAAAACAAAAAACAACAACATGGGTGGTAACATTGCATAGTCAAAAGAATAGAACTATCAGCCCAGTTAAACCTACTCTGCTACTAATTAGCATTTGGAGCTAAGGTGATTTCTCTGAGCCATCATTATTAGTAGTAATAACTATAATATCATTTGATGAAGAGGAAAAATATCTCGGCAGAAGTATAGTTCCCAACCACGTGTTTTCCATCCTAGCATTTAAACAGGTACCAAAAACCATAGATGCTTCTATAGCCCCTGTGTCTCACAGTTTGAATTGCTCATTGATCATTTGAACTTGTAACAGTAGAAACATCAGTTTTTTCCCAGGCCACCTGGGCACTTATCCGACCTTTCTGATTTGTCAAAGGGAATTGCTGCTTTTGTAAAAGGTTTCATGGGAGACAAGACAGGGATCAGTGCCCAAGATAGTTTCCAGGGTTTTATTGGAGGAGTTTTGTGGCAGTAGTTTAGGATCTCATGTGAAATGAATTCAAGGCTTTTTGTTACATTCCAAATAAGGTCACATTGTTAAGAGTGAGGATCCTCTTCTACCAAAGTCATGGAGACCAACCATACAGTTCAGTACCAGAGGGGTTAAGCTGTCCCTGATAAAATTGGGTAGGATGAGTGACATGCATGTTTGTATTTTCCTATGTTGAGATATATGCAGAAGGAACAAAAGCAACAACATAGAAAATAGTATAATATTGGCCAACATTTAATGAGCACTTTGTGTCACGTAATATTTTCAGTTGTTATATATGTTATATCCTTTAATCCTCAAAAAGATTATATGCAATAGGCAGGACCATCTACAGAATTTGTAGAACCTGGAACAAAATGAAAATGTGAGCCCCTTGTTCAGAGGGCAAAATAAAAGCTTTTTCTCTTAGCTTCTTTCTCAGAATTTTAATATACATTTAATACTTCATTATGTAAATCCCTAATTGCTCCTGCATGTGTTCCTTTATGGCCAAAGATACATTTTGAATCCTATGAACTATTGTTTCCATAAAGGTTTGCACAATGGCATAAAACAACCCATTACATTTTCCTGGCCAATGGATGTCAATGTTTAAGAGACTGAAGTCTATGACTAGTGTAATTTTGCTAGTAAAAATCAGTTCTCCTTGAGCAAGTGTGATCATCAATAATCATCTGTGCCTGTGTCAGGATATCCTCCCTTCTTCCTGAGTATTATCTTCCTCTGGTGCCCAGTTATGAGTGGAAAGTCAAACTCCTTGTCCATTTTTGCTAAACCTTAGCCTTCAAGGGTCTAAATTACCATTGTATCTCTCTAGTGGATCAGCAACTAGAAAACAGAATTTGGACATTATCACCCTAATGCACCATTGCTGCCGAAACTTTTGGGCTAAAAAAAAAGAGGATCATTCCAGGAATAATTGCCCATT
>VBSM01001979.1:20090946-20179416 GCA_008086735.1 Cheirogaleus medius | reverse complement strand
TTGTATCGCTTTAAGGTATCTCCATATTGCTTTCCACAGAGGTTGAACTAGTTCTTTAGAACAATGCTATCCAAAGACTTAACTTCTGATTTGCTATTTTGTAATCACTTTTCCCTAATCTAAAGGTCAGTCAAATGAATACCCTTTAAAGGGAATGGACGATGGGAAGAGTTGAATCCCATCAGTATATTTTAAAGGAAAAGCTTAGTCCTAAGAAACAAATTTTACAGAATGTTTGGAACATAATAAGAGCAAATTGGCTTCAAGTTAATAAGTGGAAGTGAAACATTTGCTGAGGCCATAATAACTGTCATTCCTGAGGGCTGGCAGGCCATGCCATTTTTCAATGTCTTGCTGGAAAGAATAATTTGTGTCGGATTCCACTGAGCAGCCATACTGGCTTGCCTTGTCCCTGCCTTCCTTCTGATTTGGGGCACTGCAGTGGGAGCTGACATGCTGAGCTATTTAGCTGTCTCAGCCTCATGGCCAGCTCTTACTCAAAATAATGTCAGAAGAAAATGACAACATTCCTTCAGGGAAAAACTGAGCTAGACCTCATGTAGTATTTGTATTCATGGAAGAACATTTTCTCGTACTTACAGAATACTTTGTTCTATATAACAACATACTTAGTCGTATCTGATTTTATTGTCACCACCTTTGAAGGCACATATCCACTCTCCTATGGCTTGGTTATGTCCTTCTGTTCAAATTGATTTGTACCCAGTAACTGGTTTACTTGGCCCCTCTGCAATCCAGGGTGTCGGTTCACGTCACAGTTACCTGCAGGGAGCAAGTGTTTACTGATGAGGATTTCATCACCTTTTTATGTGATTACATGTTGGATTAGCTTTGCCTTCTAAATTACCACTTAGTTTATTGTTCAATTATTATTGATCTAAGTGCTACCAGTGAGTAATTCTATTGATGGCAAGATATGTGTGTGGGAGGCAGGTTAACTTTCAAATGCACTCTCTTTTGGAGAGAATGTTGCTTCAGATGACAATAATGAAGCTCTTACTTATATTTATCTCACACATGAGAGCCATTAGCATTGAATAAACTTTATCTCCAAATATTTCCATTAAGAATTGGAGATGTGGTGGTCCTCTAAAGAGTCTATATAGGGCTTGGCTAACTTTTTCTGTAAATAGCCAGACAGTAAATATTTTAGGCTTGAAAGCCATATGGTCTCTGCCACAACTACTCAGTTATGCCCTCATAGCACAAAAACAGCCATAGATTATATGTAAACAGATGGGTAAGGCTGAGTTCCAATAAAACTTTCTTTAGTAAAACAAGTAGTAGGTCATATTTGGCCCAAGGGCCATAGTTTGCTAATCCTGTGCCAGGACCATCACAGAGGTACATTTGTATAAATTAAGTTTGGAAAGTAGACTAAACTACCCAATAGGCACATGGAAGTTTGGAGAACTATTCATTTAAAGCAATTTTTTTCCTAGGTGCTGGTGATGCAGGGTTGAATAAAACCAACATGGTCCTACTCCTTATGAGGTTTACATTCTATTTGAGATGTTTGTGAATGTATAAGCACGTAAATGAGTTCATATAATGTCAAGTGCAATGAATAAAATTAAACAAGGTGAAATAAATGCTTGGAAGTTGGAAGTATAACTTTAGATAGGACTGTTTCAGAAGACTTTCTGAGAAAATGATATTTGAGTTTTGGACATTGATACTTGAATGCTGAGAAGGATCCAGTCTTGGGAAGGTTTGGGGAAAAGTATTGTGTGCAGAGACATTCACAAAAGTGAAGGGCTTGTGGAAGGAACTTACTTGGTGTGTTTGAGGAGTAAGAAAACACTGGTGTGGTTGAAGGAGAAAGGGCTGTTCATCTCTATCTTGAACCGTCTCCATTAGACTGATCTATTGTCATGATTTTAAGTGAATTAAGGAACTCTCTTTCTGATTCACAATCATCTTTTGTTCTTGGCTTGTTCACTTGGGGATGCAAATTCACAAGTATCTGCAGTGTATAATGTCAAAATACAATTTTCACAAATTCTAATCCACTGTTACTCAACTGGGAGCAAACCAGCATTTCAGATAATTCAATCATTGTTTAAACCATATTTAAAGAATTGATGAGACCAGTATATTAGAGATAGAACTTGTGGGGTTAAGAATGCCATGTATCAGATCCATAGGTCTAATCAGTTGAGCAATAGAAAGGATTCCACAATAGTCATCTTTAATTGCTAAATTGGGTGAAATAGCTCAACCATTAGTTTCACTGTGGCGGTCTAGAAGCCCAAAACTCATCGGTTGGTTGACTAGTGTATGTAGATGGGGATGAAACCTATCCTACTCTAAAAGAATCTACTCGGGTTTTTTTACAGAAAATATTGAATCTGGTCCTATATTAGATGGTAATTTTCTGAAGCATTTGAAATAAAATTATTTTAAATCCTTTGTTGTTTGAGGTTGTGAAAACACTAATCCAAAGAGAATTGCCTGTATCTAAATAAAACACCCTGAGTTAATTTGACTCAAAAATCAAGTCCTTTGCCTCAATTAAGTAGAATGTGAGGAAATGGTTCTAACAGGATTAAGTTCAGCTCGTGGAAGTTAATTAGAGTGTTTCACCTGGAAAGACAAGTTAGTTTTCTAGGCAATGGTATTTGGTAACAATGCTTCAGATGAATGCTAAAGAATTTTGTGCTCTGTTAAGAATTGCTGGAAGAGACTAAAACACTGTGAAGAAGTAACCTGTTACAGTTTCAGATAGCCAGAGGGGTAAATATGCCTGAATTAATGAAAGAATAATAACGGATGTTTTAAAAAATAAAATTGCTTTCAAATACATTTAATAACAGGACCAATAAGTATATGTGTATGTAATTTATCTCCATCATAATAAGTGATCTCAGAGAATATATAAGCCTGATTTATTATTGCCATATTAGTTATTAAAATAAAATATTTCTTCTAAGTTACTAAGGTAGGTTTCTTCCCAGCATGCTTAAAATATTTTTTGTGAACAAGGTAAATAGGCTTGGCAAACAAGTTTAATAATTTGCTTCTCACACTCATTCTTTATGAATACTATAAAGATACTTGTCAGCCTAGGCTGTTACCAATTCTGAATTAATAAAATTTTATTAAAGATAGAAGTCTAAATGCAGTATTGCTGCTAACATAATATAGGATTTCCAAAAGTTTAGTTGATCAGGAGAATGAAGAGTAAGACATACTGTGTAACATGGAAATTTTTTTCTACCTTTTTTATATCTCCATAAGATATTATGGAGTTTTTTTTAAATTCAGGATTGGTGTTTACTATGTGTAACTAACATAATGCCACAGTCCTAGGAGCATTAAAGAAAATTATTTAATAATAAAATAGTATTTGGCAACACCATTTATGTATTTCCATTTTCTAAGAAGATGCAATGAATTCCTTTAAGCATCCTCAATCTCTTCCCTAAGAGGCAAGCAGCAAATGTTATAAAGGGAATAATTTTGAAACATGGATCTTAATCACATCTAATGCCATATCCATCAGAGTTTCCATCTTACATGCCACATTCAACTTTGTTCATCTGAACAGTGAAATAATGCTACTTTAGACATCTATTGAAGTTTTATTGAATATCAACAAATGCTTAGCAAAAATTTAAAACATTTGACATTTTCTTATAACCAGGAGTTGTACATTGAAGAGTATTTCTTGGTTTGGGAACTTATGGAATGAAAAAAGAGAGAAATACATCTTGGTATGATGTGGAAGTAGAGTAAGCTGATTACTAAGTGGCGTACTACATTCTTATAGAACAGGATGGTAGAAATATTATTTTTCCATTAGACTATTTTCAAGGTCAAGGCCATGTGACTAACTCTTATTGCTTAAGCTGATGATAAAGGTTGGACTTGTGATTTCCAAACTATATATAGCATGTAGGTATCAGAAAATTGATTAAGTAAACCACAATTCCCACTGAAAAAGTATAGTATAATAGTAATTTCACATATTTGCAATTTTAGCAGAGTTTTCGTGGGTGCATATTACCTGTTGCTCTATTTCCTGAAAATTCCTGTGGCTTGGAATGCCACAGCCATCACAATTCACTTTCTCTATTGCTTTAGTAATAGTGACCAAAACCAATGTAATTACAATCACTGTATACATTTGCTTTACAAATAGTGGAACCATTACTTAAATAGTTAAAATTGTTCTGTCTCATTCTTTGCCTTTGTTCAGAATCATGTATGAAATTGCTTTTCTATAAGATGGCTTTCTACTTCTCTGGGCCTTGAAATCAGAAATTCTTTCAAAAATATGTATTTTAGAAAATCAACTCAAAGGAAATTTAGCTTTGTCTCCTGGATCAAAAATGGTTACCAAGTTTTCTGGTTCCATATAATTATACCTGTCAAACATTTACTGATGGCTACTTCATGAAGTCCATATAAGGTGTTGACACAATCTGTTTAGTTGTGTCAACTAAACAGTTCAGTCTGTTTAGTTGTTCTTGCCAAGCAAAGATGCTCATTCCAGATTCCAGGTTTTACTGCTTTACTGGATGTTTTACTTTACAAGGAGGCAGCCATTCATGGAAAACAACTGTAATTACACAGCATTCAGGTATTTCATAATTAAATTAATAGCTGATTATAAGATGGCACATGGTATGATATTTTGCAACTGTGCTAAGCAGGAAATGAAGCCATAGCTTAGTCTTTGTTCCCCTCTTGCTGTTTGCTTTGGGCAAATCCTCTCCGTGCCTTGATTTAAGACAGTTGATGATACCAGCCTGCTTCTCAGTGGGATAAAAGAGGACGGTAAGATTCATGAATGTATTGAAAGTGCCCAGATCTAAGACAGGCACTCCTGTAAGCAAACGGCATTTTCTTGGACTTTTCTCCCTAGTTTTGAAAACTAATGGAACTCAGCTGTGGTTTAAATAATATGTCAAATATTGGGATCAGGGAAAACTGCGTATCCTTATCAGTATCCCCAGGACTTGGTGATTTTAGTCCTTTAGAGGATTAATCTTGTTATGTAGGACTTTGAGGAGGAGCCCCCATGTCAGTTGGGTAGTACTGATTCTGTTGAAGCGGTACAAGGCACGGTGGAAGATCAAAGAGTTGTAGAGGCATCTGCAGAGGTATGGTTCCCATGGAACTTACAGACTAGTTTCACACATGAAACAGCTTTCTGGGAAAGAGATTAAATATTGCCCCTGAGGATCCGTAAACAAGAGGTTGGACGTGGACTTCTGTGAGGCTGATGCTGCCCGTCCCCCACACTGCGGCAGAGCTGCTCAAGCTAGTAGTGTCTGTGACTCTGATTATCTCTCCCAAGTTCTCCTATTTCTATTTCTTGGTAAGTAAAGTAGCTTATATTTGGAGCTCTTTAATAAACTCTGTAATTAGTATGCTATAAATTGTTCAATGATCCTGATTATCTTATTTTTCATTTTTGCCAAAGACCTCATATCTTTTGAGTGACCTCTTCCTTCAGGAGCCCTTGAAGCTCTCTGGTCTTGCCAGCCCATAAATGTTAGGAAGCCTCCAAGATTTATAGCCTGGTAAAGTTTACAGAACTTTCATTCCCATGGTCTCCTGTTGTTCTAGGGAACCTGTAGTGTGTTCATCTACCTTTGAAGCATGGTAAGATAGACATTGCTTGGACTGAAGACTGAACATTCGGCTTTGTTCTCATACATAATCTAAGAGGTGGTGCAAATCATTCTTTTCACTCTGCTGCTTTTCTTAGAGTATTAGTATTTTAACAAGAAAAGCATCAAAGCAACTTGGTCAAGAGGGGAGAATCTTGGGTCAAGAAAACCTAGAGACTTACTTGGAGAGAGCATTTGAAAAAGATTCAAAGCTTTTGAACTCTCAGGTAGAGGGAAGTTATTTCGGGTGGTTAGAATGGTAGGAAGTGGTCTTCAAAACTGAAAAAAAAAAATCCAAACATTTAAAGTGCTCCAGACACTGTGGTTAACAATTTATGTTCATTTTCTTATTTAGTCTTTTCAACGATCTTGCCAAAGAAGTATTATGTCTCTTTGAGGTGAGGAAATGTAAGTGTATTCAACAATATTCATCCAATATTTATTGTGTATCCATATTTCTAAGTGCTGATAATATAGCTATGAACAAAACAGCTTGTATTTTAAAGAGAGGAGGCAGGCAATTAACAAGTTGACAAATAAGTAGCATGATGTTCCAGGGAAAATACATTATGAAGAAGATAAGGCTAGGTAACAGGTGCCAATGTGAAGGTGGGGACAGTGTGTGTTTGCAGGACAGAAAGAGTGTATGGCTGGTGAGTGAGCCAGGGGAAGAGAGGTGGGTGGTAAGAAAGAGACAAGGGGCCAGGCACAGTCTTTCTGGCCGAGGCAAGGAGTTTGGATCTTATTCTCATAGCAACAGGAAGCTTCAAGGAATGTTTTAAGTAGATGAGTAATGTGATTCAATTTACATATTCCCAAACTTCCTCCAGCAAGAGAGGCTGAATAACGTGTTCAAAGGCAGGCAGGCACAAAGTGGAAAGAGGGAGGGGGTTTAAATTGCTCACCTGGGATTCAGGCCCCTACGCCTTCGAACTCCTTCCAGGCAAGCTGTTCTGTTTTACTTCCCCACCAGTATTAAGAGTTTGGAAAAAAGGAATGCAGACAGTGGGAGGAGAGGAAAACCAGACTGTAAAAATCTAAAGCCTAAGTTTCCATTATCTTGGGAAAACTAAGCAGGGCCATTAGTTCCAACTCCTGGGAATCTGGGGGCAGCTTGCCTGTGAGTCGGGAGCCTGCCTGGACTTTGCAGTGTTGCTCTGTAAGCCCTATGTCCAGGTTGCGGTGAGGAGGATCCTGTCCAAACATTCCACTGAGACAAGCAAAGCTTCCTTTCTTAATGCTCAGGTACAAGGAGGACCAATATACTTGGGTATATTGAACTCTGTTGCTGAATATTCTCTTCCTTCTTGCTAATAACCTGAACTATCTAGCCACTGCTGCCTCTACCAGCACACACATTACGCAGTTCGAAAGCAGCAAGGCTTTGGGAGGTTTGGGAGCAAGTTGTGCATGAAGCATTTTATGCTACCCTGCTAAATCAAGAACCCACCTACAGCTTGTGGGGGGGGGGAGGAGGGAGGATACGCCTTGAGAAACCTTTTGTGTTGCAGGCTCCCCTCCTTTTTCCTCCCCCTTCCCAGCCCACCCCCAGTCCATCTGTGGTGCCTGGATTCTTTCTTATTCAGGCTATCTGTCTAAAGATGCCCCAGCCTCGATCACATTCTCTGTATTGTGTATCCCTCTTCAATCTCTCTACTTATGTCGCTTGTTTACCAGTTCCCTTCAGCTGTCTGCTTTGTATCATATTATTGATCAGTCAATCTTGGGCGGGCATCTCAGGTTGGGGGAGAGAGAACTGGGATAGGAGAGCAGTTGTAGAGAATAGCGGGGGTGGACAATTGGTTTTGATGCTTCCCAAAATAGCTCAGCCGGGCTGATGATAGCTCTGCCTGCAGCCACCCGGTATGGGATTTACGCACTTCACTAAGATTCTCTGCTGAAATGTATTCCACCAGCTGCTCCTGCAGTTGGTGGTAGCTGGTGGCGGAGGCAGTGGGCTGGCTACACCTTCGGAAAAGGAATTGGAAGCAATGGGTTTGGGGCAAGGCAGGCTCCCGCACAGGGAAATGAGATTTGTCAGAGCCTTTTAGGGCCCCCCGTGTTGTGGGGCATTTTAAACTCTGATCTGAGCACTTGGCATTCAGCTTTCTTTTTTTTTCTTTATCTTTTTTTTTAATGAAGGGGAGGGTTAAGTGAAGAGAAATGGTTATATTTTTCATGCACTCTATGCCTGTCTGTTACTGTGTTATTGTTGTCATTGCCACCGTTTATTGTATACATGAGTTTTTGTTTCTATTGTACTTTCTGTTAGGATACTTAGCCACACAAAGTTCCCAACTTTATAATACTTTGGTCTTATCCAGGACCTTCATTTACCAAGGTACCTCTGCAAAGTTGCTAGATCTAAAAATGTAATATAAATAAATACAACTTTGATAGCTATGTTAAGCTGATCTCATGTAGAAAATGTATGTTTCTCATCTTGATTTTATCTAATGAGGTGACCCCCTCTCAGAAAGAAATCATCTTGCACTGGCTCTCAGAATTTTGTAATCAAGTCTCCTTCCAGCCAGTATACCTCTAATTATAGGGCGTTTTGGCATCCTGATTGCCCCCTAAAGAACTGTGAGGATGCCCCCATAATTTGTCATGGTTGTGGTCTTGCTCTGACACACAATACACATTGAATCAATGTTTAAAATCTCTTCTAATATGTCTACCTCACCCCAGAGCTCTAAGTATTAAAATCGTATGCACTTAGAAAAGTTAAGAGCTTTAAATTTTCCAGACCAGAGAATCTTAGGAAATAGTCAAGACATAAAATAAAAAATAAAAGGAAAGAGAACATTGCTTATTCTATTATCTGTCATGATGGGGAAAGAAGAGAGAGAAAAACAGCCTTCTTGTAAATGCCAGCTTCTGGTATGCTGCCCTGACCATCAATGTTGTTTTTTAAAAAAATCTTTCACCTGCTTCTTGGTAGGCTCTTCAGTGAAGTCCAAAATATGAAGAGCAACTTTATTGCCCACGTGAGGGGCTGGCTAACCTGTAGTTTGCTTAGCTTCGTGCTCAGAACATCTGATGCAGCAGGTCGAGTTGGGACTGAGAATATGCATTTTAATAAGCATGTGCAGTAGTTCTGATGTATGGGGACCGCAACTTGAGAAACCCTAGTCTTTTTAGTAAAAACTTTTTTTTTTAACGATGGAGTGCTATTATTTGGAACCCTCAGGAAGAGAGGAATCTGAGGGAAAATAAAACAGCATAATCTATATCCTCTGTGATAGTTTAGTGGGCTCTAGTGTTAGTTTATTTCATGACGTGTATTTTTGTTTTGTTCCATTTTGTTTTGATTTGTTGCATGATTACCTTTATGTATAATCCATGTTGAGGTGTAAATGGGTCGATGTACATGAGTGGAAAGACTTTCAGCATTGACGTAAGCAAGGAGACAGTAGGCTGAGACTAGACCAGGCTCGTGCTGGGCCCTCCGATGTGTGAGGGCCAGCCGTTTCCTTGCCGTCAGCCAGACAAGATCCATGCTTCCTTCGCTTTGCATGGAACCCTAGAGTAGCCACAAGGTGTGTGTAGTCCTTGCTCCCTCTTCCGAAGGCTGTTGTCTGTGAAGGCCATGTTCAAGTTCACTTGTTGACCTACATCGCCACCTACTGTCCACCCCATTCCTAACTAGGCAACTTTTTCCTGGGGGTGGGTTGGCGATTAGTGTAGGAGACTACAACACGAATGCAAAGGGAGACTGAAGGCTCCTTTGTCAACCTCTATTTAGAATGCTTGATCTGCAATGGTTTATTTGGAATTACAGCCTTTCTAACCTTAATTCTAATGTCTCTCTTTGAGTCCAGAAGCAAATTACCTTTGGGTTAGAAATAGCAGCCAAGTTCCTATTAAAATGTAAACAAACCTCTCTCCACCTCATGTCTAAGGCCTACTTTGTTGGCTGTAAAATGGGTATTCATTTGGGGATTTAATGTTGGATCCAGCTGTGAATAATAGCCACTTTGGGCCATTTGAGTATTCCTGGCAATTGTCACGCAAGTTTATGGAAGGAAACCTGAAAATGCTTTGCCCTAGTCTTTTGTTTCTTTATTTTTGTGGGATTTTTTTTCTTCCTCGAGAATGTTTTCTACCTTAGTGGGGAATTACTCTCATATAGCACTTTTTTCTGAATCCCTTAGAAAGAGCAAGTGTCCTTTGAGAAACACCTCTTGGTGGTTGTTGCCCACCCCACCCTGATGTTTCTGTCCCTGCCAGCTCTAGAACTGGAAGTAGAAGCCATCCTGTGGGCTTCTCTGCACTCTGGCTTTGACTGGTCCCTTCCAAAAGTTTGTTCTTCATTTGCTCTTGTATTGAAACATATCAGTTATTTGAGTTTCCATCTTTAGTGAAAATCTACTTTTGTATGTTATTCTGCCACAAAATAGTACTCCAGAAAACAGATATTTGTATAGATGCAAAATATTGCCTTTATAATTTTTAGACTTATATTAGATTAGGTAGCATATTTTCACGTTGATTTCTTGAAACTTGAGGATGAGTATCTGTATTAGAAACTCAGGAAAGGCTAATATCGTTTCATTGTACGATATTAGATAAAGAGGGATTTTAGCTATAGATGAGATATTAGTGATATAGATTAGATTTTTGATATTAGATGTCAGATATAGGGTGATTACCAAGGAGAATAAAGTAGGACTAGTACAATCACTTTTTTTTCCCCTGTTAGCTCTACTGCCTAGGGTATATAATAGAGGTTTTATTATCAAGTCTTTATCTTTCCCTAGCAAATTTTATTCCATCAAAAAAATCTTTAAAGTGGTTCTCTATTTTAGCAGATCTTCTTAAACCCTGCTATGCTTTCAAATCTAAGATAAGATTAATTTTATAGACTAACATCCTCACTTAAAAATATTACCTCATTCTTGTAACATGAATTCTTATAGACAACTTTATTGTCTAGGAGAATATGAATGCATAGATATTCCTGATAACCATATTTATAATATGGTATTGAAATCATACATGTTAAATCATTATATTACTAATAGCTGCCATTTATTGAGCACTTTCTATCTACCAGACCTTTGGCAAACACTGTCACATGCATTATTTTAATTCTCAAAGTTACCTTGAGAGGGTGGTACCACTCTTTCCATTTTACAGACATGTAAATTGAGACACACAGAGATTAAGTGACTCAACCAACATCACACATTTAGTAAATGGCAGAAAATGAAGTTGAATCAAGGGTCAGCCCCGTTCCAAAGCTCTTGTTCTTAAAGGTGTAGATTAAATTCATTCAGTGCTGAGTCCTTCTTTAATTCACAATTTCATCTTTGCTCATTTGTGAGGATTTTGTTGATACTGTCATAGTTTCTTTCTCTCTTCAGAAGTGTCTGTAGCTAAATAGTCCTGGTGCAAGATTTCAGTCTTTTATTCTGGTGCAAGATGTATAGTCTTTTATTCTTTGTTTGGGGGGGATAGAGGAATTATCCCTGCCAGAGTGAGCTTGGTGGGTGACTCATTGTTGGGGGAGAAAGGCTCCTTCCCTGCTCAGCAACCCTCCTTCACATTTGTAGCTGTGGGCTGGGGAGTGATCTGCCCAAGTACTTCAATCTTTTCACCTTTTGTGCATCTTGTCTGTCCATGCAATTCACCTGAGCTCTTTTCACTGATCACTGCACCATCTGGAGTGGATGCGGAGTGGGTCCTGGGATGGGCTGCACACCCTCTCAGGGCTGGCTCTGCAGACCACCCTTCGAGTGAGCAAAGGGATGCAAATGAAAAAGGTACACCTGTTGTCTCACTTGCATGTTCGCCGTCCTCCCTGCCCCCCTCGTCCTCCTCTTATCCCGCCCAAGTCATGCTGACCAGCCTTGTCACTCTGGCCACTAATTTCCCTAGCTGAAGCAAATAGGTCTTATGGCTTAGGATGCTGGAGGGTTCAGCAAGAATAAAGACAGACCACCACATCTGCATGCATAAACACTGCTCAACTAGCTCCTGCTTCTTTCTGAGTTGTGCAAATTATCTTTAAGTGTTTTTATGCATCACTGCTCCAAAAAGGAAAACTCGTATAAAGACTAATTGTTTTTATGCTTCCTTTATAGAACATGAACACATTTGAGTTTTTGTTACTTATTCTGGAGCATTAATGCAAGGCCCAGGAATATCAGCTTTACAGATTTGTTTTTCTGTTCTCAGAATAGGTTTGAAGCAGAGAGCAAAGTGCCTACCTACATGCCTTCTTTAGTGACAGTTGTTTTCAAAATATCTGTCTGTCTTCTAAGAGAGAAGTAAGTGGGAATGGACATAAAGGGATTATCATGAAGATGGTTTTGTGATCATCACTGTCATTGCCATCGTCAAAGAGGCGCCTATTAAATGCCAAATCTCATTTTAGTGTTGTTTGAAGTTCTGTTATATGAAGAGAATTACGAAGTCACAGTTTTGTCCCTGTGGGAATTTCAGTCTATGAGACAGCCTTGATTTGTAAACATTTGAAGAGGGCACACAGGTGACAAGAATAGAAACAAGAGATTGGATCAATGTATAAATGGACTGAAGGCATTTATGTTACTTACTTTATGTTACTCTGAACAAACAGCGATGCTGTTGTTTTAGTCAGGATAAGGCAGGTTGTGCTGTAGTAACAAATGAACTCCATACCTCAGGATCTTAACACAGTGAAGTTCATTTTGCACTCCATACTTCATACCCATCACAGGCTGGCAGGGAGTTCTGCTTGGTGTCATCATTATTCAGGGACTGAGGCTGGAGGAGCTGTCACCATCTGGAATGTTGCCAGTCACTGGAAGGAGGAAGGAAATAAGGGGAATCATGTCTGGCCTTGAAATATTAATACTTTTGCCCTGAAGTGGCACTTTACTTCCACCTATGTTCCATTAGCTCAGGCAAATCACTTGGTAATGCATAACTCCAAGAGAACAGGGAAGTGTAATCCTACCATGTGCCCTGTAGGAGGAGAACCAGAATATTGTTGAAACAGTGAAAACTTTTGATCAAATTTAATAATTATTCTAGCCACATTAATTGATCAATCTACGAATCAAATGATAGTAATACTACAACTTAGTAGTAGTACTCAGTATTCAGTAACGGAACATTTACTGTGTACCCAATGCTTTGTTAAACAATTCACACACATTATTACATTTAATTCTTTACCAACTCATGAGGTGGGTTCTATTATTATCTCTCTTTTTCACATGATGAAATTAAAACTGGCAGTCTTTAAGTGACCTACCTAAGGCCACACAGCTGGTATTTAGCAGAGCTATGATTCAAATGCACTTCCTTTTAATTTAAGAGTCTGAGCATTTCTTCAAGATTACTATCAGGTAACAGAAGGCCATCCTTCCGCTGTTTGCTGTTTTCTGCTTAGTCTTTTGTTTATATTGTTGGTGAATAACCCTTTCCTTTACCATGGTTCCTGGGGCTCCTTAGGAGTTGACTTCACAGGATCTTTCTTGTCTTTCTCGTACCATCTTGGATGACAAGGGCTTGGAACATTTTGTGACCATGCTCACTGAGATACCATTAGGAAAGGCTTGCAGGTAAAGGGTTTTTTAAGAATCCTTTTTCTCAAATTCACTTGTATGTTTCCCTGAATCAGTTTTTAAATTCTGTTTCAGTTTTCTCCCATTTGTGAATGAAGTCTCTCTTTTTTGCTCTAGAACATCTTACTAATTCATTATTTTGTTCTCCATTCTCTCCCCAGTGTCTAGCAAAATGCCTAATATGTATTACTTGTGAAAACATATTTTAAAATGGAAAAATAAATTAATGAGTGGGGGGATTTCATATTCAGAGTTCTAGTTCTTCATTAACTCCTCCACCCTGCTTCTCTCTCTCACCAATGTTTTCACAGTTAGTGTTGTACTAGCCACTCTGCCTCTTAGTCACTCTATTACTTCCTGACTGTACGACTTTAATAAGTTTTGTGATCTGATGTCTTGCCTGTAAAATGAGCATAATGATAGCTCCTACCTCTTAGAGTTGGGGTGAGGATGGAATAATTTCATGCTGCAAATTACTTAGAATGCTGCCTGACACTAAGAAAGTACAACAGCAACAATAATCTCTTGATCTTTTGCTTTGAGAATCAAAATATTCCTTCAAATTCTACATTTCAAGTTCCTTTTTTATACTGAATTATACTTAAAATTTCTCGTGCCTCCTATAAGAATTCATCCCAGGGGGTTTGATTGTATCATTACCACAGATCTAGATATTTATTTCCTTTAATCTAATCATTTATAATCTGTTCAGGTTATTGCCCTAGAGAATGATATTTTGGTAAGACATTCATTCTTTTTAGCTTAAACACTTGTTATTGTAGTACAATGGTGCTTGATTATTTTGGCTTCGTGCATAGCAACATTTTCATTCATTGATTTATTCCTTTATTCATTCAACACATATTTGTTGAGAAACATAATTATAGAGACCTTTAGAGCTAGAAATAATCTTATAATCTTTCAGCTAAAAAGAATCTTAAAATCTCTTAGGCCAAATCCACCTTCATTTCTACAAGTTTAATACCTAGCAGGTAATAAGATCAGTGGTAGAATTGGCTTCTTCATGTCAGAGTAGACTCAACTGAGAGCAAGAGAATTTTTCATTTATTTCCATCCTTTTCTTGGGTAATCCCATTTCCCTCAATAAAGAAGGGAGGCACTTGGTGAAATTGAGAGCTTGTGCTCTTGTGGGTTTGCTTTAGTATCGGTGGAAACATTTTGAATCACATGTGAACAGTAGTAATTCATACAGAGGCTGAAAAAGCTAGATCTTAAGTCTGCTGTGGCCGACCCCAAGATGGTGTTGATGAGAGGAATATCTAGAGCACCGTGTTCTGAGGTTCTCCAGCCTGTTGTTCTGATGTCAGGAAACTTGAATGGTGTTGCCGAAAGGTGACCAAAGACCTAGTGCACCTGCTTCCTGTGGCCGCCAAGCAAATCACCACCAATTTGCTGGCTTACGACAACATAGATTCTCTCGCAGTTCTGGAGAGTGGAGATCCACAGCTGAGGTGCTACCAAAGTTGCGCTTCCTCCATTGGCTCCAGGGGAGAGTTTGTTCCTTGTCTCTTCCAGCTGCTGGTGGCTGCCAGCACTCCTTGGCTTGTTGCTGCCTCACTCCAGTCTCCGTCTCCATCTTCACCTGGCCTTCTGCCCCAGGCATGTCTGCTCCTCTCCGTGTCTAATTTATAAGGGTACATGTGATTACATGCAAGGCCCACTTGGCTAATCCAGGAAAACTCCTCTCACAACACTTAACTTAATCACATCTTTTGCCTTATAAGATGATATTCACTCTTTTTGCCATATGTGGCAATATTTATAGGCTCTGAGGATTCATAGGTTCTGGGGATTAGGACATGGATATCCTTTTGGGGGCTGCCGTTCAACCCTCTATGCCTGAATCAAGTCTTTATTCTTTGGGTCCTTTTCTATGATCAGGCAAGTTATCTCATCTCTCTAAAGTTCAGGTTTCTCATCTGTACAATGAGAATAATAATGGCCAATGTACAAAGTTATAATAAGAAATAAAAGAGGTAAATATATATATTATTTTATATATGTTATATGTGTATTTATATATAATATATGTAAAATATATATAAAATGTTACCTAACCCAGTTCTTAGCACAATTAGTTGCCATAGTTCCAGGCACTCAGAGGCTGGAACATATTTTAAGCTACTTTAAAGAGAAGTGTAAGGTTGGCCTATATTTGGTCAAGAATTTGTTAAAGTTTGATGGTTTGGCTGAAAAAATATTCTTGAGCAACCACAAAATGATCTTATATTTAGTTCCTCACTATACATAGAGCGGCCATAAAATGTTTTTATATTCAGATAACTGTTATATGTTGGCAACGTCTCATTAAATAAACATTTATTTCTGTCTTTTTCCTGCTACTTCATATCCACTGGCATATTTTGTAACGTATTACTATGTGATGTCAAATCCTTTAAATAATAACGAGTAATAATTTGAGTAACGAACCAGTGATGTCTATGATGATGTCACAGGCCTGAAAAAAAATATGTTGCAACAATCTTCTTTGGCTCAATTAAAATAAGAAGGGCAGTATAGAATTTATCATCCGTATTTTAAAGAATTCTTGTTTGAGTCATTTACTTAGGGATTTCTATTCTAGGCTCTTTCTGAATTAAACTGTACTTTCTATATCTAGAAGTCAAAACAGTCATCGAAAAATATTACTACAAATATGATATCTAAGTCTTGCATTAACACAAAGTGTTGATTTTATAGAGATATTTTTGTGATTTGAAATAACTGTCTTTCTGAATTAGGAGATGACTGAAGAAATGTTGCCAAAATCCACAAATATGTATAACTAAATTAAAGTCAAGGCATTTAAAAAAATATAACCTTTTAGTGTATCCCACTGTAAACTCTTAATACTCTTAATTCTTGTAGATCATATTTTTTTCATATGTTCTTGTTTAATTCTCACTTATTCCCACTTACATTCTTTTGCCCCCACTGGCTTCTGCTCCCTCTTCCTGCTTGTAAGATGAATGTTGACCTTGAATATATATTATTTTTGCATTCAGTGAAATGTAGCAAGGTTGATGCATAGGTGACAGTTAGAATAGTTGAGCGGTACAGTATTGGCTCCTGTTGCTGTCCAGGTATCTTCCAACTCTAACATGCCATGGACTTAACGTGCTTAGGAATATTAGCTCTTTATGTAAGATCTCACGGTCTTTAGCTGGATTTTATAATTACTCCGCATGTCTCCCCTTTTCTCTAAAAATAAAATGTTTCATTATTTTCATATCTTCATATGTTTTTTATTTACTTTGTGTTGTTAAAAGAAAAATAATGAAGATGTTAAGCTTAGATATTCTAGGAGAGTATAAGCATGTCGTGTGTGTGTGTGTGTGTGTGTGTAAGTAACTGAGATTTTTGTTTTTACTCAACCAACCGTTTAGAGGTCTTCAGAGTTTCCAAGTAAGTTTATTTCTTTAAAATGTGCCTGTTTTCTTTCATACAGCCATTCTGCGTCTTCCAAGAAATGACTTCAAGAACATCTGCTTCAGTACTCATAAACATCCCATCCGCTCATCATTTCCATTCTTTTACAACACCCCCCTTCCAAACCACATCCAAAATGGCAAAAAAAAAACCAAAAAACCAACCAAACACCAAAGCTAATATGATTTTAGATGCCAACTGTGCTGTCTCTATGAATGTTCTCCATATTTGAAATGGCTGGGGAATTATCTTGCCTCTACCCATAGTAATTTACAATGAGAGGAATCAGATAAGGGTCATTTCCTCTGTCTCCTGGGATTCGAAAAGCTCTGTTTTCTTTTATACCTGATCAGGCCTGCCAGTTGCAAAGCTATATAATGTAGTGGAGAAGTGCATACGGTTAATTATGACAATTACAATCAGTTCTTTACAATCTTTGCTGTTGTTATGGGATTTAAATACCATTATGTATGTCAAAGGGACAAAATGATGTTTCTTTGTTTTCTGCTTACAGCTGCTTTTATGATTGGGTTTTGCTCATAAACAGGTGGTTATAAGATGCAATCCTTCCATAAATTCATTCATCTTACCTATCTCCTAACCCGGGTTCCTTGGTGTGTCATTAAACACAGCGTTGTGATTCCTAGCCCCTCTGAAGTCATCTCAGGTCCTGCACAATGCCCCTTGAACATATTCCAATGAAAATGAAACCACTTGTGGTCAGTGGAAGTGGATAAAAATGAATTTAGTTAATTCTCAAAGGCTCTCTTGCCCCTCTCAGACCTCTGTGGTCTCCTCCTGTACCTTCTCTCCACAATTTTCTAACCTTGCTTAATCCCTACTTTCTCAGTTATGCCTCAGTGAAACACTGGGCCTAGTTCCTTCCCACCATTTGGGTCTCAAGCTCATAGCATGTTGTGAAGACCATTGCATGTGGGCTTGAATGTACGTGCTGTTGATAGCTGGTTACTTGTTTCTGATGTTGTAAGTTAATCCACACAGTGCACGTGTTGCCCTTCATCATCGTGGAGCTGGAAAACAGGTAAGGTAATCTTTTTCTTTCAGCACACCTTCCTTCTCTACAGCTCTTACCTCTACCTAAAAAGGTAGGTACGGAGGGGTTTATGGCCAATGAAACCCTGTAGGAGAGCCTTCTCCACCCCCTCACCCCCGCCCCCAGCCGAGTGTATCTTGCTTAAACAACACATTTCCAGTTAATGACCATCTGGTAAAGCTGACAGGCTTTAGTCTTCCTAATTCTTAACTGTCTGAAAAAAAATGTACCCAACCTGCCATGGCTTATGACTGAATTATAAACCATGAAGCATAATAAAGTCATTAACTTTCAACATGTCAAATTTGACTCGAATTGCATCTCGCCCAGAATGTGATGGCCTTTCCCCAGCACTTAAGAGAGCAGGCCTGTGTGCTGTTCAAAAAGCACTTTGTCATGTCTCAAAGAATCATTAGCTTTGTGTAGCTGTCTGGACACGAGCATCAGCAGCTCGGGGAGAAGGGAAAAGTCTCGTAAAATCAGAGCACGGCGGGGCAGGCATGAGGCTCCCAGGGGAAAGGCAAAGCCATCTCTTCCCAGGAAAAAAGAGAAGAGAATGATGTTCTACATCATTTGGGGACTGCTCATCCGTCCTGAAAATAGGATTCACCTTTCAGTGGGGAAATTTTGGATAAAAGCTTGTGCTTTTTACAAGTCTGATCACCCTTCCCCCTTTGTTCCCCACTATCAAAAATAATCATGTTCTATAAATGTCAGCGGAATGTGGTTAGAGTGAAACTACATTTTGGAGAACCAGGTGTCAGCTCTGTCAGATTCCTATGAATAGGCACATCTATATACACTTTCGTCAAAGAAAGAAAGGTCACTCACCACCCTACTTGTAAAACTGTCAGAGGATTTAGGAAAGGACTAAGTTAGGCTGTCTTTTCACATGGGAAAGGAAATCTGGTTCTCAAGATATTTGGAGCATTGCAGTGAATAAGGGATATTAATAGAACTCCACCCCCGGCCTCTCTGGCTGAGAACTGATCTGCCAGGACTCCGAGGAGGAGGGAAGGCATCGAAAGGGTTACCTGAGGCTCAGTCTCACGGCAGTACGAAGGTGTTACGCTGACTGTGGAGGGGGCAGATGGGGGCTTGGGTATATGTTGCTCATTTATGCCCCCCTCCTCATCCCCTGTACTCCCGTCCTTTCTTGCCCCCGTAAGCAATTCTGTTTGGTGAAGAAATTTAAGGTTGGAGGATGCTCAGAGATCTTCTTCTCTTATCTAGAGGCTAGGGTAATGTTGGGTGCTCCGTATTATGGCATGGGTGGCATGGATGAAGGGGTGTCACCAAAGAAGCTTTGGCAAAAGTACTATTTTCCAGTTTTGCAAAGGGTCCATTTCAGGTACTGAATAGCTTTGAAAAGAAAGGAAAGCAGGCCCTCTGGTGGCTGGCATATAGAAGTGCACCTGCTAAGCCACTGAGCTGTTACAAGCCATGCCTTCATGTAGAGAAGGAAATGTCAATATTAGTTGGGTGAGTTTGGGAATAATTTATTTATTCCAGCCTACAAATGAGGTTATTGGTGCATCTGTCACCCCAAGCATTTTCACAGGAAATAAGAGAGGAGAGTCTTTAAGGTATTTAGGATCATCTTCTGAAATAGTTCAAGACTTTTATTAAATTCCTGTTATGGGCCTGGTGAAACACTAATAAAAACTTAAGCTATCAGTTACTTTGTAGGATCCAGACACCAATAATATATATTTATCAAGAGTGAGTGGGCCATTTGTTTTTGTAGGCAAAGGAGATTAGAGAAGAGAGACTCCCTTTTTGTTGGAGTAGCTGGGAGGAGTCACTGGATATCGTGAAGTTAAGCCAGGCTTTGAAGGATGAGTAAGATTAGAAGGGAAATGAAGGTGGACATTCAAAATACAGGGGCTGAGGGAGCAGGAGTGAGTTTCTTTTTGAAGTCAGTAGCAAGCGACATTGGAGAGTTAGTGGAAAATAATGATATAGAGAGATGATTTGGCAGGTAGATAAGAAAAGTATTTTATAAATATTTAAAGTGGCTTAATATAAATTGAATCAGAGGGACATTTCAGGTATTCATTATAAAGCTAGAGACAGTATAGCCTCTGGACTTAAGGGTGGGTCTTCGTTCAAATCCCAGGTCTGATGCTGTTTGAGTCCTCAGGCAAGTTACTTAGCCTCTCTGTGACTATTTCCCCCATCTGTTAAATTGAGATGAGAATGGAACGTATCTTTAGACTCAGATACACAAACATTTTCTAAATCCAAGATGTATTAGTAGAAGTTGAGTACAGGAAAGCCTTGGTGGTCCCAAGGCAGTATCTCACTCTAGTGGTGAGTTTCCAGCTGCTTGGTGTGCACAAACAGAAGCTGAAGGGCCCATTGGAAGGGTTGTTATGGAGGAAATTTATGAATCAGATGGGTAGTTGGACCAGATGACACCCAGGGCCCTCCAGCCTAGAGATCTGGTCATTCTAAAAAGTCCATGATGACCCATGGAGGGCTGACTGAGATGAGGGGTAGTATTGATATAAGTTTCATTTTATGCTAAAAACCATGTTTAATTTTGGTTCTAAATGTTCTCTTCTATGAAAAAAAAATACCATCACTTTAATTAATGCAGCCAGCCTATCCCTAAATGACTGTCTCCAGCTGTTTCTCTCCAGCTTGTTGGGGGAAGGAGTAGACTTGGGTGGAGGGTGGAGAGGAATGGGGAGGTGATACTGTTACCCAGAACCAGTATGTCGGCTCTTCAAAGGGGCTGTAAGAAAACCAAACAAAGATCCCAGCCTGAGTATGAAGGGGGATGGATACTTTGGGGAACATGAGGCTTTTAGTGGAATTTACCCCATTCTAATTATTTGCGAAGGGAAGGGTAGGAAGAAACGTTGACGGCAAAGGTTTCACGGAGAACAGGCATAATAAGGCTCCGTGCCATCGCACCATATTTTACGTACCGCATGTGGAGAAGGGAAGAAGAACTTGGAGTTCAGTAAGGTTTAAAAGGCAAAATGTCATCACTTCCCTTTAATTAACTCAAACAACGCATGGCAGGTTATGTTACCGTGCCTGTTAGCTAAGACAGAGGAGGTAGGCAGAGCTAATACCTTCGAGAGACAGAGCGACTCCTATAATGCCAGGGCAGGAAGGGCCTAGAAACATCATAGACTAATTTTACAGATGAGAGAACAAGCCAAGCAAAATTGCAGAACTTGCCCAAGGTTATATGGTCTCTCAGTGACAAAGCTAGGATAATACCTTGGGTCTTTACCAATTTAGCATTCTCCCTAAGACACTGTACGATGGAGTCTCTAGTGATTTCACATTAGCCCAAGGGATACAACTAACCATAGCGTATTTGAATACAGATTAAGATTTGGTACATGTTTTTAATGAAAGATAAAAAAGAGGTAAAATTAGAAAGGTACCTACCTGTATCTGTTGAGTTTTATTTTCAAAGTTGCTATAGAATATTCTTATTAAAACCAGTGGCTATTTCCATGCAGCTGTTTTAATTAACTATTGTATACTTTTTAAAAACAAGGCAATAGAAATTTCTGGTTATAGCCCTGTAGGAGACTGAGCGGGGAAGCCATCAGAATTCTAGGAGAACAAAACTCTTTTATAATTTAGATCATGTGACTGAAATACCACCACCACTGGGTAGAATCTGCTTAAACTGCAGCTTCAGATTTTTCAGGGGTAAACAAACCTCTTTTGAAAAAGAAAGCTATGAGATAAAATTATAAAGGTATGTAAAATATTACAGGAAAGAATGAGAGGAAGTAAAGAAAAGTAACACTTTCTCTTGTTTTACTCATTTCATGGAAAAGAGTTTTATGAACAATTTCCAGAAGAGTTTTTAAGTAGTTGCAGATTTTATTTTGCTTTACAATTTGATAATATTTTAAGGTTTTATATTTATACCTTTTAGATCTGAAATATACAGGACTAGACAGATACCCTGCCTAAAACCTTTTATTTCTTGGACAATTGGGAGAAATAGGAAGTAAGAAATCCTTGGAAATTGTTGGGGATTGGGATAGTGCAGTAGATGGCTGTCCTTTACTGAATTTATTATCAGTGAGGTAAATACAGGATTTAGAGGGATGAAGATCAAAATGCAGCCTCTATTCAATGGTGTCCTGGTAAATGTTTAACATGTTTTTTAGGAGAGGGGAGCCTGATTTTTAGGGTTGACAGATTCTTATGGTATAAATGCTCCCATATTTTTCAAATAAAATTATTTTTCCAAATCACTAATTTCAAATAAAATTATTTTTCCATATCAAGTAACCAAAACATTTGTATCCCCATAATACTCTGAAATAAATAAAATAAAAAATATTTTTCCTGCTGGGTGCAACTGAAAGAATTAGGGCAGGCATAGGAATTTTACTTAAACAACTTCATTGCTCCAAAGCAGATCATGGACTATTTTAGTGAATATATGAAGTGGTATCTAGCAAAAGCAGAATATTTGATTATTTCACTTCCTTCTGGTTGATGTTCAGAGTCCCTGCACCCAAATTTATAGCTCTTTGCTTACACATTTATCATTGTTAATATGTCAATACCCCAAGGAAGTAAGCCTAGAATTGGCTGCGTGAGTCAATTTTTTCCCCGTGGAGAGTAGTTTATTATTCTTGTTGCTGCTGCTGTTGGATTGTTTAACCTGTGCCATTTTTATAATTAACAATGATTATAAATTCGCTTTTTACCATAATGGCGTGAGTCTAAGTGATCATATCGATAGCTTATTTTTGAGTGTAAAAATTCTAGTTGTAAGTCAGGTGTCAGAAAGCATTTTGTTATCACCAAGCTAGAAGAAAAATTCTCAGTTCTATAAGAATCTACTTTCTCATTCTGTTGCCTATGACATTGTACAAGCATGAATATCATGTTCATATGTTTCTACATTTGCTTCCTTTTGTTAGAATTTCTGACCAGTTCTGATGATTAAGCCCCAGACTCCTAAGTCAAGTAGAGGTGAATTTTAGTCTTGGTTCTGCCATTTAACAAACATGTTAACACGAATCCCTCCAAATCTGAGATTTCTCAGGCATAAAATGGGAATGATAATGCATTTACCTCCTAGGGGACTGGTGAAGATTAAACAGGGTAGTGTATATAACACATTTTGTAGGGCCTAGTGTATAATAATTTTTCAATGTGTATTGGTAAATATAACATTTGCTAATTTTATAAATTTTATATTATAAAATATGTGTATTACATTTAATGCACAGCTACTCTTAGTCAGTGTTGGAGGACTAACTGATTTTCTAGACTTTTGGCAATGCTGTGTGTCTCAAAGAGATTTTTCCTAACGAAATAAGAAATTTATCTTTCCAACCTGCAATTTCTTTTCTCAGGTTCACATTTCTTTCTTTGCTTTGTCACTACCTTGATTTCTACCTTTCCCTTCTTGACTTCCTAGTACCCTAAATCCTCATTGTTTTTTCTCCATTCTTCCCCATGTGAAAGTCTGCTCTAGGAAAAGGAGATGAGAAACTTTTCCTAGTAAATAATACATTAGTATTCTTAAGGCACTGCAGCAGAGATAGAGTGTGAGAGTTTAATTTCAGTATTTTGGCTGTGGGTAAGAGAGGTATTTGCTCAGCAGTAGATTGTTTTGATGCCTCTGACATCATTGTCATATTTGTAACTATCTACAGTCCATATGGCAGCCATTAATTATACCTGTTGGAATAATCCACTTAGCCAAGGTCAAGCATTCTCTGATTACATGTTCTGTTGTTCCTAGTTGTCATATATTTTTGGCAGCTGTCATCAGCCAAATTTGGTCCTTCTAATTTTTAGTGGCTCTCATCCTGTCCCAAGTTTCTGTAACACATGCTTCAGCCTTGTCAAACATGCTTTGCTTCAGCTGAGTTAGTCATCATTTTGTGGGACTTATCTTGGTGTGCGAGTGGCCACATTCTACCATAGGCAGTTTCTACGAGTGACTTCATCTCCCTATCCTAACGTTAATGTCTTTTCATCTCACAAAATTCTAGGTAACACAACAATTAGTCAGCAAAAAACATGTGTTAATTTTCTTTCCAGAATGGGCCACATTTCAATGGTAGGTGAATTTAGTCCAATATAATCCAACAGTTACGTTGGGAATGCCAACAATGAATAAATTAAATTAACATTTACTGAGCACCTACAATGTTATAGTCATTTACTCATTTGATACACACACACCCCCCACACACACACCGATTTAATCCTCTCAACAATCCTGTGAGATACATAATCTTCTTGCTCTTTTCAGATGAGACTGAGATTCATAGAGGCTAGATATTCTGTTCAAGGTCGTACAGCTACTAAGAGGAAGAGACATGAATTAAAAGTTTCCTGGCTTGAAAGTTCCTGATCTTCCCCCAAACCAGGTTTTTACTAAGCTTAGGTTAGGCAGAATGAGAAATACAGAAGAGATATATGACTATAGCCCCCTGTCTCCACATGGTTTATAGTTTCTCAAGATAGAGTAACTTTTATGTTTTCCTACTAGAGTTCTGTAGAGAGAAATGTTTATGACATTATTACTTTGGTAAAGATAAGTAAAGCAAACGAACAAGGAAAAACCCTACCTGCTGGATGTCATCTTTCAGAGGTTTGTCATTCTCTTCTGATAAAGGTGTATGCTTTGGTGTAGTGATTTATAGGAAAGCATGTGGACGTTTTTCAGCTTTGCTTTTAGAGTAAAGACTATAATCCCAACACCTGTTCTATGTGTTATACCTGTGTTTCCCTGAATGAAATGTCTGTCTACCACCTCTACATACAGTGTTTTGTCTAAAAGGTTGGCATTTACAGCTAGAAATTTAGATCACAAAAAGGAACAATTTTAGCACAGAAAATATAAATCCTGTTTTCTACCAAATTCTAATAACCCAGCGGCAATGAATGCTGCTGTCAAAAATAATTTGAAGAAAGTGTATCTGCTACTGTTTTTCAAATTTAGCAACAATTTTGGTTTTACTTTGGGGTATTGCTCCAGTGGAGGAGATTCACTCACTATTGCATTCCTTCCTAGAATACACAGATTTTCCTTATAGCTGTTCTAAGGGGAGTTTGTTATGGATATTACACAGGACTTTATAGTTAAAGTATTTCATTTGTAATCTTTTCTTCTGGAATGGAATACAAAGATTGTCCTATAAAAACAGAAGAGTTGCAGAGACTGTGTTTCTAGTCATGATTCAATTACTAAGTAGCTGTATGACCTGGTCAAGCCACTTAATTACCTCTCTGCGTCTTCCTTCCTCATCAATACCATGAAAGAGTCAGAGTATTTGAACCTTAACGTCTCTTCTTAGTCTCACCAAGGTTGCTGTGCACAGCCTTAATCCACTGTTCATGACGGCTGCATAAAACACTCCAACCACATTACACCTAAACACATTCCATGGGTGGTCTGTGAGGTTTTTCACAGTTGCAGAATATTTTTTCCCTATGATAAATTGTACTTAAATACCATTTTGGTCCAGCATGTTTTTCCTTACACTGATAACAAGAATGAGGACTCAAAAAAGCATAGATACTTTATGACATCAACCTCAATAATTTAGAGGATATATTCAAAATATAACTTCACTATAATAAATATCTATTTATGAATTAACTAATTTAAATCCTTCTTGAATCTCTAGTGAATTTATAATGTATATTTTTAGTACATGGGAACTTGAGATAGAAATTCTTTTATAAACCCTTTTTATCAATCAGTAGCAAGGTATTAATAAGATTATTGCTGCCTGTTTATTCCTTGTATCTCCTTACCAATCTTGAAGGCTCTCTTTCAGGTTTTTCCCGAGGATGAAGTTCAGTATAGTAATAAGACAAATATATTTACAGACTTTTAGGGTCTTCAAATATTTATTCTGCCCTGTAGCATGTCTTGTGGATTAGTAATAGTATCTCTCAAAGTGATGCTCATCTCTCATTGCGCTGTATATTTTTCATTTTCATCCTATGGCACATATGGAATAAAAAAAATGATTCCATGTGACACTTTAAGTGTAAAACTAGGCAAGATGTGTGCACCTATATAGATTATGGTGACATGAATTGCTTTCTTTCCCCCCAAAGGTATTGGTTAGGCATATTTGCTGTCTTTGCCAACCCTTTTCCTACTTTTTAAGACTTTTGAATATTCAGATTTCCCTCCTTTTTAACATTTACATTGGAAAATAAACATATTTAGGATAAGCAAAAAAAAAAATTGCATAAAGCAATGCTGAAAAAAGCTATTCTGGCAGTTTTAGGGTTGAAATTCATAGTCCATTAGAAATATGGAAGCTCTAGAGCCCTGAATGGTGCTCTACAAAGATTAGAATTTTTAGAACTTTGGTCCAAACTCTATAATTACTTTAAGGGACTCCAAGCTTTCTGTAATTAACAATGTGTAATTAAAAACTCATCAAGTGTGTGTTTGTGTGTTTGCAATTCATATCCATAAATAAGCACCTATGATGTGCAAAACACCTTAAGGGATATGAGTATATGTTAAAATAATTCTGCTAGTATGAAGAGGGAGGGAAACATAATTGAGATTACTAAGGGAAGGCAGTCAGATGGATATAAATGAGGAAGCACCATTCCCAGCAGAGATAGTGGCTTGAGAAAGAGCCACAGATAAGAAAAATCAGCATGTGTATGGAAAGAGTGACTATAGCACAGGATTTATTAGAAATGGTTAGAGGGAAGCATCTAAGACATATCAATGTGTACTAAGTAGAAAAAGGTGGAAGGTGGAGAGGGAAAGTATAGTGGAGGTCATGGAATGCCCAGAGAATTAAACTCTTAGGTAATATTCTTATCTAAGATTCTTAGTTTTTTCTATCAGGTCTTCTTTGGGTTGGTTAAGGCTTCTACCAATAGGAGGTAGAATGCTATAAAAAGAAGCTAAGCTTGTGAAAGAAATTTTCTGAAAATACACCAGAAAACTAATTTGCTAGAGGAGTTCTCTTGGTGGTAGAGAGTATATCCTATGGGTCAGCCTTGCTCTTTGCATAAAGTCAATTTAGGGAATTCCATCTACAGACTAGTGAGAGGCCAACGGTGCTGGTGACTGTGCTGAAGGTGGGAGAGCAGATGTCAGTGACAAGGCAACTTCTGACTGTGGCCCTGACACCTGTCTGGGGAATTTAGACTTAGTGACAGTCTTCAACTTGCCCTGTGCACCTGGAGCTATACCACTGGACTATTTCCCTTATTTTGGAATGGAAGTGGAGGTTTTGGGAAGTGGGGGTTGGGGTGGTGCAGGAAGTAGGTGGTAGGTACTGTGTGTGTGTGTATTTTTGGCTTGGTAGGCTAGATGTTAGAATCACAGTCTACCTTCCCCAGAGCAATTTTAATCCATTCCCTTCTGAAGAGAGAGGCAAAGATGAGGGTTGTCTAGGGAGTAGGAATCCCAGTGTTTTTTTTTTTTTTTCATTAGGACACTGACAATCTTGAGACTAACAGGACTTAAGTGAAACTAATTAACAAAGGACACACTCACCTTCCTTGGAGGGCTTATATATACCTCAACTACTTAGAAATTCTACTTTGTCTCAACCTGATATTTGATTTTTGTGCTTCAGGCCTGGTTTTATATACATTTAAGTTCTTGATTGACTCTGGTTTCTGGAAGACTTTTCTGTTAACTTCTGATTGAGCCTTTATTCTCCTCTACATGACTCCTTAGCCAGCTCATTTGAAGTGTTCATTCCCAGGGGAAAGTTAAAGTCAAATATGTGAGCTCATTTTCTTTCTATTAAGGAAAGTCTTTAGGGTTTGGAATTCCAAGTATTCAGTGTTTCATGCCTTTGGTGTTCTTTTAGAAATCCGTATATTTTTCTACAGTTTTTCACAAGTATAGAGGATCCAGAGAATTAAATCTGGCTTATGTAAGTCCAGAAGAAAGAGTAAAAAACCAAACAGATAATAATAATGTTAACTCACCTCTTTTCTCCCACCCAAGATATAACTCTCTTTTCCATTTTGATAAGGGTTGGGGAGCCCACAGTTCATCTATATCTGCTTGACATGTATCCCTTGTGGTTGAGCTCCCATAGCCAGCTTGAGATTTATAACAGAAAGAAGAAAATGGGGTACCTTTCACCAGATTTCCCTTCCCTGCCCCCACACTTTATAGCACTTCCCTGTTTATCACTTTCAACTGTTAGCTGATCTAATTATTAATACTTCCTCCCAATGGAATCATAAGCTTATTTGGGGACTGTGATCTTGTTATATGTATTTCATCTCCCAAAGTAATAGAATAGCTTAAGCACCCAGTTATTATTCAGTAAATATCTGTTTACTGTTGGATTTTTCATTTTGTAAAAGGGTATAGATTGCCTTCATTTTCTTCACACTTTAGTCTGTAAAGAGTATGGAAGGAGTGAGGGAGACACAAAGTCACTTCGGACATGTTTGTCTTCCTCATTTTTGCTCTGTCCCCACCATCAGTTGTCTTCTGTTTGCCGTCTTCCCTCTACAGATTCTGAGTCGCTAAGAAGCAAGAGCTATTGAAGATCATATTCTAGTATAAAGATCCTAAAACTCAGCATATGCTGGTAGAAAACAATATGTGTGCTTAACCCTTCTCTTTGACAGTTTGGCCCAATCGGATACTTAGGAGTAATATGCTATTACTAGCCCTGAGATGAAAATTTCAGGACCAAAATAATATTACTAGTAAAACATCTAACATTCATTAAATTTTTATTTATAAAGTGTTAAATGTGTGAATGTTTATAGCGTTGAGTGCTTTATATGCATTGTCACTTTTAATTGTCATTACAACTGTTTATTATTGATTACACAGGTACTACTAACATCCTCATTATATACATGGGGAGTGAGGCTGAGAGAAATAACTTGCCAGCACCTAGCTCTTAAAGGATAAATTCCACATTAAAATACATGCTTAAATTCTACCCATATGACCTCTATCTTCTATAACGCTTAACCCTAGGAAAAATTGACCTCTCATGTACCAACTGCCATATATTTGGTAGTAGAGGCAAAGAGATAATTTTCTAATCACATTTTTTCAGTATCTGTTGGGATAAATTTCAGAGGTTGGTGTTTCTGTTCACCAAATTCACACATGCATCTCTTAGAATTGTCACTTTGGGTTATAACAATTAGGATGCATTTCTTTTTATAAAAGAAGTGTACAGTTGACCTTTGAACAATGTGGAGGTTAGGAGCAATGACCCATTATGCAGTGAAAAATCTGCATATAACTTTTGGACTCCTTAAAAACTTAACTAATAGCCTACTGTTGGCCAGAAGGCTTACCAATAACACAAGCGGTCAATTAGTGCATCATTTTGTGTGTTTTATATATTACAGACTAAATTCTTACAATCAAGTGAACTGGAGAAAAGAGAATGTTATTAAGAAAATCATAAGGAAAAGAAAATTTATTTATTATTAACTAGTAAGATCTTCATAAAAGCTTAATCCCCATCATCTTCATGTTGAGGAGGCCTAGAAGGAGGAGGAAGAAGAGAAGTCGGTCTTGCTGTATCAGGGGTGACAGAGATAGAGGAAATGGAGCAGGTGGAAGGGAAGGCAGGAGAGACAGGCACACTCGGTGTAGCATTTATTGAAAACAGTCTGCATATAAGTGGACCCATGGAGTTCAAACCATATTGTTCAAGGGCCAACCGTAACTGGGTAGTAACATCAACACCATTGCCATTTTCTGAATTGGTGGTGTGAATGACCTTGTTCTAGGTGATTGTTATATATGTGTGTCATGTACATTATTGGATATATTCCTGTTAACAGATCCCACTTTTTTGAGAAGTCCCAACAAAGCTAAATGAGGAGTTATATTAACTGTAATTATAGAAGATAAACACAACAGAAAATACAAGTTATAGTATATGAAATATAATTTTATAAGTTGTTTTACAGCTGATATAGAATCACAGAATTATAGGTTTTGTTATTCTGAGTGTTAATTCTCATTAGATAAACAGAAGATTTATACTGGGAATTTTTGTATCTGTATACTCTATTGACTATCTCTCAATCTGTATATATCAATCTGTATATATCAATAAATAATGACAAGTATTTAAGCATTAGAATTTTGGTCTTAATTGAATGCAGCTTTCAAATATTCCTTTTCTTTTGTTTTTGGAGTCAGGCTGAATTTCTTTGAGAAACAGAGTTCACACCTTCTCAGAGTTTGCCCTGAGGTGTTTTGATAATGTTCACATGAGCATCAAAGTAATATTACACAAACTGTTAAAACAGACACAACTACTTAACTATCAGTTGATTTCTAAGAACCCTGTCATTTGTACCCTTCTTATTTTGTGCATGTGTGTATGTTTTTGTCAAGTTTGTAATAACCACTGTATTAATTTAACTCTGTTTTAAACATTCACTCACATCCTGTCATCAGTATAAGCAAGTGTCAGTTATCCCCACAATTAACCAAAGTCTCACTCAGGCTTTCTGTTAATTCAATCAGCTTTCCCATATCCTTAGTTCATCTAGGTGCCAGACTTGCTTTTAAATCTGTAAACCCAATATATAGGTACTTTATTTATTTAACAAATATTTTTTTGACAAGCACTGTTTTAGGCATTGAGGAGACTGCAGTGAACAAAACAGATAAGTCTCTGTTTCCATGCAAATTAGAGTTTATATTCTAGTTGTAATATAGTAAACGAGTAAAAATTGCTACATAAGGTAGTTTAATATAGTTATGAATGCCCTGAGGAATATTCATCCTCAGAGTTATGTGTTACTGGGTAGGGTAGGCATACTATTTTATATTGGGTACTTAGGGAAACCTTTCTAGTTGGTAACATTGAACTTAGACCTGAATGGAAGTAGCTAGATACAAAAATGTCTATTACAAGATTGTCATAGATAGCAAATATAGATAGCAAAAGCACTAAAGTATGAATAAGTTTGGCATGTTTGAGAAATAGGTTGAGCACTAAAGTTTAGAGAGTGGATATTTGCAAAGATTTATTACTGATGATAGTTCTGTAAATGTCCACATAGCTTTAGGGAATCAGTTAATTTATAACCTTAACCTTAACCTTCACTTAAGGTTAGTAAAATGTTCTGTGCCAGCAGTAAGCCCTTAGAAGATTCTATGGGATTATACAACTTGGATAAATGGTATATTGGATCAATAGATGTGCCACCTAACTTTTGTCATATGGTCTGTTTTATTAAATCTCCAATTTGTGTTTATATAACATGTCATTATAACTTATTGCTTATACAGAATGGTCACCTGTTCAGGCCTTCATCTATTCAGCAACCATTTACTAATGTCCTACTGTATGCAAGGTAGAGTATTAGGTGCTGAGTATACAAAAATGAATAAGACCCTGCTGTCATGAAAATATATACAGAAATGTAAATGGCATAGGATTTGAGTATATTTACTGGGAAATATATTTTCTCAATTAAAAAGTATTAAAAGTAGAAGAACTTCAGATGAGAATGGCATTGATAAACATAGGTAGGCACAGCTCATGGAGAAGAGGTTAACATATAATTTTTCAGGTATAAGAAGCCACTTGACATTTACTTATACTACTTGATTAATGCCTTTATGATGATCTCTGCCACAGTGGAAAAGTGTATAAATTTAAATGAATAGAAATTGCTGTTAATGCACTCCTGTAGACAATAATACATTTCTGACATGCATATAGGGCTCTGTATCTAAGATAAACTTCTACTCAAGGTGAGAGATGATGAAGTCCTTTATCTAGCCCTTCAGACCTGGTGAAATCATGAACATCCCCATGGGTCCACAAGTCAAGCTAGAATACATCATCTTCAATCTGACAAGGAAATTAACTGATTTCCTGAATTTATATGAACTAATCCTTGTATAAAATATGTTATGTATTCATGATAGCCTTAAAAAGTTCCAAAAAGAAAACACATTTTGGGTTGGTCTGAGATTTTGAGGTTAGAAGTCTACACTTTAAATTTTATCAGCTCAGCTCCCCCAAGAGCTTTCCAAGGTGCTGAACATGTACTGGCATCTCAGTCCCCCTGGTCTCTGTGCCGGACCTACTGTCTCCATGTTTGTTTACTGCCTTTCCTACCCATGCTACCTGCCATGGTTGCTCTTTGTGTGATCTCCATGTATGACAGACGTTTGTTTTGACTCCTGCTTTGCCCTACCTTGTAACCTAGTACATTCTTCCACTCATGTTTAACCAGATGTTAATTAAAGTTTATACCTAGAGCCTCCCCCACAAGTGCCTTGACTCCCAATTCTGTTTCTTGAAACAATGAGATCATCCATTTTATCTCCAATTACAAACTAATTTAAAACAATTTTATTTCAGTCCATAAATATATAGTTCTAAAAACTAGCCTTTAGTTCATTTAATAAATAATAAAAATAAATTGATGAATAAGCATGGTCTTTTCTCATCTTCATTGTGGCCATTTCTCTCCTCCTCTTCCTCCTCCTCATCATTATTATAAATGCACTGAGTAAGAATATTTTAATTAAAATTTCTCATATAAAAATAGGATCAAGGTAGAATGTAGGTTTAAAAATAATCTTACAATAATTTAACCTTAATAGATGAACACAGAAAAAATATATAAACACAGGTGATTCTTGTGAATGTATTATCTTTGAACTTGGTAAAACAAATAAAATGGAAATCACTCCTTACTGCATATCTCCAGCTTCTTTTAGGATGGATTTCTTCCTTACTGACTGGAAGACTCAGCATACATTTAAAGAGTTGGAGTTGGTATTGATAGTCAATGCTTAGGGTAAGGGTTTTGCATGCGTTTGACCTCAGTAGTCTCCCCTAATTTCATCCATTGTAATTTAAGGAGAGCGGTATGTCTACAGTGATTAAGAATGTGAACTCTTGAATAAACAGTGTAGATTATTATCTTAGATCCACCAATCTCTAACTATGTGCTCATGGGTAAATCTTCAACTTTTTGTATCTATATTTTTTCATCCATAAGCAGGAATAATAAAACATCCTCATGCTGAAGATTGCTATCAGGCTTATATGAGATAATGTATACCCAAAGTTTAGTATGGAAACCGAAACATAGTAAACATTCAGACAAAGTGATTCATCATCATCATCATCATCATCATCACCATTAACCTAGCCTTTCTGTGCTTTACCTGTCCATATATTTTAAGGTACTCTGGTTCCATGAGTACTTGACATTAGCATGTAGGAGAGAAAAGATTTCTCACCCATCACTAGGTTCATGACTGAGGCATCTCTAATAAAAGACAGAGTCACAAGACAAAAGAATACAAATTTACTTGATATAAGTTTTATGTGACATGGGAATGTACAAAATAAAGACTCCCCCTAAAATAGGGAAACCAGTGTTGTTTTATACTTAGGTTTGATGAAGAGTGAGCTGTCCTGGGGAGGTATGATTGCACAAAGCTGCCATGACCTACTAGTAATAAACTGGGAGAACTTAAAAAGGCCTATTGTTCAGGTTCTTCTTGTTGTCTCTGTGTCTTTGGATCATTTCCTCTGGATATAGGAAGGATACTTGTTGAATGAGGGTCTTAGGCCCTGCTTTAGAGGAAAGTCAGAAAATTCTTTCATGGCCTGCTTCATGGGGAACAGGGTGGGAGAAGGTCAGAGAGACCTCCCTGCTTTTGTTCTTTTCTCAAATGCCATGATGCCATATTTTGGGGTAGCATGTCCTGAACCCCATCAGGTACTTGCCATTTGGTGAGGGTTAAGAGACTAAAATAGTCCACGGTACCCATTAATTTCTCAACTCAAATGTGAGCTATGAGGAAAGACAGGAAAGGTAGTGAGTGGTTACCCACTCATAAACAACGATTGTTAACTCACTATCAACCAGCTGATTACATTTGAACTGTTGGCTATGGTGTTGTAGTAAACTTTTGAATATATTATATCACCCTTTCTCTTAATATAGTGATTAAGATTCTGTAGGCAGATAATGCAATATTGACATAATGAGCTAAATGATGATTGATAGTGAAGTTGTGAAAGTGAAAAGGTTCAATGTGCTTAAAAGTCACAGAATTTGGAAAAGCGTGAGAGATAAGAAGTACCGATGAACAAAATGTGACAACTTGAGACTGGCTGTGCATGCAGAAATGAACCAAAGAATCTATTAAACTAGTCATTCTTAGAGTGTGCAGCCTATAGAAATATAACTATGACTAATGAAAGTACCTTTCAAATTTAAATATCTATCTAAGCTTCTATTGGAAGAAAACCAGATTTATACATTGTGACTTGCTCAAAATCATTCTTGCCTACCATCATCTCCAGTAAAATACTCTTAGTTTAAAATATATTGAAGTGGATATTTCTGAAATTAGGTTCTTTTGGAATTAAACAAAAGAGACTATGTTTTTCTTGGGGCTGCTATAGAAGTTATTCTATAACAAGACAGATAAGGCAGTCAATATACAGAGGTTTAGTTTTATGGCCAGAACTAACAGTTATTAATCAGTGAGAGATGTCAGTTAGAGCAGCACTGATTCTGCAGTGGGGAAATTTCAGAGCCCCGAAATTAGAACATTAGTGTTATATTATCAAATACGTTACAGTCGTTGCTACTATAATGACCCTTGCTATTTAATGAGTGTGTGCGATGTCAGAATCAGGAGAGAAAAAAACCAAATGGTGACTAATTCACCACCACATTTATAACCAAATTACCAAAAGATTGAAACTATTCATGCCTGATTTTCAAAATGAGTAATAACATTTAAAGCATACTTGGTTATTCAGACATTTGGATCGCCGATGTCCTCAGAATTCTATAGTCTCTGCTGGCTTTAAAGTTGAGATTAAATTGTTCTATGTGCTCAGAGTAGCGTAGCTCTAAGGGGAAGGTGTTCTGGGGAAAGAAAAGAAAAAAGGGCATTTTTTTCATCATCACCCTGAAAAAGTGCCAACAAACCCTAAATAATTTGTGTTGATTATACTAAATTAGAATAGTGATGGCTATAATCATTTGATCCCTGAGGCATTAATGAAAATTCAGCATTATTTTGTGTAGAATATGTATCATTACCCTTGAGCATAGAAATGATTATTAGTAAGTCTGATTAAATCTGGAAGCAGTGACACAAGCTATCTTTAACCCACTAATGACAGGGCCATATTGTAATTTTATGATGAATGAACACAGTTTAGCATTTTAGCATTTGGTGGGGAAAATAAGTCTGCATTCATTTTCTTGATTAGACTGCAAAATAGTACAGAGAAGCTCATAAGGAATGCTACTTAAGAAAATAGTGTTCCTGCTGATTGATTAACCTATCATGGCTTCCAAAACTCATAGGACTGGTTATCTTTGTATGATCAAAGATATTATTCAGCAACATTATAGAGATCATGAATTCCTAGGCACAGAACTATAAAAAAACACATGCAGAAGTACCATTTTTCATGCATGCATTGCCCTTATCTTTTCAGATATTTTCACATATATTTAATGGTTTTATCATCATAGTAACTGTCAGAGTGAATTAGACTTTTTACTTGTTTCATCAATAAGAAAACTAAAGCACAACACAGTTGAGATATTTGCCTAAAGTCATACAGATTGTCAGTAAAACCAACATTGGAACCCCAGTGTCTTGGTTCGAAATCTAATATATGTTTCAGCCTCAGTAGAAAATTTATTTCATAATTACTAATTATTTGCTATCAATATTTTGAATTTTCTCTTTTTATAAAGATGTCCATTCTATGTTTATGGACAATATTAGAGATTCTTACTGATCCAATGGATCACAATAATGATTTAATTTTTAGTGCTAGGTGATGGGATTCAGGATACAGTACCCCAAAATGTCACCTTGGCATTTGAAGAAACAGTAAAGGCAGGTTATAGAAACTAGCAAGAGATCCAATTGCTCCTCCTCCCCTGAAGTGGGCAATAAAACCTAGCTAACCTTCCCCTGAAAATAGGTCATAAGACCCTCATTCTGGAAAGTACTCCCTGTATCTTGAGGTAAAGAGTGTCCTTATCTCTGAAAACATGGAGGCACTGAAAAGAGTCTCAATAATCAGGCCTGCTGAGTTCCCCCAATTTATTAACATTAGATCATATCTTTTTGTCCTCTGATCATACTTCTGCATGACTGTCCACTCCTCATCAAACCAGTACAAAAAAAATAAACAGATTTCCATGTTTCTTTTAGTCTTCCTTTCTCAAGGCTACTGTGTCAAGTAAAACTTACATTAAGTTTCAGGCCACTACACAGTAGTTCGTGCCTGTAATCCTAGCACTTTGGGAGGCTGAGACAGAAGGATTGCTTGAAGTCAGGAGTTTGAGACCCAGCCTGGACAAAATAGCAAGACCTCATCTCTACAATTTTTTTTTTTTAATTAGCCAGGCGTGGTATGTGCCTGTAGTTCCAGCTCCTGGGGTACGGAGGCAGGAGAATCGCTTGAGCCCAGGAGTTTGAGGCTGCAGTGTGCTATGATCACACCACTGCACTCTAGCCTGGGCATCAGAGTAAGAACCTATATATATACATATATATATATATATATAAGGAAGCAAGGAAGCAAGCTTTTTTCTTGTTAGTCCATCTTTCATTACAGATGTCTCATCCATGAACCTTGCAATGGGTGAGAAATCTTTTCCCCCTTATATAGGCAAAATATTTTCTAAAATCCCTTTGCAATTAAGGGCAAATTCTGATTCCAACATAGCATCTGCCACTGAGTAGTAGCTTGATAAATATTAGTTTGTTTTCTCCTAATTCTCACCTTAATTGCTATGACCCTCTCTGTGGTCTAAAACGGAATTTTTAAGATTCTTAATTGAACTGAAAGCTGTGTTGATGGCCTACATAATTGTATTGATAAGACTCTGTTTATAGCTGACTACTCAGTAACAAAGTGTAAAGATTAATGACAGTACAGACAAACCCCATTTTAAAATGCATGGCTAGAGAGAGTTAGTATGGTTAGTATTTTGTTTCCATCAAAGCCACAGTATTTCTACTTATAACACAGCTTTGCAAGTGAAATGGCATCCCCATTCTCCAAACATTAGCATCATAATGGCATTGTGAGAATAGTTCAAATTTAGGGCAGTCAGAGCCAAAGATTCAAAGTTACAGGAGTCCTGCAGATCCTGCTTGCAATATAGTGAAATACATGGTGTATATTAAGAGTAGGAACAAGAAGCTGTGAATGTGCCTAGGACAGAGAGAAAGAACTCTCCTGGGATACTGAAAGGGACATTTGAACATCGAATTAAAGCCAGGAACCTTGAGAGTATCACTGGTACTTCCTCTCCCTTACCCTGTAAATAGCCTGTCAATTCTAAGTTGATTTTCAATTTTACCTCTGATTGTTTCTCTGCTCCATATCTTTTTCTATACCCATCACTGACCTAGGGAGAGCTCTTATCATTTTAATCCATAATGGGCAGATTTATTTGCTTTTCCCATTTCTAGGCATATAACTCTTCAAAGCCATCATCCAGATTATTCAAATATTAAATCTGATCACATCTCCCCCTTGCCTGAAACCTGTCAGAGGTTTCTTGCTGCCTACAGGATAAGGTCTAGACTAATGATTCCTGGGGTCTGGCTTCTCCCTACTTCTGCAGCCTCCTCTCATCATGAGCCATTCCTTGGTGGTGCTTTAAGCTGTGAAATTGTTTCTGGTTTCAAAAACATTACAGTCCATTTCATGGCTTCGTGCCTTTCCCTCTTCTTGTAATGCCTTTTAATATCCTTCTCCAACAGGGTAGGTGCTATACATGATCCTATACATGTTCCAATGTTCCTTGTCTAGTATGATGTCGCAGGTCTTCTCCCATCTTGAACCTCCATTGGATCAGGTACACCTGTGCATACTTCAGCTTATTCATCCTGTTAAAGAAAAACTTATTCAATGATGCTTGTTAAAGTGTGGTAAGGAAGGCTTTATTCAGGATTATCATGATAAGCAGAGGGACCACTGCAATGGAATTTTGCAGTGCAAGGGAGGGACTGGGCTCAACTCCTAATATAGCATGGGCAAGTGATAATTCACAGGCAAGGAATAGGGTTGGGGTCAGTGGATGGACAGTTACTAAGAGTAACATCAGGGTGAGGAGAACTCTGGCTGACCTGACCTGACCTGACAAGATTCTTGTTTTACAAGCCAAGGTGATCAGACATCATCTGGGGGTTGGGGAGAATGAAGACCCTGATCAGATATGAAGGGTGATCAAATATCTAGATCTTAGCACTGGCTTCTAACCAGTCCTCCTGTTTTCAGCCCCACTGCTCACACCTGCTTTCAGAAATGGGTGATGCCTCCAACTCCCGTATCTTTCTTGGATACCCTTGATTACTGCTGGCTTCTTTCCCTACAGACACTCAGCTTTCAACTTTCTGTCCTGCTGTCAGTTGCTACCCACCAGTACGCTTTCCCTCCTCCAAATCTTGTTGACATTTCTCATTTGCTAGTGTCTTCTCTTCCAACCTCTTCTTGCTACTTTGGGTTTATACAGCCTGTATTCCTTCATCACTATTTTAGAGGAACTTTGGAAGGAAATTCAGATAAAATACCTTGTGTTAAATCCACCACACTTAATGGGAAGTTGCCATAACATTTCCCAAGCTTTAATGTATAGTGTGGAATGTGATCATTGTCTTAGTACCATGTTTGGCCTCCTAAAAATCTAAATGGCAGGCATGACATTGTTCATTTGTTCAACGGGCCTCTATTGCTTGCCTGTCATGGGAGTGAAAACAAATATCATTTTAGGTAACCAAAAGGACAAATATCATATTCTTAGTGATCTCCTTCCTTCAGTCCTCCATAGGAAATTTGAGATTGATAAAACAGAAACAACAGCAAATCATATTTTTATAAGATATGGAGATGGTCCACATGTTGTACAAAAGTCTACTACATGCTGCTCAAAGTGTGGTCAGCAGACCAGCAGTGTAGGCATCACCTGGGAGCTTGGTGGACATGCAGATTCTCAGTCCTCTTCCCCCTGACCTACTGGAACAGCAGATTCCACATTTTAATGAGGTCCCCAGGTGATTCTTACAGTTGTGCAAAAGAAAAACTTTGGTCAGAAAGAACGTGAATCTTCCGTTATAGCACCTACGGTCAATGTCTAGGAATTTCATTATCCAAGGTTGAGGTCATAGATGCCATGGGAAATAGTGGTTTTAAAACATAGCTGATCATAAGAACCCTAAAGGTGGATTACTTTTTTTTTTTTTTAATGTAGATTCTTTCTTCTACACTGTATTAACTCTAATCCAATTGATGTAGAATAGGGCTGGAAACCTATTTTTAGAGCTCCTAAGGTGCTAATCAGTCAGGTTTTGGAATCATCACAGAAGAAATTCAACCTCTTCATCACAATGTCTCTCAGGGACCAAATGTCTTCCATTTGCCACACACTCCCCCTTCAACCCCCACCAACCATCACTGCAGATCTGCCATATCTGGTCCCACTTTCCTCATTTCTGCCTTCCACCCAAGAGTCACCCATACTCTTGAGACTCACCTGTTTTGTTAGCAGAATACCTACCTTGACCCAGGACAACACCCACATTTTCATTTTTCCCATTCACTCCATGCCATTGCTTACTTCCATGCCTAAGTCTCCAGCTCTTCATTAGCTGGAAAGTTCCATGTTTTCACACTGATTCTGGCCTGGGTCAAACCTGGGCTTTATGGGGGAGAAATGCTGGAAGGCATTGATAAGTGCACAGTGCAAGAGGATAATGCAAGAGGAGTCACCTTGTGGAAAATAGATGCTTGATCGTCTGTCCCATCAGCACAAGTTAAATGAACAGACTTCAGAAAGGAGATACCTGAGCATTGGGATAGGGAGAATTGGTTATGGAGAAAATTTCCAAGCAGAGTAAATATGGTTGAAAAGGATTTGAAGGGAGTAGGGGGTTCCTTGGGCTTCTGTTGAGATAGCAGGTTGTAAGAGCTGAGGATGCTAAACCAGCTTGCATAACGTTTTGCTGAACAGTTTAAATCAGACGCCAATTGAGATATCTGTTATTACTGACAAACTTTAAAAGGGTCTAGAACTGGCAAAACAACAAGGTCTGAGCTAAGTGAAAAGACATAGCGTGACCAGCTGGGACAGGAACAGAGCAGACTTGCTAATTAGTCTGGAGGAAGTCAACTGCTCACATTTTTATGGACTGCTAATTGCTAAAGTAGCAGCTTGCTCTATAAAGACAAAAATAAAGCATGATAGTTGTTTGAATACAGGATAAAGTGGCCTTTGGGATATAGGCTTCATCAACTTCAAAAAAAAATTCTATAGTTCTAAATCTTAGAGCATACACTGCTATTAATAAAAATATACTTTGTAAGTCAATTATTTTTTTTCCCTTAGACTGTTAGATGAGAAATTATAGAATATATGAGTGTCTAGGTTGGGAATTTATACTAAAGGATTTTGTTTTACAGATAGCAACTCTCCATTTGAATACCATTTCTTAGCCCATTTTTAAACATGTCCCCCCAAAAAGCTAAATAGGTGATTTAAAAATGTTCTTTATTCTAAAGGCTGAAAGTTTTTTGTTTTTTTTTTTTTTACTGAAAATGCTCTTTCGACCTAGTTATATTTGTGAAAAAACAGTGTCCCCAAAGAATTTATCTAAATTCATTTATCATGGGTGTTCAGTAAACATTTGGAGAAAGAATGAGTGAATGAGTAAATGAACAGGTGTATAAAACCTTGTGCTCATGAGAAGGATAGGATTTTATATTGTAAAGGACAATAGAGAACAACTAGTCCCCTTCCATTATTTTGGGGATGAGGAAACTAAGGCAGAGGACAAGTGACTCCTCGCTGGCCTCACAACTGGTTAGTAGCAGAACCAGTCCGGGAGCCCATTTCTTATGTGTCAGTCCAGCACTCTTTTCAGTCTAAGCTTATTTTCATTCCATTTAATAGAAGAAGGAATTACTTCTGCAGGGCTAATTCTGACCTGAATCACATTAAATCAGCAAAGCTTGGCTTTGTGAAAGGCTAAAATGCAGAATGACAAAACTAAAGCGTCTTTTGAAAAAAAACAAACAACAAAATTCAAAGCCAAAGTAATTGGTGTATTTGGTTTTATTAAGGAGTGATGTTTTCAAAGGCAGAGAAGGAGAAAAATGTAAACTCGATGCCATGGACTTAATTTGAAAGTCTCAATGTCAGACGATGCAATATAAAGGAGGTAAGCCAGCCCTGAGGAGCTATAACTACATAAAAGGAAAAAAAAAAGCAGATTTCCTTTGGCAGAGAATCAATAGAAGTTCATATATCTGCAGATTTGTTTATTGCTTGCACTGGTAACTGAACCCCCCTAATTAGATTCACAGTGTACTTAGATATTGCATAGTAATTATATGTGGCAGAGCAAATTTGATGAAGATGGAAATAAGTAGATGAATATTTAGACCCAGCAATACCATTAATGACTCAAATACCAGGTAACATTTCTTCGCTGGTAGAATTTATTAAGAAGTGGCTGTGAATTGTTAGTCTTCTTAATGAAAGGTTTGGTTGCACTACCAAAGGATTGTTAATAATAATAATGGTACAGTCACTTATCAAATGTGCGATCCTACCTAAGTTATTTATAATTCTGAGCCTAGTGTTTCTCATTTGTACAGATAGGTTTATAATGGCACCTACCACATGGGGTTGTTGTAAGGATTAAGTGCAAACATGCATGTAAGGTTTTGCATAGTGATTCCCCATAAAAAGCACTCAATAAATATTAGCTGTTATTACTGTTGTCAGCCACTCTAGGGGAGCTATATTGTAAAAAAAAAAACATAGTTTCATTGCTGCTGCACTGAAGCCTCAATAAATCATTGTTTTCTCACTGGTTTACTATACAATTTGTGGCTATTTCTACTCCAAGATCGTTCACCAAGAAGGAATGCAAGATCGTTGAAAGATCCCTCTGGATCTCTCTTTACTTGGTAATCAGAACTTGTGGTTCAAATCGAAAGTTCACAAGTGCAATTGGTACAATCTATTCTAGATCTTCCAGGAAGGTGAGGTTCATTCATTCAATCACTTTCAGGCTGAGCAAATGTATATTTTCTTAAATTTTCTTAAGTCATTTAATGTTCTCTAAAATTGAGACAATCATACCCATCCTACTGCGGTGCTATGAGGATCAGATGAGAATATACAGCAAAAGTGCTCATTTGTAAACATCACGCCATTGAGTGTTTATTGCTTATTAATACCCTCTGAAGGTCCCCATTCCATGCCTCCTCCACAGCCCAATGTAAAAGCCACCTCTTCCCTGAAGCCTTCCTGGAGTTTTCCAACCTCTAGCTAGAAGGCGCTTTCCTTTCTTTTTACTTGCACTCCATTTTAGCTGATCTTCCCTGGCATCTTAAGAAGATACTGCCTTGTAGAGCAGTACTTTATTTCATTTCTGCTACTTCACCTTCAGAAAGAAGCATCTATACTTAATTGCCCTCATTGTCCCTTGTAGTGCATAACACACTATCTTGCCTATAGTAAGTGCTCAACAAATATTTGATTAATGAATAAAGAAGCTTTTATGAACCCATGTGAATCCTAAGTTCTGTGAATTATGTAGAAATAGTAAAAGCAAATAAAGACTCAATTATAGTTTTAACTCTTCAACAAGATCAAATCCTTTAGGATTAGAAATTAATTAGAAACTAACTCATCCTCTATTTATTCATTCCATTCAATAAATACATGTTGAGCACCTTCCAGGTGCCGGGCACTATGGTGGGTGCTAGGAATTTAATTAAACAAAAAAATCATTTCACCCAACGGAGCTTGCAATTTGTAAATAATAAGAAATAGTAAGGAATAATTTCAAAACTTGCTGGTGCAGCCTAAACATTTGGATCTTTTTTTTGTTTTATTAAAATAGGTCAATAAAAAATTCTTGGCTGCTTTTTCTATCTATTATCAATTCTAATAATTTGGTAACTGTTCATTAGTAAGGTTAAATTTGGCTACTGAGAGTAGGTCAGGCAAATCACTTTCCTGGTTAAAAAAAGCCCTATAGCTACTGGGTGAAATTTGCTTTGAATTATTTTTCATAATCACAAGTAATTGGGCATGTCCTACTCAGTTATAAATAAATATACAGAAGTATGTTGATCTACTTTCCTTAATAATGAGTTTTGAAAACCATAGCTATGTTACTTAAACTTACTTTTCTTCACTTATGAAAAAAAGTCCAGAGGGCACAAGTAACCTTCAGAGAATATTTCCACATTATAAGGCAAAACTATTTAATAAAATTTCTAGACATACGTTTTAATTGAGGAATCATAAGCAATTCTACACTGACATGGAGCCAGCCAACGTGAGACCAGATGAGTTTCTCAGTGACTGTATTATACATAAGTAGTTTTAAGTGAAAGAAAAACTTTCTTCAGTTGCTTCGATTGTACAAACCAAGACTAATTCATTTCTTGTTGCTAGCTCCAAAGTAGAAGCTACTGGAATGTCACATTTTATTTTATTTTTATTGTATATATTTATGGTGTACAAGATGATGTTTGGAAATATGTACACATTGTGGAATGGCTAACTCAAGCTAATTAACATATTCATTACTTCCCATGCAGATTTTGTGTGGTGAAAACATTTAAAATCCACTCTATTAGCAATTTTCAAGTATGCAATACACTTATTAACTATAGTCATCATATGGTACAATGGATCGCTTTAATTTATTTGTCCTGTCTAACTGAAATTTCTGTCCTTTGACCAACATCTTCCTAATTTCACCTCCCTTCCTTGCCTCAGGCCCTGGTAACTACCCTTCTACTCTCTGCTTCTGTAAGTTCAGGGGTTTTTTTGTTTGTTTTTTGTTTTTTTAGATTCCACATGTAAATGTGATCTTGCAGTATTGGTCTTCCTGAACCTGGCTTATTTTATTTAAAATAATGTCCTTGAGGTTCATCCATATTTTTGCAAGTGGCAGCATTTCCTTCTCCTTTTTTTTTCCCCTTTCTTTTTTGGAGGCTAAATAGTATCCTGTTATGTGTATACACCACATTTTCTTTTTCCATTTATTTGTCGATGGACACTTAGGCTGATACCCTGTCTTGGCTGTTGTGAATAACACCGCAGTGAACATGAGAGTGCAGATATCTCTTCCACATGCTGATTTCCATATGCTTGCTGGATCATAGGGTTGTTGTATTTTTAATGTTTTGAGGAGCCTCCACACTGTTTTCCATAATGGCTATACTAATTTACACTTGCACCAGCAGTGGAATAGTGTTCCTTTTTCTCCACATCCTTGCCGACACTTATCTTTTGTCTGTTTGATAATAGCTACTCCAGCAGGTGTGAGGTGATATCTCATTGTGGTTTTAATTTGCATTTCCCTGAAGACTAGTGATGTTGAGCATTTTCTCCACATACCCGTTACCCATCTGTATGTCTTCCTTTGAGAAATGTCTATTTAGGTTCTTTGCCCATTTTTAAATCAGATTATTTTCTTGCTATGGGGTTGAGTTCTTCACATGTTTTGGGTACTAACCCTTTATTACGGAATGCCATAGTTTAAAGATGAGGAATGAATCCTCTCAAGGCAGCCTAAATCCCTGTCCTAATTCCTCACCCCTCAGATGCCTTCCACCTACCACCTCTGTACTTCTTCTTCTTTCCTATGGCTGGGTGGGGGGAGGTTATGAAAAAGCAGATGAGCCTTCCAGTGCCTGTAAGCCACTATTTTACACAGTAGATCAAGGGATTGATGAATGGAAACCCCCCCAAACTGATTTCCCTTTTGTATTAGTCAAGGTCATGGCAAGAAAAATGGGTGACACAGTCAAATGAAGTGATATGGTAAGAGCTGACCTATTTGCTATGGTGTGAGCAGGACAAGTCTCTGGTCAGGGAAGCCAATAAGGCAAGGAGGAACATCCTTGTAGCCATTACCACTCCTAGGCCTGAGAGAGGAAGGGAAGGAGCAGTTACTGGAACCAAGGGAGAGAGCTGTGGCTGTAACTAGGAGAGGGCTGCCCGGGAGGATGTGCAGACCTCAGTAGAGAAATGCAAGCACCAAGCACCGGCAGGGAGGAAGCCAGGGAAATTGATACTCCACTCTCAATTTTCCCACTCTCTGGCCTTTTGCCAATGCCTCCCATTTGATGAGCTTCCCAGAGAGGGTGGAGAATGGATCCAGAGAGCCAATGGGAATATCAAGTATACCTGTTATTAATAAGGAACATATATGTAGTATGTGTATTGTATGTATGTACAAGCAGAAAGCTCTCCTTTTAAGAAACTGTAAAGACATTATTTGTCTAATATTTACAAATTCATCTTGAGATGAGCCTTACTATTCTCATGTGATATAACAAAAAGATAATAATGTAGATGTGTTTCACAGATGCCTTTCTTATTCCAGCTCACCAATTCCCCTCTTCTCATATTTTCTAAAGAGGAGTGATTCTTGCTGGAAGAGAGGCTAAGTTAATCTAGATAATGGATAAGTGAGGGAGACAGTGAATGAGCATATAGGCAGGAGCCACAGTGCACAGGATGGAAGCAGAGCAGGAGTTTCTGAGTGATCTTAAGACATAAAGCCCTGCAGCAGTTCAAGAGTACAAGGGGAGTAAGGCAGAGTAGAAAAACAGAAGGCAGAAATAGTGTTCATCTACACTGTGCATTGGATTACTTTTACTATCCGTCAAGAAACTTGAGGGAAGAATTTAAGCACTTTTTACATTTCTATTGGGACTGGACTGCACTTTTGTATGAAGCACAGATCAGAGACTGAGCCACATGGTATCTGCATGTATTAGAGTTGCGCTCACTTCACATGTACATAAACTGAAAATAAAGGCGGTTGAGTGTTTTGCTTAAAATCGCACACTTAGTGCAGAGTGGTTGCTCCAACCCAGGTTTGTTGATTTCAGATACATTAGTCTCAGTTCAGCTTTGGCTGTAGTCACCGTGCTGAATTTGTTGAGCAATGTAGTTTTCTAGGGAAAGGATTTCTTTTACTATATGGTAAGTATATAGTACACCCTTCTATAGTTGGGTAGATTAGTCCTTTATGTTCCCTGTGTGAAGAGGATAGATTAGTAATGGTCAAGTGTCATTGGGCCATTCAGATGAATAGTTCTGTGATAAATTTTGCTTCCTGTATTTTTTGTATAATGTCAATATATCCTTTAAAATAAGAACTCGAATTTTTTCTTCAGTCCACTTAACCATGCCAGTATTAAAAATGTTCTTTTAATGATCTCTAATTGCTCTGAAAGCCTAGTTTGAATCTTAGTACAAATCTTTGTGTTATATGTCACCTGTGACCCACCCTTACTTCCTCTCATTCACTGCCTTTCATAAGCAGAAAACATTTATTATTCAGGTATTTTTGCTTATTTAAAAAAAAAATAAAAGTGAGTTTTATTCCTGGGATATGAAGGATAAGTCAATGAAAACAACAGTGTAGGTGTATAGAAATTACCAACAGCAAAATATTATGTGGGTGTATGGCCTGCAAATTTTTTTTTTACAATCCTGTGCCCATCAGCTTTTTGTAATCCTTCCAACTTCCTCCTGAAGCCAAACTCACTGACATTTCCACAGCTATTCATTTTTATGATTCTGATGTAATTGCTATATTCTGTTTAGTTTTCTAGATGTAATAAGACTACCTATCCAACTTAATCTGTAGCACTTTATTTTTCTATTAATTCTAAATTCAGGATTTAAAAAAAAATTGGTTATGTAGTAATAGAAATGACTTGACTCACACCCTCCTGCATCATTCTAACCAAAACTGAGTTTATATGTTCTTTGTAGTCTAAGATAAATTAGTGTACTCTATTGCCAATAGTGATGTGAAGAGGAAGTTAAAGCCAAACAGCCCATATCTGAATTTTAGTTCAGCCACTAACTAGATGTGTGATCTTAGACAAGTCACTGAAACTCTCTGAGTCTCAATTTTCTTTTCTCTTTAAAAAGGGCAATAATAGTACCTATTTCTTAGCGTCGTTATGACGTTTAAATAAGTTAACAAATCGATAATATGGAGCAGAGTACCTGACACATAGCAAACATTCAGTGAATGTTCTCTGCTATTGCTCCAGCTCCTCCACTTACTAGAGATGTGAACTTGGTCAGGTTATTTGACTTTTATGAATATCAGTTTTCATATTCATAAAGCGAGGATGGTGATATCTATCTCAGAGAGTTTACATGTGACATCATGTGAAGTTATATGTAAAGTATTTAAATGTAAATTATATATGTGAAAAGTACACAGCTAAGTCTTGACTCATAGAAAGCATTCATTAAATGTGGCTATTATTTTTAGAAGAAATTATCAGTAGTCTTATCTGTAATAAAACACAACAAAAAAGGGTAGGGGAGAGAGTTTCCTGCTTAAAAGGGGGTGTTGATTTAAAAGTTTTAAATTAAAATCTGCAAATGAAGCTCAATTTACGATATTTTGAAGTGATTTTACCAACCAGATTTTATTTAATGCATGATTACATTATTCTCTCATTAAAATAATTATTTTTAAATCAGTAATACCTCCTTTGACCACCTTGCATGTGGTTGCAGTAATATCGACCAATCATATTTCCAAATTTCTATGATGCCATTGGCAGGTTAATAGAGCAGATCAGCATATACATATGAGCATTACTGTGCTGACTTGGTATAATTTGAATCCAAAAACAAGAATCTGGACAGCTCAGACAGTCAATTTGATCTTTTTAATACACATGAGATATATGTCTGGCTATTCGAAAATTGAATTTGGATTTCTAACTTCTTATATTAGCTAAGCACTAGATATATGAACAAACCTCTAAACATCAGCAGAGTAGCCCAAGAGAAGTATTTCGTTTTCGTATTAGTTTTGCTCACTCACATAAAGTCTAAGCAAGTTAGAAGCAGAGGAAGAGAAGTGAGGTTCTGGTCTACAGAGTCATACAGGTCCCAAGGTGACAGAGACTTTGTCATCTTCAATGCGGGAGACCATCCAGCGATCATTCTAGGTATCAAAATCTAGCTGGAAGGTATCCCTGCAAGTGGCAAACATCACTTTTGGCCGTATTTCATCAACCAGAAATTAGTACCAAGGTCCCACCTAGATGCAAGGGGAGCTGTGGTCTCAGGCTGACATTGCTTTGTTGTAACAATTCAATCCTATGGAAGGGAAGCACAGGTGTTTGGTGAACAGTGAGTGATCTCTGCCACACCCCTATTACTCAGATGGGTAGCAATAGAGTTATTCTTATTTTTTTCTTTCTTCTTCCCTACTGCTTCCTAAAAGTAAGCAATCAAACAAAAAGAAAGAAAAACACTGATCTGAGTATGTTCATTTAGAGTGATAACCTTATTCCATCTATCTTTGTACCTTTGGTACCTGATGCAGAATTTAGTGTGTATTAGATATTCAATAAATATTCATGAGTGAGCAAAGGAACATACACTCCCTTCCTTCTTATTTTCTTTTCTTCTTTCCTTCCTTTTCTTGTATCTCTCATCCTTTTTTTCTGATCCTGAATACTTTTAGAGGTTTTATTTACAGCTAAGCACTGTGAAAAGTGAGAAGAATCAAAGACACATTTAACCTTGGGAACAGCCATAACAAAAATAAAGAAAAAGATATTACCATAAAGTATTAGTAAACGTTTCAAAATTACTGGTTTCATTAAAAATGAAAAGAATCATTTTGAGCTCATCTGTCAGATATGGATAGGCCACTCTAGGAATTTTAGATTCATCTCCATCTTTGAGTCTCCCCAAATCTTTAATCTGTGCTGTGAGACCCCAGCCTAGACAGAATGCTGCCCCCGCCTTCCAGACTAGGGGGTTTTGCATAGATGAGACCACTTAATGGTGAAAGCTCTCTCATTCTTTGCTCTGAATTATACTGTAGCCTAAGACCTATGTTACAGCAAACTAGACACGTTAGTGGTGGGGGATGTCCAGCTTTGTTTTGTTTTTCATAGTTTCAAGGAGTTCCCCGTAAGGCTCTTCAGTCTTTATATATTGAATATACTCCAATCCCACTTGCTTCCCAATTGTGTTTTTCTGAAGGTGATGGTGGTATCACCCATTTGTTTGGCACTAGCAACTGTGTGCTCATCCCTGTACTAATCACATTATAGATATCTTTTTTCCACTCCCCACATCAGCCCTATTAGGCATTTAGAGATCTAGAAAATTATGTTCAGATAGATTTGATAACTTGTCAAAGGTCACACAGGAAGGAGAAGAGCCAGAATTCAAATACAGATTTGCCTGACCTCAAATCTCATGTAATTGACCAGTCAAGCTGATGATTATTTCGTTAGGTTATTGAGAGAGAAAAATTATTTTACCCTTTTTTTTCCTAGAAAAAGATATTTATGTAGATTTTATAATAACGTTTTCAAAATTTTCGATAGAGTTTGACTAAAACACAAGTGTAGGGGTGCCTGCATTCTCCTGTAGGATTCAAGAGCCCCAGGGTGTTCCTGAATGTGCTATAGGAAACCCAAGGACCTTTTAAGTTTTGAGCATTGCATTCTTATGAAAATTAGGTCCATAGGTTTTTTTTTTTTTTGAGACAGGATCCTTTATCAGATTTTCTAGGTTTGTGACCCCAAGAAGGTTAAGAACCATTATATTCTGTTATATGGTCTCTCTTCTCAAACATGAAAAATGTGCTTGTTTGATTAAAGGCAGATTTTCTAATTCCAAAGATAGAAAAAGAAGCAGAATTTTCCCCCCTAAATGAGTGGATCTTCATAGAGATTACATAGACTCATAAAAAATGAGTAAAGGTTTTTAAAAACCATGGTTTACTGTGAACTTTCAGCCTCTGTGGATCCTGGAAAGAAGAAAAGGATGGCTTCTAACAAAGAGAAGGGGAGGATTTCCAGCTCCTTGATGATGCAAGCTCATTGGAGGAGGAAGTGGCGTGGGTGACGACAGTATTTTTCCTATCCGTGCATTCTCGAGGGAACTGAGAACAGACTCTCACTGGGCTAGCTAGGAGCTCTTCTGCTGGGGTCTCTGGTTGTGCACCCAGAGCATCTAGGATCGGATTTGTGTCCTGTTGCCTCTGACCTTCTGGGCGATACAGCCTCTGGGCCCTCCTTCTTTATAACATCAGCTGGGTATGGTCCAGCTCTCATAATTTGGCATTCAGGAGTGGCAGACCAAGTTCAAGTAGCCATTAGTCTTTTAAAAAGATGCTTCTAAAAGCCAGTTATGCACTGACATTTCTGAAAGAGCATGTGCGCCTAATTTCCAACTGCCTAATTTCCAGTTGCCTAATTTCCAATGATAGTTCATCATTCAGCTTTACATTTAAGGCCTTTGGGCTTTGATTCATTTAGGGAACGTTGGTGAACAAAGGGATCGACACTTATAAAATGGCAGATGCAGGAAGTCCGTGTCCCCAAAAGGAGATTTTCTGCAGCCTTCTAAGAGTTAAGAGAGTCTGTTCTAAGTTGACAGCGAGTTATTGAATTCTGAGTATCCAGCATTAGTTTGAGGAGTAAAATGTGCAAAGAGCAAACATTAGCTATTTCCCAGCGTAAGACATAATGCCTGTTCTTTAGAAACTTACAGTTGGCTAGTGGGTGATATTGTGGGAAAACTATAAGACAAATTGTTACCAAATAGTCAATAGCATTCTGATTTAGCACAGCTCATTGTAACAAACTTTTAAAACGATATTTTTCCTATTTCCAGGAAAAGTGACAGTTTTCCTCATCTTTGAAGGCACAGAGAAGTGCTAAGCAACATGTTACCTTTTCTCTTTATTCCTCACTTCCTCCCTCTCCTAAATCTATCTGTCTTCATATTGGTCTTTATTGGAATCCATAAAGTTAATTCAGAATTATTCTCAGTTTTTCTTTTGTGAAGAAAATTCAATCTTTATGGACTGGATTTAAAAACTATTTTGTAATGTAACCATACAACCAGGCATTGGAAAGGACCTGGTAGAATCACTGATATAGATGACAGTTACCTATAGGAGCTTACTATTTAGTTGGGAAAGGAATCTCACACAGACACACACACATACACACACACACGCGCGCGCGCGCGCGCACAGAACAATGTTCAACTCCATATCTATCTGTGTGTATTTGTGTGACCTTGGACAAGTCACTTATTCTCTCAACATGTATTTTCTCATCTGTAAGACAGGGAATATCTTATTTCATAAGGCTATTGGTTATGTCAGATGGAATCACACCTGGGAAATACCTTAAACACTGTGAAGTATGATACAAGTGTTAATTTTTATTATCTAAATCATATATACTGATGCAAGAAGAGTCATTTAATTGTTTTCATTTTTAGAATCTGATTTTCACCTAACCAGTTCCATATTTTATGATATTTAATATGACAAGCAAAAGATCTTGTTCAAAGTGGAATAATAAATAAGATTAATTTCCTGTAAATCCTTCAAAATTTTATTATCCATCTCTTCATTGAGAAAATGTCTTCATGTATTTTCCTAAATGGTTCCATCTTTCTATAAATGATTATCGAGCTGCCAAGAGCAATTTGTTTTCAGAGAAGACATTGTGTTGGGGTGCAGTTTGAGTTTGGAATCATGACCTTATTTCATCTATGCTTGATTACTTTACTTCACCCACTGCATCCTTGCACCTAACACAATCTGTGGCTAGCTCCCTTTATGATTTTGAGAATGGCTACTCCACGCACTTTCTGAATATTTTCCCAATGTTTTGCTGCTACGATGCATGAGTTGCATAATGTTCTGGAATTATATGCACATTTACTCGCTCAACACAAACTTAAAAAATACCTGGTATGAGCTGGTACTCTGAACACTGAGCACCGAGCACCTCATAGAATCACTGACACAGAAGACTAATCACTGGCCTCAAGGATTCCGCAGTACAGCAAGGAGGTGAAACACACACACACACTCCGACACCACAAGTGTAGGGGGTTCACAGGGACCCCCCAAAAAGATATGTCTCCAGAACTTGTGAATGTGACCATAATTTGGAAAAAGGGACTTTGCAGATGTTTAAAGGTTTTGTGAGGATATCATCCTGGATTATCTAGGTGGACCCTACATCCACTGAAAAGTGTCTTTGTGAGAGAAATATGGGGAGAAGACAGAGAGCCTCATGGGACAAGGCGAAGGGCCATGTGAAGACCAGGTCAGAGAAGGGAGCGATGCAACAGCAGGAATGCGACAGGCAGCAGAGGTCAGAAGAGGCAAGGATGAAAGTGTGCTCTAGAGCCCCCAGAGCTGCCGACTTCTGGATTTCAGACTTCTGTCCTATAGAACTGTGAGAATAAATTTCTGTTGTTTTAAGCAAACAGGTTTATGGGAATTTATTATGGCAGCCTTAGGAATCTAACACAGCAAGGAACAGGGTAATCTACACAGGACGTGAAACCACACGAGAGGATCGAAGTTCTGTGGAAGTTTATTATAAAAATTCGCCTACTATTGGATGTGTGATCTTTACAATTGGTCTAGAAGCATTGAATTATGAAAATATCATTGCCTGATGTGCATCAGTTATGTTTATAATATAATTGCAAATAACAAAGCACAAATTATTTCCTATAATTTAGTTTTACCCCAACATCTACGTTAAGGTTTAATTTTAAACTGTCGTTTCATGAAATAAATGCCAATTTATCATGGAACAATGTTCTTCCAACAGGAGAAATGTATAAGTTCCCTGCCTACACTAGGCTGAACATAACTAAAATCACAAACAGAAATGAGGTCTGCATTTTCATAGTATTATCTTATTGGGTAGTAAGTGCTTATGAACTTGGCATTTTTCAGCTACAAACACAAGTCTAACAATATTAAAACCTTACAGAAAGGAAGGCTCTATCTTGTAGACCCCACTGATGATTTTAGAATAAATCCAGGAATTTGGATGAAGTGGTATCTAGTCTCACAAGTTGAAAAACCAAAATTATCTTCAGACACCCGTAATGTGAGTGTCATGGGTTAGGGTGTTTTGGGGGGGGAAATGAGTGTTGCTGGCTGTGGGATTTGAGTGGTGACAGCAATTATTCAATAATCAAAGCTGTTGAGGCAGCGCTGTATTCCCTAATCAAAGTGCTGTCATCATACCATTTAGTTCTCAAAATACGCTAGAAGCAAGGTACCAATGTTAATGAGTAGTAGAGGTAATTTGAGTATCACAAAAGCTTAAAATATTAAAATTTACATTCGTTACTTTTGTCTGGCCTAGTTGATGGTGACTTCAAACAGTAACATAGTAAAATAAGATTTCTGGCCCCAAAGGAGACAGGATGGAGGTGATCTTTCTGGGAGGGTGCCATGCCTGTCTAATATTAATATAACAGCAGCAATGGCAACTTCTAGATTGTACCAGGTAAGCAGTTTCCATCTATTCCTTCAGCCTTCAAAACAATCAACAAGGTTTATAATTATTTTCCATATTTTACCAGCTGAAGCTTAGGAGAAGCAATTTGTCCAAGGTCATACTCCAGAAGTGAGCAGAGCCAGGATTTGAACCCCAGCAGGATGACTCTAACATTTGTGCTCTTCAACACTCCTGGTGGGTGTGAGTGGTCTATGGAAGACCCATTGAGTATCTAGAATGAGTAATGTCTGCAGGGATATCAGGGAACTGATTGTAAATCCATGTAATGGGAAATGAAAATCCCATGCTTCCTTGTCTTGAAGCTGAAGCAATATCTAGCATGGGTTAACTGAAAATTTAGGCAGAATGAGAGATTCATTACACTTGCCACAAATGAACACAGATGGACACTCTTCAAGTATAGGCTTCTATTGAATTTTAATGGTGCTCTTCTGCAGAGCACATTTGCAGAATGGATCATAGCATATTCATATTTCCCTTTAGCTTGCCAAATGTGAGATGATTAAGGAACCTGCTTATACTTTAAATATTCTTACCATGTATATGTATATTTCAAATGTATGTGTCTACAATAAATATTTGTCAAATGAATATGAATGTATATACACAAACATACATGAAGCAACAGGAGCACATACATTTAATTTGACAAATATTTGTTGAGTACCTATTAAATATAAACTTGGACTGAAAAGTTATGGAAATGCAAACACAGAATTCTTTTCTGTTCCTAAGGAGCCTTATAAGGGGAAGTGAGACATGCTCACCACTGTTCTGGTAGTGGTTCTCAAAGTGTGGTCTCTGGTCCAGCAGTGTTGGCATTACCTGGGGAATTGTCAGAAATGCAAATTCTTGTCCCCCTCCCTCTACCATAGACCTGCTAAATCAGAAACCATGGATGTGGGTCAGGAAACTTTGTTTTAAAACTCATCCAGGAGATTATGATGTACGTTAAAGTGTCACAACCACTGGGCTACCGGAAAGCTTTATTAGAGGGGACATTTGAGAAGCCTTGACCGGGGTCTTGGAGGACAAGTAGATTTTGGCTGATAGAAGTAGAGAGAAGGAGGGAATAATATCAAAGAGAAGAGAGGAAGTAAAAATTAGCATGTTTGGGTTGGAGTATTAGCTATCTGTGGCTGAAAACCCAGATCAAGGTCAGACAACAGAAGGCCCTGAATGACACATTTGTGCATTTAGACACTATTTCTGAAAGCCATGGGGAGTCACTAAAGGTTTCTGAGTGGGGCAGAAGTGTGAGAAAAGCTACTTTCTGATAATTCTTTTGTACCCAGTGAATGAAATTCAGCAGATGTACTGAGTTGGTAGAACTTCACAGTCATAAATCAATCTTTTTCTTTCCCATTAAGAACACTTCAACATTAAGAATTATCTATAGGTCGTGGCTGGGGCTATGTTATCTCTGCTCTGTCTTCACTACTCTGATGCAGCATGCAACTTAATTTCAGTAACTCAGCAATGCCCAAGTCTTTCGTGTTTGCGTGCGTGTGTGAGTGTGTGTGTGTATGTGTGTGTGTGTGTGGTGTTTGCTAATAGGGAGTCACACAGCTGCTTTTGAATTCAGCTGGGCTTTAGGAAGCCGCATAAAAACAAAGAAAAAATGTTGCTGCCTGCTAGTGCTTTCTTTGTTTTTTGGCAATCAGAAGGATGACTGTGCTCTGAAGTGGTGCAGGTGGCCTCTTCCGATACTAATTCCGGCATCTCCACCAGTTCAGCATCATAAGGGAGTTCTCTGGAAGGGAAATAATTCTGTCCCTACCCCTGATTGCTTCTATTTGTCCAGTATTGTGGACACCTGCTTGGCCACCCACCTTCCTTTTCTTCACCATCCAATTGCATCATCTTTCTCTTTCCCTGGGTCAGCCTGTGTGTTTCGGTGCACACACACCCTGGATGCGCTCATCCATTCACTGGCTTTCTCCCTGCAGTTCTCATTGTGCCTCTCTTTGTCGGCATAATTGATCCTCTGCTTTGCAAGAGCAGGTGGATGAATTGGTTTATTGCTTTAGAAACAAAAATCTTCCCTCTTTTCTCTTTTATTGCACCCATCGTCAGTCAATCTTTGGTTTGGCCAGCTCGGTCTCTCTCTATTGACTAATCCCTCCGTATATCTGTCATGATGGTGGTGGGGCAGTCCAAGCTGGGTCTGCCGTTGAGTGAAGAAGGTGAAAGCCAACTGATAAAGTACTGAAGTAGCTGTGATCATAATGTTCAAGAGGGGGAGGATTTGAGTCACTAAGGCCAGTGGTACTGATTAGCATTTAGCTCATCCCCTAGCAGACCCCTTAGTCCCCAGTGGAACAATCCCATTCATCCTCCCCACATCCTAATGGAATTGCAGGATTTAATAGCAAAACCATTAAGTCTTCTTGGACACATCTATCTAACACCTCAGGATCTTTGTTAAACACTTTTATTTTTCTTTGTTTTGGCCATTTTGAGGGTGTGAATTTACTTAGGGACCTTAAAAGTCCTTTATTCAGTCTAGTTTTAAGTGATCTGAATGCAGGCATACCTCAGAGATATTGCAGGTTCAGTTCCAAACCACTGCTATAAAGCAAATACCACAATAAAAATTCACGCAAATGTATTGGTTTCCCAGTGCACACAAAAGTTATTATACTATATTAATTAAATGTTCAGTAGTATTATGTCCTAAAAACCACGTATATACCTTAATTAAAAATACATTCTTACTAAAAATGCTAATGATCATCTGGGCCTTCAGTGAGTTGTAATCTTTTGCTGATGAAGGGTCTTGCCTCCATGCTGATGGGTGCTCACTGATTAGGGTGGTGGTTGCAGAAGGCTGGGCTGGCTGTGACAATTTCTTATACTAAGGCAACAATGAAGTTTGCCACATTGATTGATTCTTCTTTCACAAAAGATTTCTCCATAGTGTGTGATGCTGTTTGCTAACCTTTTACCTACAGTAGAACTTCTTTCAAAATTGGAGTCAATCCTCTCTCAAGTCTTGCAAGTGCTTTATTACCTAAGTGTATGGAATATTCTAAATCCTTTGTTGTCATTTCAACAATGTTCATAGCATCTTCACCAGGAGTAGATTCCATCTCAAGAAATCACTTCCTTGGATCATCCTTAAGAAGCAACTGTGCATCTGCTCTAGTTTTATCATGGAATTGCAGCCATTCGGTTACATCCTTAGGTCACATCCACTTCTAATTGTAGTTCTCTTCCTATTTCACCACATCTGCTGTTACTTCCTCCACTGAAATTGTCAACCCCTCAAATTCACCCATGAAGATTGGCATCCACTTCTTCCAAACTCCCGGTAAAGTTGATATTTTGACCTGCTCACATAAACCATGAATGTTCTTAATGAAGTCTAGAATGGTGAATCCTTTCCAGAGGTTTCAATTTACTTTGCCTGGATCCATCAGAGAAATCACTATCTATGGCAGCTGTAGCTTTATGAAGTGTGTTTATTCAATAAAAATACTTGAAAGTCAAAAGTAACTCCTTGATTCATGGGCTGCAGAATGGATATTGTGTTAGCAGACACAAAAACAACATTAATCTTCTTGTGCTTCTCCATCAAAGCTCTTGGGTGACCAGGTGCATTGTCAATGAGCAGTAATATTTTGAAAGAAATCATTTTTTGAGCAGTGTCTCAACAGTGGGCTTAAAATATTCAGTAAACCATGCTGCAAACAGATGTGCTATCATCCGGGCTTTGTTGTTCCATTTATAGAGCACAGGCAGAGTAGGTTTAGTATAATTCTTAAGGGCCCTAGGATTTTTGGAATGGTAAATTAACAGTGGCTTCAATTTACAGTCACCAGCTGTATTAGCTCCTAATAAGAGAGTCAGCCTATCTTTTGAAGCTTTGTAGCCAGGCATTGACTTCTCCTCTCTAGCTATGTAAGTCCTAGATTGCATCTTCTTCCAATACAAGGCTATTTTATTTACATTGAACATTTTTTGTCTAGTGCAGCCACCTTTGTCAATTACCTTAGCTAGATCTTTCAGATGAACTGCTGCAGCATCTACCCCAGAACTTGGTGCTTCACTTTGCATTTTTATGTTATGGAGATGGCTCCTTTACTTAAACCTTATGAGCCAACCTGTGCTAGCTTCTGACTTTTCTTCTGCAGCTTCCTCACCTCTCTTAGCCTTCATAGAGTTGAAGAGACGTAGGACCTTGTTCTAGGTTAGGCTTTGTCATAGGGGAATGTCATGGCTGGTTAGATCTTCTATCTAGACTGCTAATACTTTCTTCATATCAGCAGCAAGGCTGTTTTGCTTTTTTATCATCTGTATGTTCACTGGAGTAGCACTTTAAATTTCCCTCAAGAACTTTTTCTTCGCACTGACAATTAGGATAGCTTCTGGCTTATCTCATCTTTTGACATGACTTCCTCACTAAGCTTAATCGTTTCTAGCTTTTGATTTAAAGTGAGAGACATGCGACTCTTTCTGTCACTTGAACACTTAGGCCCTAGTAGGGTTATTAATTGGCCTGTTTTCAATATTGCTGTGTCTCAGTGAATAGGGAGACCCAAGGAGAGACAGAGAAATTAGGGAATGGCCTGTCAGGGAAGCAATCACAACACACACATTAATTGATTAAGTTCACTGTATTTTATGGATGCGATTTGTGGTTTCCCAAAACAATCACAAAAGTAACATCAAATATTACTTGTCACAGATCACCATAACAGAAATAATAATAAGGAAAAAGTTTGAAATATTGAGAGAATTACCAAAATATGACATGGAGACATGAAGTAAGCACATGCTATTGGAAAAATAGCATAGACTGACTTGCTCAACAAAGGGTTGCCACAAACCTTCAATTTGTAAAAATACACAATGTCTATGAAGCGCAAAAACGTGAAGCACGGTTAAACTAGGTATGCTGGTGCTAGATTTTTTTCTTATCCTTTGAGAAGCCTTTTAGAATATAGTTAATTGCATTGTACTGCCCAGTAATCTCATTTTTAATTAATATGAAATTACATAAGGTCTCAACAGGGCATTTGATGTCCACTAGAGATCGCAAAACATACTTTTATTTCAGCACAAGAATCTTCTCCTATCCAGTCAAATAATAATAATTATAGAATTAGTTAAATATGGTGCTTATTATTGCAACTTTTTAGAATTCCAATAATTCAAGCACAGCTGCTGCCTTACATGTTCTCTAGTATGTTCAACTCAACTGCTGTGTCTAAGGTTCTGTGTTGGATGCTGTGAAGTTAATAAAGGTTAATGGAAAAATGATCACTGGCCTACAGAGGTGGGTTGAGAATTGAGTCAGAAGAGAGACAAACAGACTATACATATAGCAAAGGGTAACATTAATAGGAGCTTTTATAAAGACTCAAAATGTATTGGTAGAAAAGAGAAGAAAGAGGCTAATTCTAGATGCTAAAACCTATAGAAGCCACCTAAAGAAAGAATTGAATGACTATTGATAAGTAGAGAAGAGGAGAAAGGACATTCTGGGCAGAGCAAAAGGCATAGCAATGAAAGAATAAATGGAGTGTCTGTGAGGGACTGGGGACCACAGCAGGTGGTGGGACAGAGTTTGGGAAACTAAGCTGTGAGCATTGGCGATCAGGATTCAATTTGGTAAGCAGTGGGTAACCAGTCATGGTTTTGAGTACAGGGTAGCACAGTGTGGCTCATGGACCAAATCTAGCCCCCTGTCTGCCTTTGTAAATAAAGCCTTATTTGGACACAGCCATACTCACTTATATTAATTGTCTGTGGCTTTTTACACACTAGAATAGCAGTACTGAATAGTGGCAACAGAGACCATCTGCCCCACAAGCTGAAAATATTTGCTATCTGACTTTTTACAGAATTTTTCCTACTTCTGGATTCATTTCCATAAAGTGCAACTTTCTTTTGTGCCAGGATGGGCCATCCAGAATTATAATGGCCAGTCATTGGAAATATAGACACTTCTAGAGCAGCATGTTTCACATAGGGGCTCAAATATTTGAATGAGTGGATGACTGTATGTTTATTTTAAGATATCATGGTAACATTGGTCGGGCGTGGTGGCTCACGCCTGTAATCCTAGCACTCTGGGAGGCTGAGGCGGGAGGATCGTTTGAGCTCAGGAGTTCGAGACCAGCCTGAGCAAGAGCGAGACTCTGTCTCTACTAAAAAAATAGAAATTAGCTGGATAACTAAAAAAATATATATATACATATATATATATATATATAAATTAGCCGGGCATGGTGGCGCATGCCTGTAGTCCCAGCTACTCGGGAGGCTGAGGCAGGAGGATAGCTTGAGCCCAGGAGTTTGAGGTTGCTGTGAGCTAGGCTGATGCCACGGCACTCTAGCCCAGACAATAGAGTAAGACTCTGTCTCAAAACAAAAACAAAAACAAAAAAATATATCATTGTAACAGCAGGAAACATTGCTTATTTTTTGGACAAAGGACCAATGTAAGGGTAATCAGAGAGTAGTGTCATGTTTGAACCACATTCTGTTTTGTGGGGGGAGAGGCATCTGAAAACATCTGGGAAAGTTTGTCACCAGAATTGATTCAGAGGATAAAGCTACAGTTCTGAGAAAGGCCACTTTGGACAAATATTGGATAGAGTACCCAGTGAGACATAGAATGGGGTGATGCTGGGATGACACAATCTTGATGGTCTTGTGACCATGACACTTTTCAGGCATCCAAGACAGTCCTACCTCTTTGTGCACTGACCTCCCCAACCCGACTCTGTCCTAGCCAGCACCCAGTTCTCAAGAATTATACATTCATCACAAATGATGCATAGGAAATTTCCTTTCTTGCACCTATCAATTATTTACTAGTTGGTGGCAGGATTGGAGAGAGGAGAACATAATTAATCCAGGATTATTTTACATACATAAATTCCTTCTTTGTTTTTGTTTCATTGTCAATAACTTCCTTGGCCCTTCATGGATGGCCACATAGCTTCTTAATTTATACTTAGTGATCTTTTAAAAACAATATCTGGGCTGGGTGCAGGGGCTCACACCTGTAATACTAGCACTCTGGGAGGCTGAGGTGGGAGGATCACTTGAGCCCAGGAATTTGAGGTTGCAGTGAGCTATGATGACGCCACTGTACTCTTTCCTGGGTGATAGAGTGAGACTGTTTCTCTCCTCCCCCTCCAAAAAACTCTGCATGGTTAACTCACTTTGACTTCATGGCATTTATCTCACATCATATAGTTTTGTCAATTTTCAGAGTCAGAAGAAACATTCTGCCTTGCCTTTATGCAGTAGGGTGACCCAGAGGTCTCATGTAAAACCCATGCTTCCCTAATTGTTGGAAAGAGCTGAAAATGAGCACCTGTCCTCTCCTCACTCCCTTCCTTCTTTTTAATAAATCTAATGCTTATAGCTGGAAGAACTATGGGGTTTCTTAAAGGAGCCAGCATGGAAGAATAAAAGGTTGGTGACATGATATTTATTAAGTACAAGGAAGTTAAACTTCTGGAGAGCTCTCAAGCTAATTGGTACCCCTCCTCTAAGACTGGAGACTCTCAACTGAGAGAATCAATGGGTGTTTTAATATCTGTATAGGTGCATTGAAAAATCTAGCCTTTCTTTTAAACAAGGCCTTTAGAGGATTACTTAAATGTGGCTGAGTTTCCACAGGGAACCTACAACTATAGCAATGTGAATTCCCCAGGTGCAGTGATGATATGAATCATGTCAGACTTTTTCTTACATTTTATCTCCAAGGAGCAATAATGAGAAAAGGAAGGGGGCAGGAACTGTTTGCATTAAGAAGAGATGCCTAAACATCTTCAAGTGGTGGTGTTCAAAGCACAGCTGGGAGCTAGGTTTCTGTGTGTGTGTGTGTGTGTATGTGTGTGTGCATATGCACCTGTGTGCACATGTATGAACATGGCTTATATATCATGCCATAGGTTATGGTCTGTAGATTCACAGGTTATTCCATTTTTTACTTCTCTTCGAATTTTATCTCTAGTTTTTTCCCAACAAGTTATTCACTTTGCCCACCTATTTTTGTTAGCATATTATCCTGATTGGAAATAATTGAAATGGTTGATAATTATACAAAGATCTTAAATGCTTTGGCTTGTTCATTTATCATATTGAAAAAGGTTGTGGGACATCATTGCAGTGTTTGGAAATGATTTTTTAAAATTAGAATAGGTTCACAATACCATCATGCATTTGCAGTCCAACAAAAAATATTTGCTATCTGACTTTTTACAAAAATTTTGCCTACTTCTGGATTCACTTCCATAAAGTGCAACTTTCTTTTGTGCCAGGATGGGCCATTCAGAAATGATAATGGCCAGTCATTCCTTCCTCTGTGAGAAAGAGAGGAGGAGAGCCCGCTGGCCAGCAAGAACCCTGGTTTTGTCTGAGGAGCACCTTCTGCCTGTGAGCATCATTTCTCAGTTGTGACCAAGAGAAAAGCAATGGGACTCTTTTCTCCAGGAAATACAACCTCCAAAGTCAGATAGAATAAACCAGAGTTGGAGGTGCAGGCACAGGGAAATAATTACCCCCTTGTATAAACTCTCTAATCCTCTGCTTTGGGAAAACAAACAAGAGAGAAAAAGAGCGGAGAAGGAGGAAGTGAGGAAGCTGAAAACACAGGAGAATATTTGCAAGCATTTGCACTCCCTCGAAAAATCAAGATATAGAATAGAACCCGTCATATATGTTTGGGAATCTGGGGCCCTGGTTATCCCCGGCCCCAAGGTTAAGAATCGGTTCCTCCTCGTGCTGTAGATTGTTTGACCCGGGAAGATTTTTCTCATGGCTGCATCCCATTTCTCAGACTGACACCCAGCACATGGGCCCAGAGTAGAAATTCACCAGATTGCGTTGGTTTGCTCTTGTGGTCTCCAGGAGAGGTGGGCGCCCACTCAACTTCACTATTCTTACTGAGCTTTGCAACCTCTTAAGTGTTAGGGGGCTAGGGGGTTATTATACTTTATGGATACCCATCATCTTAAGCCAATATGCAGTCTTTACAGAATTGCAGCAACATGTTTATATTTATGAGGAAAAAGAGGAAATTTTAGCTGACACAATACCATTTTGCATGTCATATAAATGCCTTCTGCTCAGTACGATCATTTTTGTGAACTTACAACAAAATAAAAACTCTTAAATGTTCCTATAAAAAGTACAGATTCTCTAAGTTTTATTTTGCAAGAAAATGCCAGAAGTTCTTTTCTACTTTTATTTAGAACTGTAGAACTTCAGTTCTCTTTTTCGTGTTTAAAGACGCGGTATCATTCCTTTGAGTGACACAAGGTGATGGATTTTTTTCCTGTAATTCCCTTGTGTTCAGACCTGCCGTTTCCTCCCCTCCTGGTCTTCAAGGAGCTATAGGAATCCAACCTAGGAACATATTTCCTCAATAATTGTCATTATGTATTTTCACTGTGGTTTCCTCCAACTTAATGGGGGAGGTATTTTGTCTTCCTCCATCTAAAAACAACTACATCAACTGCCACTAACATTTTTGAACCCATAGTCTATGCCAGTTTTAATTCTTAGTTTTCTGAATGTTCTGACACTTTTTTAAAAATTACAATGACCCCAGCAGTGGGTTCTTTTATTTTTTCTATCATTACAGATGAGGAGGCTGAGGCCTAACGAGGGCCACTTTGCTTGTGGCCTCAGGACCAGGATGGCTGAGTTTGGAGCCAGCAATGCCTCCTTCTGAGTCCAGCAGGCTCACGGCATCAGACTCACTTTCCAGTGTGGGTTTCTGGCCTGTTTTTCATTTATGAAAAGGTTTATCTTGCTTTGAAGGCAGCATATACCTTCATTTCTCTTGCTTTTCCTTTTCTTTTTCTTAGTAGCTATCATTATGTTTTGTGCAGAGTTGGAGCCTCAAAGCATGAACTTAAAATACCACTTTGCTTGGAAATCTTTTTCTTTTTCTCATTCTGCTAGATAGCCATAAAGTCTGGCATATAGATTAATATGTAATATGAGAAAAACTTCATAAATATGTAAAAAATAAATGGGTATTATCTATGTTTCCATATTTTATGGGTACCCTTCTTTAAAGAAAAATTTCCTGAGAACTAAAAATAAAAATAGTATTTCCCCAATTTGGATTAGTCCAGGGAGAAAGGGGGAAGGGCTGAGAAATGGAAAAATAAAATTATCTACTGTTGACATCCTTATGATGAATTAGTTGAGCTGCACTCTTCATTGAGTGTCTGCTCTTGCTAGGGATGGCACTTCGTACATCATCTCATTATTCCTCACACAGGTCAGCCTGGCAGGTTTTAGAAGCCCATATGACAGATGCACAAGTACAGGGAGATCAAGTGACTTGCCCAAAGTGACGGAGACCCTGTGGGCTGGGCAGGAATTTGCAGTCTCGTCAAGTCTAAAGCCCCAACTCTTTCCCCTGCATGCTGGAATTAATATTCTATGCCTTCTCTCACCTAATTCATAGACTCACCCCAAAAAGTATGACTTAAAGTTATTATTTTCCATTTGCTAATAATACTTTTCAAGATGATTACTCCATCAGTTCATACCCCAGGTCAAGCTCTGTTAACCCTTCAAGGGGAAGATTTGTGTCTGATTTTCTCTGTTTCCGGAACCACTCTTCCCTGTGTGTTTATCTCTCTGGACTCATGCACTGAACCTCATGATTTCTTTGATCATTAAATTTTCTTTTATGCCTCCTCTTTTCTAGACCACCTATCTTGGCCCTAACTCACATGGTTTCCCTTTGTATTTCTCTTCTGATATTTTACATGTATGTATTTTATCACCTCAACTAGACAGTTACTATTTTCAAAGGAGAACCTGTGAATTTTCCATCTTCTTTCCGAGGTCGTGATGTCCTAGTTTATGACATGAAATCTCAGTGTGAGATGTGGGTAAAACAAAGTCATTTGGAGATTTAATGAAATGATCTCTATCAAAGTTATTGTTAACTGCAGTTTATTCTGCTGTTATTTTTACATTTAATGACAAACAATTCAGAATTCACCTCCCCTTCTGCCTCATGCTCCAAACTGAGACTTCACTGTGTCCAAGACAGGTGTGGGGGTCTGGTCACCCTCCTCTCCTTGTTCAGACACAGGTGCAAGGTGGGCCACATGTTGGGGAGCATGCTGCCTTCCTGCCTAGATTCCACTTACTTTTAGCCATGCCTGGCTGTCCTAGCTTGTCTCCTTAGCTCCCGAGAATTTCTGGATTCTAAACCATTGAAAGTCTGGGCTAAGAATTTCCATTCCTAGTTTGTTGCTTCATCTTTTTTCTTTCCTCCCTGCACACTCCCCTCGAATATTCAGGATGGAGGTAAACGCAGGCTGAGCCAGCAATCCATCTTCTTGGAAGCCTATTTGAAGGTTGTCTCCTACGTAAGGGGGCTAGAAATGAGGACTGAGAGTTTGATTCCAGCGCGAAGGCCAAGCGTCAGTACTGATCTTCCTTGTAGTGTGTTAAATAGACTCTGGCATCAACTAAATTATTTCTGCAAGACTGAAGTATTTTGATCGAAATGGACAAGCAAGCAAAGGGATTTGCAAAAGAATTCTCTTTTCTGGCACAAGCGTTGCGGTGAAGCCTTGCGCGGAATCTCACACTCGCGCTCCCTCTGGTGGCAACATAGAGACACGCCTCACTTTTGTGCTGCCAAATTATTTCATGAAGGAAATAGTTTATTTGACGTTAAGACGGTATTTTTGAATTGAGTTTTAACCTGGAAGGTGTTTGGTCGCCTCCTATGTATTTATTTTCTATATTTATTTAATTTCTAATTATCAGACAATTTCTAATTATCTGTAGTACAGTGATAGGTTATGCCATTTTATGAAGTTATTTTAAAATATGATATTTAAAAATGTCATTTAATGTTTTCTTGGAGAGATTCAAAGTGGTAGAGTACTTGAATGAGAATGAGAAATTGGAGGAGGAGGAGGAGAAAGAAAAGGAGATGAATGAGGGGGAATAACGGAGGGAGGAAAAAGAGTTCTAGTGCTAAAACAAATCAAGATTAGCACCTAATTCTAAAACATTCTTTAAAATCAAACTGTATGGACAACAAACTCCAAATTCTGTAATGGTTTCCCACTGACTACAAGATGGAATTTGCCTGGTGTACCAAGCTCTTAGTGATCTATCCTTGCCTACCTGAGTCCACAGTCAACTCTACAGCTGCTTACCTTGAATTTTATGCTCCCGAAATACTAAAAGATTACAATTCCCTGAGTACAGCAGTGTCGCTCACAGCTCTGGGGCTGTGCAGGTGGTGTGTTCTCGCTGTCTGGAGCATGTGCCTTTCCTCTTACTCTCCTATTAACTTGTATTATCCTTAGAGTCTCAGATCAAAGGGTTTTCTCTCTGTGAACCTTGCTCTTGATTTCCCCACGGAGTCTGAACTCCTGCTTTCCCCCAAGTTCCCACTTTGTGATGAGCTCTTATATTGCCTTGGCCATTCTCTTTCTTCTCTCTAGACCTAAGTTCTGAGCATGAAAACCATAAAATTTCATCTTTCTTTCCAGTCCAACTTAGCACAATACCTAGCACAGGCACCAAAGACAGATGTGTTAAATAGCATCTTTCCCATTTCCTGAAATGTTAAGCTGAAATGTAGTAAACAAAAAGTTAATTTTTTTCCAGGTGATGCTGCAATTTATAACTCACCTAAAAAGTGACTTTTTGTTATGACTTTGCCTTTTAAATCGTTATACACATTAGTCTTTCCTCTTCAAATACACTGCTATTTATTTTTGACATTACAGAGGAAGAAAATCATGTCAGTTTCATATGTATGAACTTTTGGACCCTGGTGACATGTGACTAATAGGTAAAACAACATATAATAATGGAAGCCATTTGTCAGTGGCCCAATTTTATGTTACACCTTGAATGAAGTGCTATTTAAAAGAAACATGCATTTCTTGCCTTGTTAATAGTCATTGGGGCTCTCTGTACACCCAAAAGTGTGGGGAATGACTGTTGAGTGACAACGTCTATGTGATGCCTCCCACTTATCCACTACTGTCACAGCCCCTGTTTACTGCACACTTACTCTGTTCCAGGTATTTTGCATGCATCATCACAACTTACCCTCACCATACAGGATGGTTAGGCCAATGATTATGTCTGTGGATGAAACCATGGCTCAGAGAGATCAAGTGACATGTCGAGATTATTCATATAGGAAAAGGCAGGGTGAAACTCAAAATCAGGCACTCTGGTTATGGAGCCTGGCCATTTTTTAGGACAGTGGTTCCCACTGGGGAGCAATTTTGCCTCCCCGGGGATATTTGGTAATGTCTGAAGACATTTTTTAATTGTTACAACTGGGGGAGTGGGTTTTACTGGCATCTAGTGGTAGAGACCAAGGATGCTGTTAAATATCTCAGAATACACAAGGCAGACACCACGACAAGGAATTATCCAGCTCAAGATATTAATAATGCCAAGGTTGGAAAAGCCTTCTTTGTGGGAATAAACCAGTTAGAAATTCACAGCAACTGTGTTTATTACACCAACCAGCCCTTGACCTTTGCTATTTTCTCCCAGTTGCCTTTCTTTAAAGGATTATTTGTCCTCATGGCTTTGACTGTTACCTCTATAGAGATGATTTCCAGAAATCAAGTATAGATGATTGCTAAATAGAATCCTGACCTCTCCCTCAAATTCTAGCTTTTCATTTTTGACTCTCAGGAGGCCATTTTTATATGAATGATTTGCTGATAGTTCCACCTGTCCTCTGTAAATTCAAAGCACCTGTCACTCCTAATTTCCCCCTCTCTGGCTTTGTGCTTTATACCGCAGGCACTGTTATTCTCATTTCCTTTCCTTTTTTCCATGGTTCTCTCCACTTTCCCATCTGCAATCAGCTACTAAATACTGATGGCCTTTCCCTAAACTAGTTTTCACAATTTATTCCCATCTCTCCTGTCATAACGCTGACCTAGGTCTTCTTCACCTATCATAGTGTTACTGTAATAGTGTTCCAACAAATCTTCCTGACCCCATTTTTTTCCTCTATCAATATTATCCTGAACAACCTCCTAGATAATCTCTCTAAACTAACTCTTTGCCATATGTCCTTTAGTAGTGCTCTTCTGCCATTGGAGTTCAGTGTGGATTGCATCTTGCATTTAGTATCCTCCAGGGTTTGACCCACACCCTGTCGTCTTCACTTGTGGAAACTCCTAACCTCTCAAATGCACCATTCTCATCTCTGCCTGCACTTAGTTGTCCACTCTGAGATCTCCAGATGGATCGCCCTAGCTCCTCCCCACCTATACAAAGATGTCTTATTCCTAAGACCTCACCTTGACCACTTACATGTACTTTTATTCTTCCTCTTCTCTATACCACTTACCCTGGCCCTAAATCCTGTGCTTTCCCTTTGTATTTTTATTTAATGTACCTTATAAGTACACATTTTATCATCCCAACTGGACAATTTTTTCAACGAAGAACTAAAGAATTCTTCATTTTCTTTCCCAGCATCTGATACCATAGCTTTTTTGAATAAAAGTCTAGCTCTGTGATCTGGGTAAAATGTATTAATTTTGTAAGTTAATTATATTCTAAGTGATTTAAAAAATTATATGATATGCCATTCTTGTACAGTCATGTTAATATTTTCCCAATTTGAAAGATAATCCATAATCTATAAATAAAGCTTATAGACGGTGCATGAAAATAGTAAAACTAAAGTGGATAAAGTTTATGTGAGTATTCAGAATCAATATTAGGGGATTACCATAAGTATTACTTAAGCCAAGATAAAGAAATTTTTAAAAAAAGATTTGGTGGAACAGAAAATTGTAAATTTTAAGAAGCAGTAGCAAAGGCTGGAATAATTAATGCTCTACAAGGAAAATGGGTAGACAAAATTAAAAACACAGTTATATTTTTTGTTATTAATAGAGAAGCCATAAAAATCCATACATTGGTTATTATTTGGACTAATTTGTTAAACTTAATTATGTCATAATTCTATTTGCCATTAGAAGATAACATGTTTATGATACATAGTAAAAGTGGAACAGGGATTTCTTTATTACATTGTGTCATTATAATTTTAGTGAATCAACTGCAAGTTTATCAAAGGTTATATATATTCTGGCCTCAGTCAAATTTTCCAGTTTTATTTCCCAAGATTTCCTTTTACTCTGTGTCTTGTACTCCAACCAAACTGAATTACAACTACATTTTCCCTGTTTTCTCATCTCCACTGCCCCATTGTTTCTTCTACCCAGAATACCCTTTCCATTAGTTTTCTCCATGTCTAACCCCCTTATTGACACTGCTCAAATAGCATCTATACCACCAACTAACCTTCCTTGATCCCTAAAAATAGTCAGGCCCTTTTCCAAACTACCTTACCCATTTACTATTATTTTTTTTTTCTTTCATGGCACTTATTTCTTTCTACTATGATTAATTAGCATGAATGGGCATGACATAACTTTTCTACCAAACAATATTTCTTAAGGAAAGAAATGTCACCAGTGCACCTCTATTTCCCTGACCCCATACAAGCAAACCCATTGCAGTGGCTGCACAACAGCAGAAATTTAAGCTGGACTCAGTAACCAGATTCAGAAACTTGGATCTAGCGTCAAGACTCATTCATTCATAGTCTCTTTCCCCTCTCCTTCTCTTCTCTTTGCATTTTGTTTTCTTTCTTTCAAACTGTCTGTCCCCACAAGTCTGGCACTATGGCGCTGGCAGATTCAGCCTTACATACAGCCATATGAACAGAGAGGGGGAAAAAAAGATTTACCTGCCAAATCTTCCCTATTTTAGAAAAATAGGGAAGGACTTTGATCACTTTGGCTTGGGGCCTGTGCTCATCCTTGAACCAATGACTGTGGCCAACATGATCTAGTATGATGATTGGCTTAGTCTGGGCCATAGGTGCAACTCACAGTCAGAAACTGAAGTCTGCTACCAGGTGTAGGAAAAAGATTGCAGGGCAGACAAAGCCAGTATCCCATAAAAACAGAAAGAACAAGATGCCTTTCATTGTCTCAACACGCAAGAACAGACAGTGATAACCTTGGCATTTTAAAGTTTTTTTTCTCCTATCAATTTTTCTGTTATTGAAATTGGACTGCATATTTAATTTTGGCTCCTGTTTTTTTCTTTATTGTTATAAAGTCAACATTGCTCCATGGTCTTGTATATTCTTCATAAACATATGGGGTGCTTTGGAATCGTATCTCCTAAGCATATCAGAGATGTCACTGAGCAACACATTTGGCTTTATGTCAGAAAGCCACATTTCTGTCTCCATGACACCACAGCTTTTTAGCTGGTCAGAGTGGGGATAGAGTTTTAAAGGGAAATTAAGTAGTGTGCAAACTTTGAACTATGTAATATTAACTAACATTTTCTCACTTCTTATTTTCTAGAGTAGATTTTTGTACATAGGCTTCCCAATTTGTATGCATGTTTCTCATGCTACATAGAGTTAAAAATGTGCCTATTTGGAGATTGCTTTCCAATTAGTATATTTATTAATAAGATGAAAACTGTGTATTACATGTTTTAAGAAAATAGGTCATGTCTACACAATATAAAATATACATTTTGAAAAGAAATAACACAATGCATGCAAACAGCTGTGAGCATTTCTTTGTTAACACCCTTTGTAGCTTAGCACCTTCATTAATATTTCTGGCTAAATCCAATCCTCTTATATCTGTCTCTTCCATTATAAAAACAAGAAGTGTAGAGTTGTAGGAGACTCCTGAATTTATCCAGTCCAATGTTTCAAAGAAACTTGCAGAAGTTTCTTTTACAAACCATAGTAGTCAGTCATGATACTTTTTTAAAATGCACCCAATTCTTTCTTCATGTTGCTGTGGGGAACTTGCTGTCTCACCAGTCCGCTTCTAGTTAGGTAGTTCTGATTGTTAGAACTCCCTGCTCCCACCAGTTTTTGTCAGAATCTACTGCCACTTCTGTTCTCATGTTAATTATAGTTTGTCTTTTAGAATTATATAAAAAAAAATCTTTGCACATTTACAAGGGGGTCTTCAAAAAGTTCATGAAAAATGTATGTTATGAAAAATAAAACTATGCAAGGATTTCAAAAATTTTTTGCACCCAAATTAACTCATACTCACTTGTTATAACATGTCTGAACAGGATCTAGTTTGAGGCACTAGGAAGGATAAGATATCAGTTTGAAAAGGGCCCCTATCAGACCAACATGAGTTCTACTAAAATTGAAGCAAGAACCAACATCAAATTTATGGTGAAACTTGAGTGGAAGAATGGATAAATCATTGATGCTTTAAGAAAAATTTGTGAGGACAATGCTCCAAATAAATCACAGTTTACAAGTAGATAACTCATTTTATGAAGGGACAAGATAATGTTGAAGATGAAGCCTGCAGTGGCAGAACATCTTCATTGATTTTGAAGGAAAAACAATCCTTCATTTGTGCCCTAATTGAAGGGAACTGAGGATTAACTGTAAATGTAACAGCCACCACCATAGATATCTCAACTGGGTTAGCTGACTGAAAAAGTTGAGAAAACTTCCCACTGAATCAATATCAAAACCATAGCATTGACATTGTAAATAAATACAATCAAGATCCTAGAGCATTTTTTAAAAGAATTGTAACAGGAGATGGAGCAAGGCTTTACCAGTATGATCCTGAAGACAAAGCGCAACCAAAGCAGTGGCTACCAAGAGGTGGGAATGGCCCAGTCACAGCAAAAGCAGACTGACCAAGAGCAAAGGTCATGGCAACAGTTTCTGGGGATGCTCAAGGCATTTTGTTTGTTGAATTTCTGGAGGGCCAAGGAACAATAACATCTGCTTATTGCAAGAGAGTTTGGAAAATTTACCCAAAGCTTTAGCAGAAAAATGCCCAGGAGGTTTCACCAGAGAGTCCTTCTCCACCACTACAATGTTCCTGCTTATTCCTCTCACCAAACAAGGGCCGTTTTGTGAGAGTTTGATGGAAAATCATTAGGCATCCACCTTACAGTTCTGATTTGGCTCCTTCTGGCTGCTTTTTGTTTCCTAACCTTAAAAAAATCTTTAAAGGGCACACATTTTTCTTCAGATAGTAACATTAAAAAAAGAAAAAGAACTGCATCGACATGGTTAAATTCCCAGGACCCTCATTTCTTTAGGGATGGGCTAAGTGGTTGGCATTATCACCTACAAAAGTGCCTGCAACTTGATGGAGTTTATGTTGAGAAATAAAGTTTGTATTTTTTATTTTTATCTTTTTATTCTATTTTCCCATGAACTCTTTGAAGTCTTCTCTAAATCCTATCTATTTATCCATCTGTCCATCTACCTAACGAATAATTATGTATAATTTTTTTTTCCAACAGCTGAAAAACAACCTCTCATATTTTCCTCTTGCTTTCTTCCTTCATGTTGCTTACTGCACTCAGATCTTTCGGTCATTCCTGGTGTGATAATTTTTCACTGCTGGCCATTTCTGTTCCATTTTCCATGTGTTTAGTTTCTTTCAAAAATATGCTATCCCAAGTGAACACTGTGTTCCTGCTGTAGGAGAGAGTTCATTGGGACTTTTCTTGCTGTGATGTGGACTTTTACTTCCATTATGAATATGGCAGAAAGAGCCCACCGACTAGAGCCCAACTGCCTGGATTCACACTCTGGCTCCATCTCTCACTGGCAGTGTGACTTTGAGGAAGTCACATGTTATCTCTGTCCATAAGTTTTCTCATTTGTTGAGTGCAGGTATCAGTGGCAGCTGTCTTGTAGGGCTGTGGACACTAACACATCCTTGGCAACCATAAGCCATGAATATTTCCTACCATCATTATAACCTAACTTTTGTTGCTATTTTAACAACCACATAGTGACTATTTGTTACCACTACTGGATCTTTAAATTTGCTACTTTCCCCACCTGGAGCATTCTTCCTGGTGACAGTCACAGGACTGGCTACTTCTCACCTTTTAGCTGCTGGAACGTCATTCCTCAGAGAAGCATCCCTGAGTGCTGTTTCAAATATTTGCCCTTGACCCAAGTCACTCTCTAGCCCTGTGCTTTATTTCATTTTCTTAGTCAGTCTTATCACTATCTGAAATTATCTTCCTCATTAATCTACTTAATCATTAGCTTTCTCCCCCCATGGAGATGTAAGACACCTGAGGCCAGAAACCTCCTTAGTCTCACTCACCAATATTATCACAGCACCTAGAATCGTCCCTGGCACATGGCAAACACACAGTAAACTGTGTTGAACAGAGGCTTTGGGTCCATGAAAGCTTTCAGACACTTTTCAGATGATTCTTTTTCCAAGATCTCCTCCATCCCATATCATTGCAATGGATATTTAAAACCTAAATGTAGACATTGTGTTTATCCTCAATAAATCTGACTTTACATTTAGAGTCCTGGCATTCCTATATTTTATTGAATTTAATTCTGGACTTTATAGCAATTATGATCTCTTTATGATAATTTTCTGCATGCATTGAATACTTACCATTTATGAAGTACTCTCAAGTTTTTATATATCATCTTATTTAATATTTAAAAGAACCTTATGAAATAAATACCATTTTTACTCCCATTTTAAGTAGAGAGCTGAGGGAAAATGAGGTCTAGTAATTCATCAAAGTCCAACGCTAATAAGTCATAGAGTTGGGATTTGAACTCAAACAGTCTGACATTATAGCCTGAATAATTCACTAGTATTATAAGCAAACTTTTGAGATTTGTATGACTTGCAAATTTGAGATGTGTCTTATCTTTATCTATATTCAAGTCATAAGATTGCCTCATAATAATACTAAGCTTCTATGACACTCTAGTGGTTTTCATCCTACATAATACTGAACCAGCAATCAATACACTTCGGTCATGTTGTCAATGGATTCAGTATCCATGAGCTGAACACATAAGTCTGCTATGGGGAAGTTGATAAATGTTTAATAAAAGCCATAATATTGTGAAATTTTAAAAAAGCAAATAAAAAAAAGCCAAGACAGGCTATCTGGCATTTTTGTGAAATACTAACTAGTATTTTTAGCAGAAATATGTTTTCCCAAAGCAGTTTTGCTGTAATTTGAAACCATATTCTTTTTTGCATGCTCACATTTCACCTTATTTCCCAAAGGATTTGCAGCAACTTGGCACAGTAACACATGCTAAAATAATGGCATGATGTAAGTAAGAATAGAACTATAGTCTAGAGATAAATAAATAATAGTAAAACACAAGAATGTGAGGTGGAGGGTGGTCTTAGAGAGATACAAATATTTAGACCTTGTGAAACAGCGCATAGTTGTCTTGGTTGAACCTCAAATTTGTATTTTCTTTTTTACATTTCTGGTGGCCAAAAAAATAATGGAGACATGATTAGTTCTTACTACCAGCAAGGAAAATGTATACTAGTTATTCAAGAACAACACAATTTTCCTATTGCATAGCTTGATAATATATTTCTGCATAGGCCTTTTTAAATATGTGTTCAGTGATAGGATGAATGTCTTCCACAGCACAGCTAAAATAAACTGCTCTGTTTCATGTGACTATTTCTTGTATTGTCCTTTGGTGAAAAATGATTCCAGGAAAGAAAATCTGTAAGGAATGGAAAACTCAGATAATAGGGTCAAAGGGTAGATAGAACTTAGAGGTCCATCTTTTCTAACAGTCCTCCTTAAATATTCATCTTACCTGGAATTTTGAATAGATTTTGGCAGCAGACAGCTCAAAGTAAGATTCTGTGAAAAGCATTTGAAATGTTCTGAGTGGTTTATTTTTGAATCCATGTGTTTTAGAAAATGGATGAGAAGACAGGAGGTTGGCAGCCTTTTGTGGAAATTTAGGACCTGAGTTTCATATTTTAATTAAAGGGCTCTTTCTCTCTCCCTACCCCCCTATATATATGAAATTGACTTGATGTTTTCAATGTTTATTCATTTGTTCCTTCATTCTTTCAACAACTATTTATTGAGCACATACTATTCTTCAGACACCTGGATTATAGTGGTGAATAAAACAGGCATAGTTCTCCTTCAATGAAGTATACCTTCTAGTGGGGAAGGCAAACATTAAACAAGATACTAATTACTTAGTTGCAATTTTGATAAGTTCTGCTGAAGGCAAGCAAAGGGTGAAAAGTAAGCACATAAATGGGAAACCTGATTCCCTTTTTAGCCACTTCTGGTTTGGATGCAAGCTTACTACATTTTGGAAGCTGTTGCCTCTAGGATTAACAGCCTTCTAATCACTAAATCCAATGTCTTCTTCTAATCTTAACAAACATTCGTGTTCCGTAGTGTGAAGTACTGTGATGATTTTTAAAGTTTCTGCTTGTGCCTTTGTTTTTAGCAGTGCAAATCTTTTATTTAAAATAAACAAAGCTCATTTGGAGTCCACAAATAGGAAAGAGATAAATACATACTGATTTGATTTGGAGACGGATTGTGGGAGGGTGGGAGCTCTGGTTCCTTGGGCTTTCCCTGCTCTTGGCAATTCCAGGATCACCTTTTCATGACCACGATGGCACTAGTTTGGAGACTACTATTCTAGAAAGAATTCTCAATGCTATCTATTTATTGAGCCAATAAATAGCCCTACAAAGAGTGCCTGAAATGCCCTGTCCCAGCCCTATTCCTAGTTCTATACTGGATTCTCTGAGCACTTGAACTGATCTAGGCCAAAGAGGAAATTCTGATTTCTTCTTTGTGGTTTCACAAACCTAAACACTCTCCACTTGCTGTGGTTTCTCACCGATGATTACTGTTCACACTCTGCTTCCTATTTAGTTCTCACAACCACCTCATTTATCAGCCCAGCTGTTGTGTGCACATGGATTGGTGAGGAAGATTAGAAAGTAAGAAAGGTAACTGCATCCATCAATGGAATCAATGTGTTCTGGGTTCCAAATATGCACTCAGCATTGTCCAAGGAAGTTGAGTGTACAACAAAGAACAAAAACAAAATACCTGCCCTCTTGGAGCTTATGTTCTAGTGGAGGATACAGACAATAAACAAATGCATAAGAAATTAAGAACGTATGACAGGTGGTGATAAGTTCTTTGTGGAGGAAATAAGCAGAGAAAAAGGATAGGGTGTGTCAGGGTAAGGAGGGCCAACGTTTACTATTTTAAAGAATGAGTAAAAGATTGCCTTACGGAGAAGGCGACATTTGAACAGAGACAGGAAGGAATGAGTGATGCAGCTATGTGGGAGAAAAGCATGGCAAACAGAGGAAGTGGTTAAGTATAATGGTGCCTAGTCAGGAGCCTGGCATATTTGAGAAACAACAGAGCAGTCGTCATGGCTAAAGCAGTTACCAAGAGGTGAGACTTGGAAAGTGGCAGAGAGCCAAATCCTGAATGGTCCTGTAGGCCATTGTTGGGCCTTCTACTCTCAGGGATGATTGGGTAGAAGAGTGACATGATCTGACTTCAGTTTTGAAAGGATCCCCCTGGCTGCTGTGTGGAAAATAGAATGAAGCAGGCAAGGGCAGGTGCATGAACATCATTTGGAAGTGGTTGCCACAAAACAAGGAAGGAATAAAGGGCATGGAAGGAGATGATTTGTTCAAATAGGTTTCCCCCTTTGCTACATTTGATAAAAAGAAATGGTAGAACTTAGCAGAATGGCTGCTAATAGAGGAGAAAGAAAAAGTCAAAAATATTGAGATAATAAATGAGTAGTGATTTAAGTAATGGAAAAAGGAATATTGGAAAGAGATGTTTTCCTAAGAGCTGGTCATGAAGGATGACCCTGAGGCTCCACAATTATCTCCCATTGTCAACAGGATGTGCAAGTGTAGATGATTAAAGACGTGAGAATAAAAACAGAGGAAAAAGTCATAGAGTTTTTAGTTTGATGTTTTCAAGTATTAGAGTTCTGTGTGGTTTATAAAATACCGATGTTTAATATGTTTTATAACCATGTGAATGACTGAATCTCCTTTTCCAAAATATTTCTGCATGTGGATTTAAAAAGAAAAGTTTAGAAGAGTCAGAGATAATATTAATTTTCTATTTAGTATTATTAATTCAGTGCCCATGATGGTATGAGAAATATTCTAGGTGCTGGAGATACAAATACGAATGAAACAAAATTTTTGCCCTTAAGCCCATGGTAAAATGGAAAATATATAGAATTAAATAAAGAAGTCATACTGTAGTGTGGTAGACAGAAGAGGATTGCCCAGCTGTCACAGCAAGATTAATTTAATCAAAGAGTTACCCTCTGTGTAGCATCTTGAAAGAAGAGTAGGAGAGTTAGCAGTTGGTGGTGAGGGGTGAGGAGGTGGATTCCAGGCAGAGAAAATTCCACTCCATGTGCTGAGGTACAGAGGGGTGAAATCATGTGGTGTCTTTAGTATTTGAAAGCAGTGCTGCCCAGAGCTCAGAGATTGTCTTGTCATGGGAGTCCTGAGAGTATCTTGTCAAGATGTGTCATTTAGCTTAGAAAACAGCTCAAATTTTTTAATGACCTTCAGAATGTATTTTATATCATTTATTGTCCAAACAAAATCAGTTTTGATAGTAAAAGGGGGTGCTATTAATAATTACACTGAAACTGGTATAAATTAGAACTGTCCTGGAAAACCCAAGCATATGTTCAACCTAATAATATCTGTTTTCTTGCACAAAATGGTTATAATTTTACTCATTGATGGTGCAAACTGGGTGCAACAGAAAGTGATGAAGTTCCATGATAGAAAAATGTTATAAAGCAATGAACCAGGACAGTTGGTGCAGAGTTTTTGGTAGAGGAGATAAGTACTTTTAGGTGGTAAGTCAAGTCAGGAAGGCTTTTCTGAGCTGAGACCAGAATGACAAAGAACCAGCTATGGGACACTCCTTGGTAGATGTGCTCCAGGGAGAGGAAGCCCCAAAGCCCTGCCGTAGAAGTCAGCATGGCCTTTTAGGGAAGACCTGTCGAGATCAAGAATACAAAACCAGGGGAGCTTGGAAGGAGGTAGGATCTGAGATACAAGGAGAAGCTAGTTCGTGTTCGGCCATGGAGGTATGGTGGGGAATTGGGATTTTATTTTAAGGGTGAGAAGCATGGCAAGTGATGGAGAACATCTCAAATATTGGTTTGCAAGAGCTGCCATAACAAAGCACCGCAGGTGGAATGATTTAACAGAAACTTAGTAAGCCTGGAAAGAATGGTAGAGATATTTAATTAACTAAGTGAGAGGTATTTAAACCCAATTTTAAAGGAAAGAGGTATAAAATCAGGGGATAAAATTATGCTTCTGTTTCTAGTTATAATATGGAGGTCACAGTGTAAAATAGAAAGCAGCTTTACATAGAGGACTATAGCTTTATATAAAGGGCTATATTAAGAACTCTTTAGAGAGGTCATTATTTAGTTCTCAGGGGTCTAGACATTGAAACAGAGTCTGTGCGTAACAGACACACAATCTTGAACTGTTGATGAAAGAAGGTGTATAAGAGCTTTTGGTTGTACCGAGATCTGGAGGAGTAGGATCCAGACTAGGAATAGCCGAGGGTGACCGTCCTTTGTTCATAGGTGGTAGGTAAAACAGGGAATGAGAAATCATACACGGAGGCACATGAAGGAGGGCCACCTGCTCTTCAGAAATCTGGCTAACTGAATGTGAACATGCAGACTTTAGAGCATCAACCCCTCCTGGTGGAATGCTTTTTATATGAGATACATTCCTAATATACATTACAAAGTTGGTTCAGGAATGAGGTAAAGTGATAGCTATCTTAAACTATCTGAATAATTTTGGGGATATGTCATTCTGCAAAAAATAAATAAATAAATAAATAAATAAAATATCTGTGTTAGGATAAAAGCTAGGACAACTTTACTAGCTTTAATCTCTAAAACGGGTCTTGAAAGCTAACTTCTAGTCCTTTCATGATAAAGGATGTAATGAGACAAACAGCTATCCCAGAAAATAACTGGAGTGGAAGAACAGAACACGGGCCTTGGACAGAAGTAACCATGACATGTTGGGGTTTGTATAAGTCATAGAGAAAATGCTGAGATATACGTCTTAAACTTTAAAGTGTCTGAGATCAGCTATAGGGGAAAAATAGACTATTATGACTAAATACTATAAAATGAACTGCTGAGCATACAAGTTCCATAAAAAGTCCCTTCCTTCCAAGTTAAACTGATTCATGTTATTTCTTTTAATTCCATTTTCTACTTAGGTACTCAGTTTTTGGCAGACTGCACATACAGCAGCGATCCCATAAGATTGCAATACCGTGTTTTTGCTGTATCTTTTCTATGTTTAAATACACAGATATTTACCATTATGTTACAATTGCCTACAGTATTCAGTATAGTAATATACTTTACAGCTTTGTAGCCTAGGAGCAATAGGCTATACCATGTAGCCTAGGTGTGTCGTAGGTTTGTGTAAGTACACTCCATGATGTTTGCACAATACTAAAGTCACCTAATGAGGCATTTCTCAGAATATGTCCCCATTGTTAAGCAATGTATGACTATAAACATTGAGAACATGAATACACATATTTTCTGTCAAGATAGAGCATTTAATTCCAAATATAGTAGATAGATGCTCAATTAAATAAAACATGTAATCTTTCTCAGTATCTGTAATATGAGAGATGCTTGTTTCATTTACACTAGAACAGGCAAACTATTATTTTCCCACTACTGGAACATTCTCCATCTAAAATTGTTGGCTTGTAAGAGACTGAAATGGATGGGCTCTATACAGAGCCGATATCCATGATTCTGTGTACTACAGATAGACATTTTGGTATGTAATTGTTGAAATATGGCATCAAAACATTAAATATCTCATATAGATCATATGTAAATTTACCTTAATATTGACATTTATTTTCAAGATCTATTTTCCAAGAAAGGAGATGAGTTATATCACCAGGTTATATAAGTGGAGAAGAATTGGGTTTTAGGTAAATATTTTTTTCTAGAATACGAAATGGGCACTTAAGCTGTGGGGAAGAGAAAGCCATCCTTATGAATTTTGCTAGGTAAAAACCATAAATGACAAGAATCCTTTTATGGTATTTTCATCATAAAGAACAAATGCTTCTACATATCTCATTTGATTTTCACAATGGAGTTTTTCTAATGCATGTTTGATGATAAAACAAATTAGAGAGGTTAAATGACTTTTTCAAGGTCATGTATGTGAACCTATATTGAACATAACTGGTTTGACCTTATTACCATAGTGCTCATTAGAATCACTTAAAATATAGATTTATTATCAACTGACATATATAATTTTTATTTAGAGCTTTCAAAATTAAGTATATTAATAATTATAATAGCTAATTTTATTAAACACTTATTACATTTCAGTCACAGTGCTAAGCATGTCATTCATGATCTAATTTATTCAGTTTGAATGCATGTCATTCTCTGAAAATGGCAGTGTATACTTACAATTATTTGTAACATAGCATTGTACATTGAAATGGTGAAATAAGTGGAAATTTTTTGTATCAGTTAAGATAGGTTAGGATTTTCTATGATAACAACGAGCACATCTGATGGCTTAAAACAATGGAGTTTATTTCTCACTCACGTTACATCTCCATCTCTGGTATACTGGGAGTGCCGTCCCATGTTGTCCTCACTAAGGGACTCAGGTTGATGGAGCAGCCACATTCTGGAACATGCTTGGCCACCGTGATAGAGGGAAAGATGGAGTGGTGAATGACACACTGGTCCCTAACACTTCTGCCCAGAAGTGATGACAGCCACTTTGACTAAAGCAAGTCACATGGCTACACCAAACACCAGCGGCAGTGAAATCTTACCATATGCCTAAAAGTAGTGGAAATAATTGATTGGTGATCACTAATGCCTGTTATTGATGGACAGTGTCATAAGAAAGGCAGCACTTGTCATTACTAGAATCATCCTCTTTACAAGAAATAAGCATTTACTTTATCCTTCTTTAGAAAGTCTTCATTCATAACTCTTCATCGAGCACTCACTGTGCAAGGAACTGTAAAGCATAGCAAAGTGTGGAAGTGCACAGGAAAAAAAAAAAAAAGAACCTTGCTCAATTATTCTGAAGCCGAAACAGCAACTTTAATCCTAAAAGGGCATAGATTTGATTTTACTTATTCAATCAGCTATTCACTCAATTGCTTATTCAACCAACAGGCATTGAACACTGTGTTTTTTTCCTGACAACCAATTCTCCAATTCTCTGACACCAACTGGGTGTCCAATAATTCCATTCAATTCTGATTCTACCTTGAGTTAGCACAGACCCCACAGGTTAAGTCTCACAAGACTCTCCCTTTTTAGGTCCTGGCTGCAAATTGGGTGCCCAGGCTACCCATGCTTCTGCCTGTCCAACTACAAATTGGGAATCCCCCAAAACTCCTCAGGTTTCATAATTCACTAGAACCACTCACAGAACCCACACATGTCCGTTACTTGCAGTGACTGGTTTATTATGAAGGATGCAGCTTAGGAACAGCCAAATGGAAGAGATGCATAGAGAAAAATATGGGAAGAAGGAGGGCACAGGGCTTCCATGCCCTCTCTGAGCACACCACCCTCCCAGAACATTGATGGGTTCAATAGCTTGGAAGCTCCTTAAACCTTGTGTAGAGGTTTTGATCCAGACTTCATTATGTAGGCATGATTGATTAAATTGTTGCCTTATTGCCCATTGGTGATTGAACTCGATCTCCAGCCATCTCTCCATCCTGGGGCTAAGATGGAAAGTTCTAACCCTCTAACAGTTTTTCTGGCAATCAGCCTCCACAAAGCTAAAAGCTGCCCCTGTTCCACCGTGAGTCACCTCATTAGGGATCTCAAACAGAAGACAGTAAAGTCCAAGGGTTTTAGGAGCTCTGTGCTAATGACCTGGTAGAAAGATAACATCTTTATTTTTTTTATTACACCACAAACACCCACATACGTGCCCAGCTTGGTGCAAGGCACTGTGGGTACAGTGATGGATGGAGTAGACACAGTCTCTGTCCTCATGGAACTTCAGGTTAGGCAAACGCATTGAAGGGGAACTCAGTTTAGAGGAGTTAGTGAAAATTCAAAGATAAAACATGAACTCTATTCTCATGAGCATTTGCCTCCATATGTGAATAACATCAATAGTAAACTTCTTGAGTGAACACTTCCCTCTTTTAAAAACATTAATGGTCATGATGAGTTTGAGTCCAATTGGATCAAGCTTGTAAATATAACAAGATGCTCTGATATGTGGTTCAAATATTTTGAACTTCCCAGAATGTAATTAGGTACAGAATATACCTATCTCAAAATCCTAATTTATAAACTTTTGGAATGTCTCTGTCTTAACTCTCTTCGGTCTGCTTCATGCACTGTTGATGTGATGATTTCTGCCTGGGTGGCATGTGCTTTCCAGAGACAAAGGTCAGGTTTGTCTTGGCCCCTCTTTCTTTGAGGACCCCTTCAGAAGAATAGCCTCTGACCTGGCGCCCTGTCACGAGCCCACCAGCACCTTCCTACGGGTGAGCACAGCCAATTGTTTGATCCAGTGACAGACATTGGACATCTTTATAAATACTTTTTGCTGTACACTCCTCCCTGCACTCAGACTAGCTGCAAAAATTTTAAAAAAAGATATATAATACATTTGAATATTTCCTGTTTTAGATGTTGAATGTGGTGGTTTATTTTCTGAACAGCTGTTTTTCAGGTTTGACTATGTTAGATACACTAAAGGGATCAGCATAAAAATGAAAAAGGAGGTTGACAAACTGCATTTTGATCTTCTTTCAAGGCCTGTGAAGGATTTAGGTTGTTTCACCTTTTAGTGGCATCCCACGGAGGCTGAAATTTCACTTCAGGAGAATGCTTTGAGGTGCTGTTTTGTTTATTAGATTTCAATAGATAGAGAGCTACGTTTACAATTGGCTGCCTTATTGGAGCACACTGGCAAGCTCTCAGTCATTTCTGGAGCTCTTAGGTTGTCCTTTAAATGAGGAAAGATTCCAGCAAGCAACGATAATCTCCCCATACACTGTGAAAGTCTGCTTAGAAATCAATTGTTAAGCTATCTATAGAGTTTAAAGCAGGAAAAAACCTATAAAATGAGGTTAATTTCTACAGTGGTTTCTAGTGAGAGAGGATGTGTGCCCGAGGTGCACTGGGCCATTGAGAACATTTATTATGTACTTCTTGTATGCACACTGCTATAGGAAGGGAGCAAAGGCTCCGCTTTAGCCCTGTGGGACTGTACTTGCCAGAGAACACTTCAGAACTCACACATGCACAGGAAGATGATTGACACATGTGCAAAACTGGAAAAATAGAATAACGTGGAAACCTAATAGTTAAATGAGATGGCTCAGCTCTTTTACTTCTCTTCTGGGTCAGTGTCTTTGCCAAGCCCTCCCCAGGTGAAAACAGGTCACCCCCTCTGAAAGGAACCTGCTAGTTGTAGGTGATGAAGGGCTTGGCACAGTCCTGAGAGATGATCTTAAACTGTCCCCCAGGTTTTAAATATACTCACTGACAGGGGCTATACCCACGAGATGACTCAAGCTTTTGTTTTGTGCCTTCTCTGTATGCTTAGTACCAGGCCAGTTCTCAGAGAAGCCCTCCGAGGAGGCCAAGACCACCATAGCTATCAGCACAGACTCCTTCGTGTCCCAGCTGTGCGACCTTAACGAAGTGATACACACTGCAGAAATTTATTTCTTCATCTCTGAAAAGGGCATAATAATAGTCCTTTATTGTGTGAAGGATTAAGGTGATAATTATAATTTTAAAAACTCACTGAAGTATTTTGTTTACATAGGGAGTGTTCAATACACATTAAAATTACAATTATTACAATCGTTCTAATTCCCCTTTTATAGCTGAGGAAACTCCCAAGATCACAGAGTAAGTGGAAAAACTGGAATTTGAACCCACCTCTTTCTGAGACCAGATCAAGTGCTCTTTTCGATAGGTACAGTGGCCCCCCCCGTCATCCACAGGGGATATTTTCCAAGACCCCCAGTGGTTGCCTGAAACCATGGATAGTGCCAAACCCCAAAACACTAGTTTTTCCTGTGATAAAATTAGGCACTGTAATAGATAAACAATAATAATAAAATGGAGCAATTACAGCAATATAGTAAAACTTATGTCAATGTGATCTTTTGTTTCTGGAATTTTCCATGTAATTATTTTGGGCACGAAACTGGAAAGCGGCGCAGCAGGTAAGGGAGGACTACAGTGATCACTAGTACTCATTGAGAACGTAGTTTCTGAATTCTGACTACATGCCAAGAACTCTGTTGGGTGCTGATCGACGGGGTAGAGTCAGTTGCATTTCTCAAGGAGTGCACGTTCCAGCTGCCTCTGAAAATGCTGCTCCCCGTGCTACGTGGTCCCTGGCTCTCAGGGCCACTGTTAGTGAGTGGCCACCGTGCTCCAGGCCATTCCGTGACATGGACATCATGAGTGAGGCTGCCGGGGTGGGGAGCACTGTGGGGAGGAGGGTTTCCTGAGAGCAGATAAGAGGGAATGTCTCTCCTACAATTTGACACAGCAGTGACAGCACAACCACAGCAGCTGAGTGCGGGAGGGAGGAAAGGACATGCCGCCCGCAGCTGAGTCAGCCCTGGTGGCAGCTTCAGCAGACACTGCACGACATAGTAGTCACCATTACTATGATGTTAAAAGCTTGGGCTCTTGGGCAGAATCTCTGTGTTTGTGTCTTACCTATGTTGCTTCTAAATTGTATGATCTCGTGTGGGTTACTTAAGCTCTCTGTGCCTCAGTTTCCTCATCTGTAAGGTCAGTATCATCATAATACTGATCTCGTAGGAACTCCATAGCCAGGATTACCTATATAGTAAGAAACTGAGGGATGTCTTTGTTGCATGCAGCCGTAAGATTTCCCTGGCTCATCTTTGTGCGTTTTCTCCTTCACAGGATGGTATAGTGCTTGAGGACACCAGGGCTGGTGTCCGTTCTGCCCACCTGTGTTCCCTCAGCCTACCTTGAGGTTGCCTGTGGGACAGTTTGCAAACTGATGCCTGCCTGAGTCTCTACCTGAGGGTGTTCTCTGCCTGAATGAACCTGCCTGGTCATGCCCAAGGCATGAGGGCTGGCATTTGTAGAAAAATACCCCAGCTTCCTTGCCTTTCATAGATGACTCTAAGATGGGTTCCAAAGTGTCTCGGAGGTTCCCTTGTGGGACAGAACCCCAGTTGTTCACATAATAGCCGGGTCATTAACCAGGTTTCCTCCCTTCTTGCTGCCCCACTTCCTACACCTGCTCTCCGGGAGCACCTCCCAAACCCTGGTCTCAGGGTCTGCTTTTAGGAGGGATCCCAGGTAAAGGCAGCTTTGGATTTTAGAGCAGGACTTCTTCTGGCAAATTCTAGCTCTATTACTCATAGTTTTTAAACTTAAGGAAATGATTAAACATCTTGTTACTTCCATTTCCTCATCTCTAGAAAGGTATAATGATAAAAGCTGTATCATATTTTTGTGACGCTTAACTTAAATAATGCATGCCAAGTGTTTCTGGACTGTTGTAAATTTTCAATAACTGTTAGCTTTCATTATTATTATTAATGTCAGTCTACTTTAAAGCTTCTCAAATAGGTGGCATGAACAGCCATATTTAACTGCAGGGTTTGAAAATTATGGCAGCTTTTTTTATATACCTGTTTAAACTCTTTGAGCTTAAAGCTCTTCAAATTCCTGCTGGCCTGTAAACTGCAGAGCTATGCCAGTGGAGGAGACAGGTAGAGTGAAGAAAGAACTAAGTTTGTAGGGTAAAAACCAGGCTTCCCCCACTTCAGTGGATGGTCTGAAAGAGACACTAAGAGAGAGCATGACGAGAAAGATGTGAACTGGCTTAACATGAACATCTGTGTTCCTGGCACACTAAAGTGGCAAGTAAATGGTTTTCTAGAGCTTTTCTAGAATTCTGAAAAAAATTAGTTAGCAGTACCTCTGCCTACAAGTGATGTGGCATGTTAAGAAGGGATATTTGAACACGCGTTTGTTGAATGTTCATGTTCCAGGCATTCCGTTTGTATTCCCAGTGATTAAGTCAAATATGATTTGGTCCCTGCTCTAAAGTATGGTGAGAGAGACAAACGTGTAAACAGACAAATTACAGCACACAAGGTGCTATTGCTGCACCAAGAAGGGCCATGACTTGATTAGATTGAGGCAGGGAAGAAAGAGGGAAGGGAATTTTTATATACTTTAGTCTGCACTGGAGGTGGCTTTACATATGAGGAAGCTGAAGCTCAGAGAACATATGTAAGTTCACTAAGGCATACAGCTGCTGAGCGGGGATGGAGCATTTGAACCAAAGTTTCTTTCCCCAAGGCTCTTTCCATCATGCTATAATGGTGACAGATAGGAAGGCACAGTGAGCTGCCTTCTAGGTGTATCTATCCCCAAGAACAAGCAAGCCTAGTGGTTCTCTCTGTATGTAGTAATAGAGCCCCTGGTATGTGGTACTTAGAATTTTCTTTTTGCTCATTGCACAGAAAAGAATATGAAACTGGTATAATTCATACACACGTAATTTGAGTATAAAGAGAAAAAGGGGAAAGGCATCTGGGTGACCTGCTATTGAAAATAGTTAAAGGAAAATGCTGTTTTCCTAAGAAAATGTTATTTTCCTAAGGTCAAGAGCATCAAGAGCATAAGATGAAGCAATTCTGATCAGGAATCCTATGCAGGTTTGGCTTTTACCCTTCCATTGATTCACAATATGAAATTGTCTTTTTTTTACTAAGGCAGAATGATTCAACCTTTGTGAGTTATCATATTATTTGGATACAGGACTAATGAGATTTTTATTCAAATAAGTCAAGACCTTGGGGTTGTAACACAGGATTTGGAGAGTGGGTTGGTTGGTGGGAGTAGCGGTATCAAGAGTCAATAGCATCTGAATGTCTCAAATATTAATTTTATCCTACCTGAAATAAATAATGGTCTCTGCCCTTAGAAAAAGCAGACAAGAGATAAGAAAATAAGAAAAAATGAACACAAAGATATAGTCAATTTATATGCAATAATCATAGGACTTTGTGACGTAAGGAAATATGTGGCATTAATCAGAAACAGAAGTCAATAAAACAGAATGTATTGAATACTTTCTGCAGCCTTCTGTGCCATGGATATTAACAGTCACATTTTATAGATGGGGACCTGGAGCATCAGATATTTAGTGTTAAGTGACTTACCTGAAGGGCAAGAAGTAGAACTAGAACCCAAGTACGGTGCTCAACTGAGAGAACTGTTCCTTCCACTATGTATCATGCCTTCTTACTGAAAATATCCCAAAGGCACTGGCATTGAGTTAGAATACCTACGAGGAGAGCAATGCGATGTTGGAACTAGGTGAGGGGAGATGGTCTCAGGAACACATTCTTGGAAACAGAAAGAGATTGTGATGCTGGAAGCCGAGGAAACCATTTGGCGAGGGAGATAGTGTTATCTTGGGAATTTGGTGGAAATAGGGAAAGTCAGACTCTGTGGCATTGACTGGTGGAGGAGTTTGCAGTCAGCGCTTGGTTCAGGTTGAATTCAAAATATTTTTGAAGTCCTGTTTCTCTAAGTCAGGTGCTAGGGAACAAAAGTAAGGCAATCCTCTGGCCTCAAGGAGATGACAGTTTATGTCCTTAGATTATAGTCCCAGGATTTGTTGACAAGTGGTTTGATTTTTGCGTTTGAGCTAGCAGAATCCTAAAGGATGAGGTTTAATAATCATGATTGAAGTAGAGTAGTCGCCCTTTATCCAGGGGGGATACGACCGATCCAAGACCCCCAGCGGATGCCTGAAACCACGGAAATCGCTGAACCCAACTGCCATAGCTCAGAACACACTGCTGTTTGTGTCTTCCACCCACAACTTAAGGACTTTTCCATCTTAACTAAGCACTTTTTCGCACATTGTGGCCATAACGTTTGCAGTTTGAAGTGTGACAGCAAACTAGCATACATTTCCCTTTTCTTTTTCACAATTTCACAGATAGAAGATTTGTTCTTACCACAGATCTTAGGAACCTCAGCATATGATTTGTTTTCTTCCCTTATTAACTCAAGAACTTTTTACCTTTTCACTTAAAGGAAGCACTTTCTAGCTTCTTTTTGGCATATTTGAATTGCCGGCGTCACTACTTTTGTGCTTTAGAGCCATCGTGATATAAGACAAAGGTGACTTGAACACAAGCGCTGTAATTCAGCAACAGTTGATCGAGCTGATAACCGAAATGGCTACTAAGTGACTCAGGGGCAGGCAGAGTATACAGCGTGGATATGCTGGACAAAGGGATGATTCACATCCCAGTATGAAGGGAAACTCTGCGAGATTTCATCATGAAACTCAGAACGGCACGTCGTTTGAAACTTATGCATTGTCTATTTCTGAAATTTTCTATTTAACATTTTTGGACCTTGGTTGACCATGTGTAACTGAAACCACAGATAAAGAGAACTACTGTAGTTGATACAGGATAGGAGTCCGATTGCAATGGGTAAAATATTCTAACATCACCGGATTATACTCATGCAAAAGGAATATGATGACGATAGAGATGTAAAGCAGCAGGGAAGTGGACAAAGGTCTTAAAATGAAAAAAATGTGGGCACATCTGTGAGGTGTGGCTGAGAAGTGGTGTTTGGACTTAGCAATTTAGGTGTCCTATAGGATCAACACAAGCAAGTGCAGAGCACATGCTATTAAATCTTAACCTTGAGCTCTCTCTTCCCAGTAATTAGGAGAATGGGGAGAGGTATATTTTTTCATGTTTCTTCCATCCTTATATATTTTTATTTATTTTTTGTTAAATGAGGTGGAACCTAGTATAGGGAGTTAAGTGAATCAATTACCACTCCAGGGCACCTTCTATATGCTAGTCAGAGTTCTAGAGTAGCTGGATTGTACAAATATGTGATACTAACTCACTCTCTGGGGACTCACAATCTAGGTATGGGGTGGGAAGATTGCCCATAGGCAATTCCAAAGTTTGCAGTTGGAATTGGGCATAAAATGCTGACAGTTTGAATTATCTGTTCCTCTTTTGTGATCCGATGATGCCCAGCGCATATTTCGATTACGGCAGGTTTTACTTTGTACTGAAATGGTGTGGGGGGGTTCCTTTTCTGCCTACAACATTAGATTGTGTGTTTCCTGAGGGCAGAAGCTGTGTCATCCTTTTTGGCTTTCTGGCACTTAAAACAAAATGTTTTAGTTCGAGGTCAATAAATACTTGAATGAAAGAATGCACGAAATAATAAGTAGTAGCCTTTTCCTTTATGGTTATTGGTGTTGTTTATAAAGTAGGTATAAATATCATCCAAGATAACAAAGCAACTTGGCAATTCTCTATAACTTTTCTATAATAGAATACACAAATAAGACACAACAGACTTCCTCTGTGGCCAATGGACCTTTAGTCATTTGACAGATTATTTTTTTTTTTTG
>VBSM01001979.1:20063072-20088636 GCA_008086735.1 Cheirogaleus medius | reverse complement strand
CGGTCTGAGGAACAGTGAACTGGCCCCCTGTTTAAAAAGTTTGAGGACCCCTGCCCTAGTGGATAACATTGAGCATCAAATGTTCTCATAGTCTCAGTCTCAGGTACCCTGAAGAGTTACTTGTGCCTTGATAGAGAGTTCACTGAAATATAGAGTTCAGGGTTTCTGTTCTGTTACTAGTTCTAAGAATTTTAACCTTTTCATGTCTTTGGTCTTTCATCAAAGACACAGAAGGTCCAGACTTGATCATCTTCAAGGCACTTTCTAAATTTCTAGAGTTTCTCTGATCTTTGTTTTGTAGGTTTATTTCTCAAATATTTTGCTAGCACCTACACTCATTCAGGCAGCATGGTAATGGTATATAAATGTGCCTATCCTACCTTTGCTGTGGGTGATTGCCTCTGCTACTAAACATGCTTCTTTTCTAAATATTGCATCTCTCTTTGAAACAGCAGGGGATCATCTGTTAAAATATTCCTTTATAGAAGCAGAGAAATCGGGCTGCTCAGTTTTTTTACTTGGTCAAATTGCCCTTCTCAGTTGCACACCATATGATACATGAAAATGTAAATTTGTGTTCTCCTTTTCAAAAATCTAACAATAATAGGATGTATTTAATTAGGTTGAAAAATCATAATTTTAAAAAAAGAATAGGAAGAAAAAATTAGAAATAGAAGGATGTTTTATGAGAATATGACACACTTTGGAGTGAAAAATATCACTCACTGGGAAATTCTTCATTTCTTAGGACCCCATAAATGACACTGATTTCACACAGTGGTTTTAAGGTTGAGTTTACTGTTACAGGAATTTGTAAGTTGCTTAAGATATCCAAAAACTCATGGTTGAGCAATGTCGAGAATTTGCTGGGGTTTCTCCCAAACCTGACTGCTTAAAATTCAAATGACCCGATACTAACCTTGCTTATTTTCAAGTTTCCTTAGCAACATGCCAGCATTGTTAACTTGCTTAAAGGAATATGTCTTTAACATTGGCATAAACCAGAGACAGACGAAATGGAGAAAACACAGTCACATTTAGACAAGCAGTCATTACTGGCATCCAGGTAGCCTGTTGGAATAGCCATGCTATGAGTTGCTAAATATTTATCAGTCTACACAGAACTGAACACAGAAAGTGCAAATGTGGAGAAGAGCCTGTGCTGGACACATACCCAGTGTTATCTCATTACCTTCACCATATCCCCTGGATGACGGTGATTACTATTCTTACCAGTTTGCAACTTGGACAGACTGAGGCTGGGAGATATTTAGGCAATTGACCAAGGTCACACAGCTAGTATTTATTGGAATATGAATCTGAAGCCAGGTCTGGCTAACTCAAAATCCTGTGTTCTTTCTCATACCCTGCTGGCTCACTGTGTTTTGCAAGGCATTTGAATTATCATCCAGCTCTTTCCTTCACCTGGTGTTTTTAGTTTGCTGGTTTCATTTTCTTAGGGGGCACCCTGCTGGCTCACATGAGAGATTATAGAAATATGTTGTAATCATGGTGGGCTTTTATCTCTGCAAACTCTCCTGACACCATCACAGCACCAGGAAGGGTGGATAATCCCAGGTAGACGTGGAGAAATCTCAGCCTTTCTTTATTTGACATTAGGATTGTTTTTTTCCTCTAGGCAGGTTTTGCAGTGACTTTGTAGAGTTTTGAAAGTAGGTTTATATTTGTTTAGCAGTAAAGAAGTCAGTTCTTTGGGAATGTGGTCCCCAACGTCTGGGCTGAGAACCAGTATCAGTCAGGAACTGGGCGGCACAGCAGGAGGTGAGCAGCAGGCAAGGGCAAGCAAGAAGCTTCATCTGTACTTACAGCTGCTCCCCATCTCTCCCATCACCACATAAGCCCCCCCTCCTGTCAGATCAGCAGCGGCATTAGATTCTCATAGGCGTGCGAACCCTACTGTAAACTGCGCATGCGAGGGATCTAGGTTGCGCGCTCCTTATGAGAATCCAATGCCTGATGGTCTGAGGTGGAGCTGAGACGGTGATGCTCCTGCTGGGGAGTGGCTGCAAATACAGATTATCACTAGCAGAGAAGTTTGACTGCACAATAAATGTAATGCACTTGAATCATCCCAAAACCATCCCCCCCCCCCAGCCCTGGTCTGTGAAAAAATTCTCTTTCATGAAACCAGTCCCTGGTGCCAAAGAGGTTGGGGACTGCTGCTTTCAGACATTTTCTCCTCTGTGAGCCTGGAGTGTTTAAGTCTTATTTAAACCTTCTTTGTGAAATATGGATAAATGAGGAATTAGTTAACTGAAGAATTAATTATCCATACCTCCAACTAGATGGGTTAGCCATATCTTACAATGCATGATGTAAACCGTAAGTAGTGACTGAGGTGTCAATGGGTGAGAGAATGGCAGGGGGTGGTAAGAGAGACATTCAGGAGTTTCCCTGTGAGTTACAGGCTGGGTCGAGAGAAAAGTGTAACTAACTGTAGGAGAACAGGGATTGGCCAAGTCTCTTAAATTTCATACGTTTCAAATTTGGGAAGCTGTGAATATTTGCTAGTGGAGTAGGGCCTGATACAACTCTTGACTTAATTTCTTGTGGGATGCAGACCAAAAGTATCTAGAAGTGATATTTTTCACTTCTGGCTACAAAAAATGCAAGGGCTGTAAAAGCCTCCAGTAGAAACACAGGTGACAATTTACAGTGCAAAGAGCACTGGACTGAGAGTCAGAGCTGGGCTCTACTTACATGGTCCTGGGAAATTCCTTACACGAGGTGCAGGGACTCAGACTTCACTTCAGTAAAGTGAAAGATTGTTCTCCGTTGTTCTCAGACAGGTGGTCTGAGAATTGTGTAGTGAGTTGCATATTGTTCCCTAAATATTCATGGATGTTTGGAACTTCAGGATGTGACCTTATGTGTAAATAGGGTCTTTGCAAATATGATTAGTTAAGGTGAGGCCACACTGGATTGTGGAGGTCCCTAAATCCAACGATAGTGTCCTCATCAGAGGAGGACATGCAGAGGAGAAGACCTCGTGGAGGCAGAGAATGGAGTGAGGCAGCTGTAAGCCAATGGGTACCTAGGATGGCAGCAACCACCAGCAGCTAGGAAGAGGCCAGGAAGATTCCCCTCTGGAGCCCTTATGACCCTACTCACACCTTGATTTCAGACTTCTGGCCTCCAGAACTGTGAGAGAGTAAATTTCTGCTGTTGTAAGCCACCAAGTTTGTGATAATTTGTTACAGCAACCCTGGGGAACTTATCCGACCTGCATCAGGAGTATCCGGGATCTTATTGAAGTGCCATTTCATGGAGCCCATCCTGGAACTTCCAAATCAGAAATACTGAGCCTGGAGCTCTGGAATTCAAATTCTTAATATTATTCATAGATGCTTCTTAGGATGCCTAAAATGTGAGAAGCACCATCCCAAATTACTCCTTAACAGTTCCAAAAAAATCTGAAAGTTAAAATGTCAGGACAATTTCACTCACATAGGTGATATCTCCCCAGGTGAAGTGTCACTTGCCATCCCATATGTATCACAGTCATATGGAAGACTTTGTTTTATTAAAGTACAAAAATAACCAGATTGTTTCTAAAATACTTCTAAACACTTTTCATGTGTTTTGTGTTCTGACAGCATCTGAAAGATGAAAATATTAAAAGTTTTATTTTATCCAGAAGAGAGACTTGCCTCTGAGCAATTTGACAAATAAGAATTTCTCTTAATCTGTTTTCCCCCCTGTCATTTTCTCTGTATGTGTCCTCCTCTCTCATTTTAATCTCGCTTTATTTTTCTTCTCTGCCTTTCTTATTCCTATACCCACTCAGAAATTAAAGGCATATTTATTGTATATATCGATTTAATAGTTTAATATTCTTTACCTTGTAGGGTATCTGGATAATATTTCACTGTGAGGATTAGGCGTTGCATCTCTGGGCCACCCCTGGTGCTATGTAGTATAGTAATTAAGGGCATGATGGAGCGAGGCTGTCCAAGTTCAATTCCCAGCAATTGGTAGTTATGTGACATTGGGAAATTGAACCTCTTTCTGTCTCAGTTTCCTTAGTGTAAGATGTGGTTATTAATGGGACCTATGTATTAGTCAGCTTTTCTCACTTATACTATAGTGACAAATGCCTCCCTGTGTTTAGTGACTTAAATGACCAGAGGTTTAAGTCCCACCCACAAGAATGTCCATCTGGTTCTGCTGCAGCAGTACTTAGTGCCTCTTTATTTCTGCGCCCTGGCTGGGGAAGCAGCCCCAGTCCATGCCGTCCTGGATTTGTGGCAAAGGGAACAGAGAGCTAGCAGAGCCACCTGATGGCTCTCAAACCTTCCAGGTGGCCCAACCCATTTCTGCTCACTTTTCTTTGCCTATGAAGCAAGTCACACAAAATGCCATACCTAATCCTTCAGAAAGGGTGGGCCAATTAGGAAGAAGCTGATAGAAAGGGAAAGAAAATATTGTTAAAAAATAATAACAATTGACCATGACAACCTTATGGAATTGATGTATTAAATAAGTTAATATAAGTAAAGCACACAGAACGGTGTCTGGTGACCAGTGTCTGGTAAGCACAATATACATATTATCTCTTATTAACAAGATATGATGAGAGTATGAGAAGACATTTATTCATTCACTCTTCAACTTTCAGAATCCAGTGCACGTGCCAAGGACAGTGCTATTTAGAGTTGAGCAGGATACAGAAACAAAGGTCTTGGTGTGTGTCTTATAGGATCTAGATAATCCTGCATGAAAAAGTGCAAAGAGGAGAGGATAATTGATGATTTAGACTTCCAGACAGATTGCGTGTCCCAGCAGCAGGACCTGGGGAACACCTCTGTACCCATTCCTCCCACGTGATTGGTTTTATTTGTTCAACTCCCCAAGTAGACTGTGAGTTCCTGAAGAACAGTGAAGTCTGTCTTTTTCATCTTTGCACTCCCAGAAGCTTCCACGATGCCTGCAAAGTAGGTCCTGAACTTTTAAATTAAACTCATCTTCCTTTATATAGTCTGGAGGTGGGGTAGTAACTTCACCGTCATAGATAGAACAATTTGCTTCCGCTTGATGCCACAGGATTAATCAGGAATTCAGGGCACATGGATAAAGCAGTTAGCAGTCTGAAGTTTGCATCCGTGCTGTGCCCAAACTCTTGCACAGAGGTATGAGGACAGCACATGGGGATTAGTCATGGTTGCCAAGGTAGCTGGTTTGCATATCTTACCCATGGCCACACTTGCTGCATTAGGAGCCAGATGCATTTAAGTCTTATTGAAGGGGAGACAAATGCATTTGAATTAAAATACTCTTGATTTATTTTTGTTAATGCTCTGGTTTTAATTTTTTCTCTCTGTGCTTGTCTTGCAAGTTTTATTTTAGTGAGGACTATTAATAGATATTTCGAGTGAGATGGAGAAGTATAATTTCTCATGTTTTCAAACCTACATACATATTATTTTGGGAAGGAGAAATATCATCATCTTAGTGAACAAGGGCAAGAATAGAGTCATGGTTCAGGTCCTGGGTCCCCCTGTTGTATAAACCTGATGTTAAGAGGATAAGAGAGTCTATCCAGGTGATAAGAACATTTTGTGTGGCAGCTGCCTCCGTCCACAGTGGGATGCCATCAAGCTCATAAGCTGATAGGCCTTGTAATTATCACCCAAAGAGTCAGGCTGCAAATATCCCTCTCTTCCCATTCTTACCTTAGATTTAATACTTTCTATTATGGAAAGGAGGTGTTACAAACACGGGGATTTATCTGGAAATGCCATCTTCACAGGGCTTTTTGTCTTGGAATACCTAAAAAAAACCCCTAGTACCTGTATCTTTATAACTAGAATAAAGTTCCCCATCTGGAATGTGGTGATTATTTAGGAACATATAGAGCCTGAAAAGTCTGTATTGAAACCATCCCTCTTAGCTTCTCTTCCTTTCTCTCTCTCTCTCTCTCTCTCTCTCTGAGACAGAGACTAGCCTGCCTCTGGGCTAGAATGCAATGACATGATCATAGCTCACAGCAACCTCAAACTCCTGGGTTTGAGCAATCCTTCCGCCTCAGCCTCCCAAGTAGCTGGGACTACAGATGTGCCCACACCTGGCTAATTTTTCTATTTTATGTAGAGACAGGGTCTTGCTCTTGCTGTTGCTCAGGCTGATCTCAAACACCCGGCCTAAAGCAATCCTCCTGCCTCAACCTCCCAAAGTGCTAGGATTGTAGGCATGAGCCACCACTCCCGGCCATTAGCTTTTCTCTTGAAAAGACCTAAGATATTTAAAAATGATGTATCTCACATTCTCAAAAGTCCTTCATGGTTCACAGCGGAAAGCCATGTGATTGTTCTCAGAGGCTTATGCTGCATTCTCGCAACCCTAGGAATCTGATCAATTTTTGGTAATTTACAACCTAGTCCCTCAGTCTGCCCTGAATGCAGGTAGTAGACTATTGTACCCCATGCTCTGTGGACTTCATGGATGTTAGGCAGGTATCTAGGTTAATGGAAAGAGATGTATCTATGGGATTCTTGATTTAATTTCACAGTTCGATAGCTTTGTGACCTTGGACAAGTCACTTAACATCTCTGAATTTCATCCTAGGTAATTGACATTACTGACCTCATGGGGTTGCTATAAGGTTTGAGTTACTGCATGGAGAGTGAGCGAGTGCTGTGTAAGTGTTGTCTTAGTTTGAGTTCTCTTGAGAGCAGAGCCTGAGACAAAGACTTTAGTTAGGTGTTTTATTTAGAAGTGGTCCCAAAGCAGGAATGGAGGAGCAGGAAGAGTGAGAAGTGCAGGAAGAAACACCAGTGTGAGCATCCATTGTCCGTCATCCATTGCATTGCTGAGGTTACTGCCATGAGCGTTGTGAGGTGGGCAAGATGGACATGTTATAGCACATGCCTGGATCCCAGGATTTTCCGCCTACAACAGGAGGTTGGGGCATTTATCCATTAGCTCCATCACCCCATTCTTTGACAGTTCCCCCCCTAGGGTATTATTGCTCCCACTCCCACTTTTTGGTTGCTCTTTAATGCAGGCAGGGAGGCCCCAAGGGCTGACTCTGCTTGAGGTGGTGGATGTCAGGCTACGTCTGAGCTCACAGTAGCTATTGCCTGCTGCTGTGGCTGAAATCTGAGTTTGGTCAAGGGGACCTGCTGCCGGGCAACACATGACACGGGGTCTGCTGCAAGTGCATGCAAATGTGATGATATTTTTAACATTCACTTTCATTTCCAATATACGCGTTGAACTTCTTTTTGCTTTATTAATAGGTTCTATTTACTAGGCCTATACCCTGGTCTTGCGAATACTTTAAAAAACAAATAAACAAAACCAAGTTCTACTCTTCATTGACCCCCAGCATTAGATTTTATGTTTTATATTTAGCATTATTCTCCCATTTCCTCCATGCCCTTCACCCAGCCTCACCATCCTCCTCCTTGAATCCTTAAGCTAAACAACTCAGGGGCTTAAACTTGGAGACTGTGTGGGAACACGCACAGCACAGTGTAGAGATTTTGCAAACGGTCTGATTGGGGTTTGAGTCCCATAACTGTGTAACCATGACAGGTTGCAGAGCTTTGCTCTGCCTTTTGATTTGCAAAGCTGAGATATCATATTTCAACTTTATACTGCAAAAATAAATAAGGTCATGTATACAAAGAAACTAGAACCCCTTTATGCATGATACTTTCATTCCCCTATCAGTTTCTTAGAAAGCTGCATTTCCTTCTGGCCAGGAAAAATATATATTCAAAAGAAAAAGTGGTGACTTTATTTTATTTATGCCTGCTGCCTGGTGTCTAATTTACTCTGCTGCCAAAATGCTTCTGCTCCCCTTTCTTTTCTTCCTCCACCCTCAGTAGATTTACTCTCAAAAAATTAGTTTATTCGCCCATTTCCAGTGGTGGGGAACCTGTGGTCTTACGGCCACATGTGGACTTGTAGGCCCTTAAGTGTGGCCTTTTGACTGAATCCAAATTTTATGGGACAAATCCCATTATTAAAAGAGGTGCAGCAGAGAAAGATTAAGCTTTTCGTGCTTCCTTTGGTCCTTAAAAAAAAACAATCTTGAAATCAGAAGGTGGCAGGTTCCCCATTGCTAAGCAGCTCTCTTCAGCTTCTCTTCTATTTCATCTCCCTCCCTCAACCTATCCATTCATTTGATTATTTAATTTACTCAGTTTTATTTATTCACTCACTAGTTTTTTTTCCTAATACATTGAGCACCTTCTTAGTAGAAAGGTACTATGCTTCATTGTTGGGGATTACAAAGGTAGCACATTGTCTTTCAGAGGGCATGAAAGTGGATGCAACAGTCACAATTTAAGGGACAACATGATCATTTGCAAGATGCAAGTACAGCTGAATTCCTGGAGAAGTGGACATTCTCAGCTGGGAGGGTCGGGGAATGCTGAGAAGGCATGGCTGCAGGTAGAAAGGTTATGAGAGTGATAAAGAGAGATTAATTTAAAGATGTGTTAATTAATTTAATTTAATTAATTTAATTAATTTAAAGATGTATTTTGCCTTCCTTAATTTTTATATAAAGTAAAATATTAATTGTTAAGATTAATTTACTAGACCTTTCAATTCATAATTGGACATGTATTATTTATTCTGCTTTTTAGGACCAAAGGGTCAATTCACAAGGAAACGGACTTAAATTAGAAATTTATTAGGATTTGGTAGGGTAGCAGGTTTTAGGGCATATCCTGGATAGAATCTCTTTAGTTCAATCTCCTTCAGCTTCCAAATCTGTGACTTTAGTGCAAAACAATAAGATCACACAGTCAGAATCACCCTAAGGCACTATAACATCTTAAATCATCAAAAGAAATCTAATTTGTATTAATCATTCCATGGAAAAAATATAAAAGTTCTGGTATATTTTATAAAGTTTAAAAAAATAAAAAAACAAGAGGAGAATCAGTATCCACAAAGGGATCTTTCTGCTTATCCCTGAGAAAATTGTTTTTGAAAAGTGGCTTCACGGAGAGAGATTATCACAAGAAATCTTGAGACGGTCCTCAGCTTACCACTGCTGAGCAATGCTGTAAATTTATGGCTTATGGCAGAGGTTTCGCAGTAAATTGGGGACAAGGTTCTTTCTAATCTTTTGCGGAGTTATTTGTTCCTTTGGAGATGTATCTGCCCCAGATTCATTCCACTTCAAAATTGAGATGCTTCGTTCTCCTAGCCAAGATGAACATGTTTATTTTACACTGTGAGCACAATTTAGAGATCCTATTGAATGGGCCACCAGTGTTTGCTTTGTAATGTTAGAGGCACTCCTTGTTCCAATCCTATGACATAGGCTAGCGAACATAACTGAAACTAAGGAGGAGAAAATGAAAAGGAGGAAGGGAGGGAGCGAGGGAAAGAAAGAAGAAAGGCAGGGAGACAGATGCACCCAAGAATCTCGCACCATCGGCAGACAGTGGTAGCCTAAGGTACAAATTAACATTGTACTAAGAAAATCAGGCAAGTCGTGAGCTTTGATTCGCACAGCTCAGCAGCGGGAAGCTGGCAGCAACGGGTATTAGGTGTGACTGATAGGGAAGACCTAATAGCAATACGGGAAGTAAGCTCCCCTGGCTAATAGGATCCATAGTTACTTACTTTTTATGGAATCTATCCCTTTTCAGGTGAGGCTGCCTTCATCTACCTAGGTTCTTAGACCAAAACCTAGGAGTCAACATTGATTTCTCCCTTTTCCTCCCCGACTGCCAATCCACCTCCCAGACGAGTCTCCAAGTCCAGTTGACCCTGCCTCTGCAGTATTAGTACATCCTAAACCTCACCACTTCCATTTATTCTGCTGCTTCTTTAATCTAAGTCCCTTTCGTCTCCTACGTTTAACAGCTTTCTAGTAGATCTTGTTTCCATTAGTGGCCGCTTTTGGTCCAGTGACCCTATAGTTACCACAATGGTTCTCAAAACTTAGATCATATGATCTCCTTGCTTAAGACCTTCCAAGAGCTTCTGGGTTGCATTTAGAACAGCTTTCATGCTCCGTACCACGTCATCTAGTCCCCTGTGTGCTCCGGCTTGTGTCTACACTGCCATCTTCTCTCCGACCACACGCTCTCCTGGGCACAAGCTCCAGCCATAATGGGATTGTTTCTGTTCCTCCCACATGCCAAACTCATCTAGGGTTTCTGTTCTCGCTGCCCTCGCTGCCTCAGGTATTTTCATGGTTGGCCCTTTCTCAAATGCGCCACGGGAGGGAAGCCTGCTCTGACCATCTCAGTCACTGTCTTTCTGCCCAACCAAGTACTCAGGGCAAGGATAGAGAAATTACCTTAAAGAGGCCTTTCTGGAACATTCTATAAAGTAGCCAATCCTCTATCCCTACTCCCCACTCAGTATCGCATTACTCTGTTTTATTTTAGAGTTGGTAGAACTCAACCCTATCTAAAATGATCTCATTTTCCTTAATTTGAGTACTGCCTTCCAGATATCCTCACCCCACACTAGACTGTAAGCTCCGTAAAGACAGGACCTTTTCCGACTTGTTTGTCTGTTTAGCCTCCACACCTGGAATGGTGCCTGGTCCCATCCTGATGCTCAATTAACATTTGTTAAATATATGAATAGACAGTCTCTGCTGTACACTGCCGGCAGGGAGTAACAGTACTCTCTCATTACCCTGGGAGAGTAGAGTGGAGGATGAGCTATAGGGAAAGGATGAGCGGTTCATGGTTGTCATGTTATGTGTGGCAGGCTCGATGGTATGTTTGCTTACTCAAGCCCTATAAATATTGGTGGTGTTTTTAGTAGTTTTTAACTAGAAGCAGGAGAGTACCTGTGCTTGGGGTGAAGAGCTGGGTCACTTGTCTTTCTCACACTTCACTGGGAGCCGTCTTAGCAGAAGACTTCCAGAAAGCTCCCTGTACCATCTGCACGTGCTGTAGGAGGTGCGGCGGCTCTTCCCGAAACTTGAGGACACTGGTGAGGTTGAAACGATCTGTTTGAGGTGCCTTTGCCAAACTGGCTCTACAAATAAGTACGATTTAAAATTGTTTTTACAATGAAAGTGAATGCTGTAACAAATAAGTTTATAGAAATAAGTTTATAAAAACAAAACAAAATACCTCCTTAATCTCTGTTGAGTTATAAACCTAAAGGAAACAACCAGAAACTGAAATTTTGTGGACAGAAAATAAAATGCTCCTTTCCTATTTCTCTGTCCTTCTCCTCCTCCTTCAGTCCTGTTCTTTTTTTCTCTTCATCTCTGCTTTTACTTGCCTAATCTATGTGCCCTGGGGGGAGGATGCCTGATAAAATGTATGGTGCTGTGGGCTTAGTAAAATGCTTGTCACAGTTCAGCTAGCCCAACCGAAGGTGCTGGTGGAAATAATGGTAAGTCATCTTTTTTAAAAATGTCTTTCGTGTTCTTCAAATCCAAAAATCATTTTGAGCATTTATTAATCATATTATTTAGATGTATAATTATATGCATCTTTCACTGTACCTTTCTAAGGGGGTAAATGTTATATATTTTGTGCATTGTAGGAATGTTGATTCATGTGAAAAATAATTCCAAGGGAAATAAAATTACTGTTCTTCCCTTCCCTTCCCTTTCCCTTTCCCTTTCTTTATCTCTTTCCTTTTCCCTTTCTCTTTCCTTTTTTTGACAAATAAAGATGTTCATATAAAGCAAAGTGATTATGGTACAGGTATCACCCCCTCCTCCTCCCACTCCCACCCTCACAAAACAGTTTCCAAATGCCTCCCCCACTCCCCGACCCCGACCACTTTTGGAAACAGTGCCTTGTGGCAGATGGAAGGAAATTCTACTCCCTGCATATGAGCAAAACCATCTGGTTTAGTTGGTTTGGTCAGGTCTTAGAAATATAGTGACAAACAAATGTTTACCAGGGAAACTCGTAGTTTTGCTGATTATATTGCTCCTGGGGGGAATAAAAATTTCCTGTAATATGAATAGTCTGTTTTTATTAAAAAAAATCCTAAATAAGTTAAAAATAATTAAAATCCAAAGTCTACTTTGTGAAGTTGTGTGCCCTTAGTAATGCTTTAATACAGATTTGTACCGTCCACTCCCATTTCCATCTGCCAAAAGAGGGGGGAATATATGCTAATCTCAGAGTGTCATCTTCCTCCAAGCAATCAGCAGTGGTTTTTCTCTCAAAGAGAGCATTTATCCTAATGTTTCAGTTTGATTTTATTACTAGTTCTGGCTTCTTAAAGAAATAGGACTTCCATAGGGTCACTGTAGGATAGGTAAAAAAACAACAACAAAATAAAACAGTCTAGTCAGTGTATTTCATCCATGAAACTTTCTTCTCTATCTCACATTCATCAGAGAATTAGACCATCTTTTCTGAGACAAAGCCTTATTTCAAAGGGATGGCACAAAATTATTGGGCCATGAGGCTAGTTTAAGTGGGAATTTGTGTGGTATCACCCAAAGGATTCATTATAAACTCTCTGTTTTACAATAATAAACAATTCAACATTCCATTTCTACATACTTCTGTATCTCAGAAATCTTTTGCTTCGTTATTCCAGGAATGAGTGTCCTTACCTGGGAAATTCAACTAAAGGGTGTTGGGTAATTTGTTAGTTTTCTCTATTTAGATCCCACAGTGAGAGTTTAAGAAGACTAAGGGATTTTTTGGGGATCAGTATTTGTCATATAAACTATAAAAGAGAGAAAATACGTGTAATATATACATTCAATGAATACCTAATTGTAGTTCATAATTTTCCCAGTTATTGAAAAGGACAATGTAGGAAAATTGATGGCTTTGAGATTTTTTAAACTTCTTACCCATTTGATTTTAAATTCCAGCTTTTCTTTCTCTCTGGACCATCCTTTACTTATGTAAAGAACACTTTATATTATTGTTTCACTGATGCTGCATCACTGGCTTTTTGCTTGAATCTGCCAGAGGATGTCTTCTCTTCTTGAGATGAGATCAACCTGCTTTTGAAAACTTGACAGTTTGTATGTTTTAACCTTCAGTTTGTGTCTGCATCTTACATCACTTGTCAGTCCAGTTTTATGCCTGGGCTACTGATTAGATTTGCTCCTCCCCTCTATTTGCTTAGAATTCCAGCTGAGTTTAAACATCACTTTTCATCTAATAGAATGAGTTGACCTTTTGGCTTGATTAAGGATAAATATGATTGACTCTCCACTTCTGGAGGCCAAGAGTTTTGCAAAATCCCACTGAAATCTCTTCATTTATTGCTTGAACATGAGTATTGAACAATATTCTATGCCATTTTAATGAGATGAATGTGAACTTATTTTCTGCTCTTAGAGTAATAAGATTTATTGGTGTTGGAGGTACCAAATGTAACTAAATAGTAGGGCATGAGAAGTTTCAGGTTTTTTTTTTTTTTTAACATTTTTAGTCATTGGCCATCACATTCTAAAGTTTTAAATCAAATGGACAGTGGAATATTTGTGCTTTAATCAGACCACTGTGAACATCTCAAGGATACCATGAGAGCTGAAGTATCTGCAGAATGTTGGCATCATTTAAATACATTGGACTGAGACAAAGCTTGTTTTATATCTCTGTAGCTAATGTGACACTGATGAAGCAATGTTCCAGAACCACCGAGTTTGTGTTAGTCATTCTTCCTCTTATCTGGTCCCCAATCATAAAAATTAAGTGATGTACAAAAATTGCCTAAAGAACAGATGTCACCTTATAGGAAATATTTTAAATAGCCTATATTTGTAACAGTTCTGCCTCTATAGCCAAAATTCTCCACATCTTTCTTTGCTTTCTTCTTTCTTATTGAAGCATTTGCATGTAGAATAAAGAAGATAAAAACATAAAAAAACAAAGGCAGATTTGTTTTTTCTGAGAACATCTGTTCTTGTTATAAAGTATCCACATGATTTGGTCCATTTTCTTTCAATGCCCTCACAGTTTGCTGTTGTAAAGGCAACTGTTACATCAATCTTAGACCTGAATTTAATGAGATAATGAGGAATGCTATCTAATGAGTCGAAATGTAGGGAAAATCTTGCTAGAATGTATACATTTTACATGATATTGAGACAAGCATACTCAAAAAGTAAGAGAAGTTGAGATTGAATATAAATGGTTTATCATAGAATTACTTTTTTTCTAAGATTCACTGATCTTATGATATCACTACCCAATTTTGGACACATTTGGTCCACTTTAAGTTTTACTAAATTTTCAGGATTCTTGTCAATTTGGGTTGCACTTGGGCTTTGGGTGCATTCTGAAAATTTTTAAATATACATTATTTGCTATATATAATTTAATTAAAGGAAATGTTTTCACTTTGAAAGTCTGTTTATTTTTCAAGAGAATTTCCCAAAGTTCAACTACTACCATAACTCTACTAATCAGCAGAAAATAAGAATACTAATTGCTCAGAATTAAAAGGTGAAGTTTAAAATTAACTAGAGATGTCTAGCCATATGCTATTTTTTTTATTTTCTAAACAGTATAAAAGTCTTCAGTCTTGGAAGTAGAGGAGGGAGGAGAGTGGCTAGTGAGAGTTGTATAGTAAAGCTTTCAAAATTACTTAGATAAAGATGTATTGATTTTAAACAATGGTTACTATGTAGACATTGATTATTCATGCACTCATTAAAGTATCTACTATATACCTGGCCCTGTGCTCAGTATATGTTGGAGCCAAGTATATGGTTTTCTGAAATATTTCACATGCCTTATATCCATATGGATATATTGGCCACTTATATGTTTCACCTTTTCTTCAAGTCATTTTAAGGGATAGGGCTTTCCACATATTGATCAGCTAATCCAGAAATATTTAATCAGCATCTTTCTGCATGGTCTCAGCTATCCACTTGCAAAGAGCAAACTTGGTCTGTACTCTGGTTCTGTGCAGTCTTCTTTGTCTTTTAAATCTGCATCTCAGTTCAATAGTGAGATGCAGAGTTACATTCTAAAGTAACATGACGTTTTCTCCTCTTATAATCTGGCTTGTTTTAATGCTTCAGTGTCTCTCTAGCTTGCCATCACTTGTCTCTAAATACTATACATCCTTATTGCCCCTGAGTCTTCATAGGGTCCACTTGAACTTCAGTTTGAGCATCTTGACCATGGATCTCTTAAGACAGCTTGGTTTATTCCTCTATATAGTATCATATTCTACTGAACATTCTTTTGACCTAAAAGCTCCAATTTTGGAATTTTACGTTATTTCATTTTATAGGTCTTTGGATCCTTTTGGAGGATGATGAACAGTGGGATGAGTATGGGGCCCTTCACATTCCCTTCAGGAGCATTATTTATAATGGGGTTTAAACCTTGATGTTATTACTATTGTGTTGTTTACTGTTGTGATTTCTGTGGTCACTGAAATATGATAAGACCAGGGGTTAATGGAAATGTCAAGTTAAGGCAGCGTATGTTGCAGAGTTCTTTTCTCATCCAATTTGTGAATACTCTCTAAAAGCCAGACTGGTGTAGTATGCCTAAATGACCAAATGATTCTAAAGAAAAAAATTGTGATAAAATTCCTGTGTCTTCAAGAAATTCATTTGAATCCTAAGACTTTGAGAAATAAATGACTGCTAACTACTGTTTCCTGTAAATGTTTTCTTATTGCCATTGGCATTCCAAACTCTTGTATCTAAGATAAAGAAAGACACTTGTTTCTTTTGTTACTGAGTCACTGTCCTTTATGTTTGAATTGAGACATATGCATTTGGGGATGATTATTGAGGACTCTGCTGATCAGTGAAACTAGGATGAGCTTTGGTAGGGACATAATTTCTTGAATGCAACTGGGTCATGTGCACCAGTGTGGCTTTGACAACCCTGATGCTTGAGCACTACTTTGAGAATTGATTCTAACTGTGGCACTTACCACCATCCTCAGGCAAAGGACCCGAGACCCTGTATGCAGGGCAGAAGCTCAACGACAACGAGTGGCACACTGTCCGGGTGGTGCGCAGAGGAAAGAGCCTTAAGTTGACTGTGGACGATGATGTGGCGGAGGGTGAGTGTAACTATGGTGAAATCCATCTCTTCAGTCTCATAACCCTCTCAGTCATCCAGTGAGCAAGGTATTTTTTTCAAAACCTTTTATTTTGCTCAATAGAAGTCACAAATCATTTTTTTCTGTTGACAAACTCAGAAAAGGCTAAGAAGGTCTTCCTCTGTATTTCACAATCCCTTTTCATCAATCTGTATTATGAAACTTGCCCACTACTGTAATTATATATTTATGGGTCTCTGTCCTTAGGCATAAAGTGCGTGTCTAGAGGACAGATGTAGGGTTCTACAGATCCTTCTATTATTTAATCATTCAAAAATCACTTATCAATCATCCTCCCATATGCCACTTCCTTTTATCAGTGAATGAATCAAGCCAGAAATTCAGAACATCACAGATAAAAGTAAGTACCTAGAAGAGTGCGTGATACTTAGAAGGTGCTGAATAAAGTTGAGTTTAATTAATCATGTATTTAATCATTATTAATCCAGTAGCTATTCTGTACCAAGCACTGCTTTAGATGGTCCTGGGAATACGGTGGTGAACAAACACAAATCTCAGCCTGGTGGTATCGACCCCATTTAGGAAGGCAGTGAATAAATGAACGAATCCATACCTACATGAAGGAACATTCAGAGCTCCACACAAGTAATAAGAATTTCCTAAGAGCCTGTCATATGTCAGCAGCATGCTGGAATTGTAGAAGATAAAAAGAAAACACAGGAGATTACCTGTTTCCTCAAACAATGAACCAATCAAGTAGATTAGGTAGGATTCTGGTGTTTGGAAATAGGACAAGAATATATAATGAGATTCTAATTTAGGTGGATGAGATTATAATTTGTCAGTTACAAGAGAAAATAACCAGTTTGGGCTGGGGAAATCAGGAGTGGTTTATGAAAGTAGATCTCCAGGCAGAATTTGATGGGTGGGTGTAATTGATAAGGTCTAGTGTGGACGAGAGAATGAACTTCCAAGTGCTGTTTTCCATGCCACATCCTATCAGTCTACACTCTCTAATACTCTGGAGCAGTACACGTCTGTGAAGCAAAATTCTTGTTCATACAGGAAAGGAAACTTGAGTTGGCACCAGGCATTACATGTAACACGGTTGGCATCAGATCTGGGCCCTGACATTAACTCTTTTCAGGATGTTGGGAAAGTTATTCGCCATTTGTGGGCCATGCCGAATGAACTCAGTGGCCTAAGCCATCTCTGTAGTTTCTTCTGTGAATAAGACAGGTTAGAGTCAGGAGCTCTTGGGTTTAACACAATTGTCACTAAAATGCTTTATACGTCTGGGATAGATATACTTAATCTTTTCTTCCTCATTTCCTCACTTTTAAAATATAAACAGTATTATTTCTAAGGCCCTTTCCAGCATAAATATTCTATGGTTTGGGGTCTTTTAATTTTATATCCATGAGCCTGAGCTTCTGTACTTCTGGAATCAGGAATTATAGAGAAGCGTGTGTGTGTGTGCAGGTGTGTGTGTGTGTGTGTGTGTGTGTAGAAAAGGATAATATGTGGATAGAGGAAGAGCATCCAGCATATATCCAGTGCTCAGTAGGCATTAGATACTGTGTTAGCTATTCCATGCGTATCAGCTCCTTTAATCTTCTATAATTCAGCACAGCCTTTCAAAGTAAGTGTTCTTAATGCCATTTTACTTTGAGAAAGTTGTGTAATTAAGCCCCAAATCCACGATGGTGTGATTCCATAAAATCAAGCTGCTTGGCGTATTTCACAGTCCATCATAAGAAAATGATTTATCTTATAATATAGGAAAAATATAATGAAACAGGTTCTAGTGAGGTAGGGAATACATTTCAGGAGGTAGACTACAACACTCAACCTCCCCCTCACAAAATTCAAAGGCAAACAGAGTCACGACAATTATCTAAAACGCTCCAATTACACATACAGATAACTTTGTAGTAGGAGGTGAAGTTACTGGTCTACGTGCCTGAAGGGTAATTTAGCATTATGAATATTTTTAAAAAGAGATGTGCAAATGGTTATAGAGTTTAGAACCCACAGTCAACCTGAATTAATTATCCAAGAAATCCCCATGAGCAGTTAGTGCAGACAGGAGCCTGCAAAGGCCATGCTGACTGGTAGAGTCACACATTTCTTGCTAACTCCCCTGGGCTAATCTCTAAAGAGAAAGGTGGCTCCATTCACAGCGTGTTCTCAAGAATGGCCACTAGATGACGACATCTCCCCACTCTCTCCTGACGGTGAGTTCCATTCCTTTTCCTTGGAAAATACGTTCCCTGAAAGTGTAGCCCTAAGAACTGCAGAACTGACGGTATTGTAACGTATATTCCATCTCTTGCTCGTTATTCTTTTATAGAAACTTTGAAATAAGGTAAACTCTGCTTTCTTTTACCCCTAATAACTAAAAATCAGGGCTAAACCATGGAATGCCCAAGTCATCTGGTAATTTGATTTTTGAAATGAATGTAGCTCTTTCCTTATCAGCCCTCAACATCTCTGCTGATGTAAGAAAGATGCCAGAAAGATAAAGAAATCTTGGAGACAAAAAGGGCTATTTTGTTTATGAGCTACAACCTTGGATTGCTTTTTACAGCAATAAGGGGTTTGGGATTTTTAATTTTAGTTCACAGAAGTCATAAAATCAGGCAATGAAACTAAAATACCACACAGTCTCCAGGTTATTAAGTAGCATCTTATTGGCTTATTTAGTAATCCCTCTCATGCTGTTTAAGGTCCCCCAGTGTGCCAAATTTTTAGCCGGTTTGTAGAAATGATGCAAAGAATAGGTCAGACTCAAGAAATCAAAAGCAAGGAAAAAAATATGCCTCAACCTGGTATTTTTCATTTATTGTAATATGACTGTATTTCTGGAAAAGTATTAAGTTCAGCTGACAGTTCATAAAGATTGATTGATTGAGCTATATTTCTATTATTAAGAATAAATTGAAAGAGTGGCTCACTTGGATTATGCTCCTCAGAAGTGGGGCCTGCTGCTGCATGGACCTTGTACTCCGCCCAGAACTTCTTGCTGGGACAAGAATTCAACCCTCTGTTGATGACTTTGGTCTGTGTTGACTGCTCCCTCCCTTACCTTATAGAGTACATTCCGCACCAAGCTGTAAAAAGTCATTTTCCAAAGTTTTCCATTTAAAACTTGTTTCTCATGTTAGGAATAAAAAAAAATAGATAAAATAGGGTTGAGAAATGTTAGGTTAAACAAAATGAAAGTGAGTGAAGTCCTTGAATATGGGTGGTTTGGCCCCAAGGCCTGGGCTCTGAGCCACTGTGCTGTTCCATCTCCAACTCGAAGTGGAGTTCTTTATTGCAAGATTTATTAGGAGATTTTAATAAGCTAATGTACATTGCTAATCATTGATAAGTATGCAGTATTTGTTATTTGGCTCCAGAAACTTTATTGTAATAACGTATTTTACAGGATGCACTTTTGAAAAATGCTGATATCATGGAGAAAAGGGTGTGGGATCAGGGGAGCTAGAGAATGGTGGGCAGATTGTGAAGATCCTTTACTGGGGTGCTATAAACCTTCATTTTCTTAACTCCTCTTCCTGAGTCTGGGAGCCATGGGAGGCCAGATTGCTTCCTTTCAGCCCTTCCCATTATATAATGTTTTTGCTAAGCTCTTAGTGTTGGCCAGAAACCTCATGTGCATAAAAGGTGAGGATCCAGACCCTGAGCTAGGAATGCTTGCTGTGCTTGGGCCCCTTGGCTAAACACTGCGAGACATACAGAAGACACAGGAAGTGGTTCCTACTTAAAAAGAACTTGCGTTTTAATAAAAGGAAGAAAAACAGTAATTGAAATAACTGGAAAATGATTAAATCATTTTAGAGAAAGGAAAAAATCACTGCATTATTAGCAATAGCTAACAGTTTAAGCTATAGGCACTATTCTAAGTGCTTTATGTGTATGGATACATTTAACCTTGATAACTTCATACCTATTTTACAGATGGGAAACTGTGGCATGGGAAAGTTCAGGAACTCTTCCAAGATAACCCAGTTAGGAGTTGTGGAGCCAGAATGCAAACTCAGGCAGTGTAGCCCTAGGGTCTCCACGTTCATCCACGACATGCTTTTGCCTTGTGGGAGGTTATAGCTTGAACCTGGCCAGAATTTTCCATAGGTTTATGCTCTTCATCACTGTAAGGGCTGGTCTGTGGATTGCTTGTTGGCTGTCAGTGAAACGTGGAAGTGAATGTGTGAGTAGGAGCCAAGGCAACAAGGTTGCTTTAGGGAAGGTGCTGAATACATTACTCGTGAATTAAGCGGAATGACATGATGATGCTTGGCCATAGGGAAGAAGTGTGAACTCATTATAACAGCTTCTGCATGGACATTTCACCAGTCCAATTCCACCTACTATTTTTGTTGGGCAATGATGTGAGGCAGCCTTTTCTCCAATGACAGTTTATTGTGCAAGTAAATATATAGGCTTTGGAATTAGTTAGTCTGAGTTCAATTTTTTTTTGGGAGGGGTGTCTACCGTTTACCACCTGTATGAATCTTGATCACATTGCTTAACCTCTGTGAGTTAAATGTCCTCACCTCTAAAGCAGGATAATGATAGCTGTCTACAAATTGTGATAATGACATTTGAAGATGGATATGTGGTGCCTAGCACAGCACCCAACATACAGGAGATATTCAGTAGTTTTGGTTTTTCCTTGTTATTTTTCTCCTGAGTTACTTCTCTTTCCTCTAAAATTTGAAAGCAACTGCTATGAGGTATGCATAGATTTGCCCCTTAAGTGGGAAGGAGGTTTAGTCTTCTGTAGCCCAGCATTCATATCCCATTACTAATATAGATTAGGGGACACACAGATATTTTTTCAATTGATTGGTTAGTTTGGCACAGGTTTAAAACTGTAGGCACTTTTTTTCATGCTTTTCCCAGGAATAGCATGCAATACCTAATTTGGTCCCATATCATCTTCTCTCCTTCCCCTCCCCAACTTTAAGTTGACACTGCTGTCTGAGTCACCCTAAACCCTAACTCAGTCTGTGTTCCTGGGCTAAGCTCTTAAATTCCATCATTTGCTTCTCTTCTCTTATTTACCCTAGTCTGTGCTTAATCTGTCTTCTATCTTAATCAACACCTTACATTTTTTTCTTGCTTTATAAAACTGATTTCCTATTCAGCAGAATTTCCTCAACCCTGGAGGTCAATTTATCTAGAATTTCTCTAAAAGCTCGTAGTTGACTGTAAAATCATCTCCTGAGATTTTTTTTGGAGCCCCAGATCTTTACAAAGGATCCCTTGTTGTCCTTTAGTTCTCATCTTAGAATTTTTTTTTTTTTGTAAAATAAGAATTAGCAAGGCTACCAACATCATCCTAATTTAGTTCCTCTGTTTCCATGGAGATTGGCTATGACTCCCCCTCCCCTTCATTCTCCAGCTCCAGCCCCCATTCCTGGTACTCATAGTTATAGCCAGATCAACATTGGATGTTCATTTCAATCACCTCACTGTTTTAAAGCCTGTGAATTTAGGTCATATTACTTTGCATTTTCACGACCAGTCCAATTTTCAATACTAAATAATTTTACACAGTAATTCTTTTTCCTGGTTATTCAATTGTTAGCAGATTTATGTTGCATTTTGATTTTTATTCTACTACACTTTTATATTTAAGTTATCCAACATCATTATTTTATTTTTGCTTATATTAAGAAAATGATTTGTCACTGGTTGTCAAAACACCACATAGAAGCTCATAAAATGTAAATCTGATTTTTGTGCTTATGAGCAATTCTTTGAATTGGGTTTGAATTTGTTTCCAAAGAGAAGTTAATAATGAGCATCTAAGGGTGTTACCCAGTTGAATTTCCCAGATATTGATGTTTCAGGGACCCCTCAAAAAATAACCCTCCCTGTTTTTTATCATCTGAGTTCTGAGCCAATAGAGAAAAAAATGCAAGGCAGATGGAAATTGAATATCATTTTTGTTAATGATAACAATGATATTAAAAAAAACAACAACACTGCTTACATCTACTCAACTTCAAAATTAAACTCATTTAATTACTAGTTGAGGACCAGACAGGCATCCTACATGGAGGTAGGTCTTGCTCCTGTAATGCCCATCCTGTGGATGAGTGGAGCACAGTGAGTGTTTTTTGAAGGTAGCTCACTCCAGCAAAGAGGTACAGGAAGTGTCAGGGGCTGAGCTATGCATGCACAGTTTCTCTTTGCAGAATATTACCCTTAATATTTCAGAGTGTGTCACTCCTTTTCCTCTGGAAAGTTGTGAAAGAGGACCTTAAGAGATGCTAGCAGTGTCTTGCTAGGGGAGTCTCTTCACTGCAGAGGGTAAAGACAGGAGACGACAGGAAGAGGGGAATCCTCCTCCCCTTCCCCTCCCTCTAACACTTGGCAGTAGAACATGGTTTGTTACATTTTAACATGATTTTTCTATATAAATTTTGAAGAAGTCCATTTCTAGTCTTGCCACACGAATAATGTTTTCCTTGACTTTGTTAATAAAATTTCAGTTGTATTTTATTATTAAAATGTCATTGTATTTATTTCAAGCCCTCTTCATCCCCTCTGCCCTCCTCACTCACCTCTTCTAGGTAATGAAAGGTCTAAAGAGCTCCTTTGTGTCAGCTGGAGATCTTTCATTTGCAAATGTCAGAAACTCAACTCAAAAGCTTTGAGCATGAAAGGGACTCTACTGCCACATAGTTTTCAAAAAAGTCCAGAGGTGTCTGGCTGGATCCAGACCTTCAAATAACATCAGCACAGAGAAACTCCCTCCGTTTCGTGACTGTCTCCCGGGTCACTGGTCTTCTGACCCCTCTGATTATCACATGGCCTCTAGGAGCGCTAGGCTTCCTTCTTACCTTTCCAGCAAGCTTTGCTTGCAAAGAATGCCTCTTTCTCAAGTGTGCCAGCGAAAGCTCTGGAGCCCAGTAGCAGGGAGCCAGCTTATGTTCTTGCTATTCCAATGGTTCTATGGGTGAGTGCTACCAATAAATCAGCCACATTAGCATCATCTTGGAACTTGTTAAAATGCAAATTCTCAGGCCTCCCCCAGAGTTTTGAATTATAAACTCTGAGTGGGGGGGGGCGTTAAGCCCACCATGTGATTCTGATGCATGCTAAAGTTTGAGGACCACTTTTTAAATCTACAGACCACATTTTTAGTCCATGGTTAGGGGGATTAAATATATTGAATGTTCCAGCCTTGGTAGCTTGATTATGGTAAGCTTCTTCCAGTCCCTATGGTTGAAAGGTCAAGCAGGGAAGGTAGCTTCTCTAAGGAAAATTAGGCATTATGATCAGATAAAGCAACAGTTGCTAGTCAGGTAAAATCAACTGCTGTTCTACAATAGAACCTTCTCCACAAATACTGGCTGGTGAGTTATTACAGCAAGAAATATTAGGTAGTGAATGCCCAAGGCTTGTTTGTTGTATCTTTACCAGGGTTAGAGCAACAGAGACCTTTCTTATAGTACACATTGATGCCCAGTTGATTTCCTGAATAGAGAAAGCTAATAGTTTTATTTTTTTAGCTTGGGTATCCCATGATCTTATATTTTCCTTGGTATGATGGGCCATGCTGACCAGCTTACGTGAGCTTGGGACTCAGAACTTGTAAGTTGGGCAGGGCCAGTCCTCAGCTCCTTGACTGAGGCCAACTCAGGTAACCACCATACTGAGCATTGTGTTTTCTGGAACTTACTCAAGAAAACTGAATGTTCTGTGTGGAAACAAGTCACATATAGAAGACATACTAAGGATGCTGTGACAAAATATGGTAACTTTTCCTGTGTATACCTCATTTATGATTTTCACAGGTACGATGGTGGGAGACCACACCCGCTTGGAGTTCCACAATATCGAAACAGGAATCATGACTGAGAAACGTTACATCTCAGTTGTTCCCTCCAGTTTCATTGGCCACCTGCAGAGCCTCATGTTTAATGGCCTGCTTTACATTGACTTGTGTAAAAATGGCGACATTGATTACTGTGAGCTGAAGGCTCGTTTTGGACTGAGGAACATCATCGCTGACCCTGTCACCTTCAAGACCAAGAGCAGTTACCTGAGCCTGGCCACACTCCAGGCCTACACCTCCATGCACCTCTTCTTCCAGTTCAAGACCACCTCAGCCGATGGCTTCATTCTCTTCAACAGTGGTGATGGCAATGACTTCATTGCAGTCGAGTTGGTCAAGGGGTAAGTAGAGGGGATCACATAATTTACGATGATGTCTTCACTCAAGCCCTGTATAAAATATGGACATGGAAAAACTGTCCATTCTATTCTCTACCCTCTCCTCATGATACATGCTAGCATGCTTATTGATTGAAAAGATATACAAGATGATTTAGCTCTGGAAAGGAGAGAGGTTCATGATTATATTTAAAGATCTTCCACTAACTCAACCCTATTAGGCTTTTTATTATGAAATGCAGTTCTTTAAAATGATAGAAAAAAAGCTTATTTTTGCAAAAGAGGGCTCTGGGGTGTGTTGCATCTATCTCTTGGGTAATACCAAGTGCAACTACCAAATTTATACCAAGAAATGAAACATAGGTACTTTTAACTCTACTATTAGCCTATATAGGCCAATTTTTAAAAGCTGCCCTTTCTTAAAGAAATTTAAGATTTACTACCCTGTATTGAAAAATAGTCAAAATAAAAAGCAACAACAACAGAAAGATCCATGATTGACTATGAATTTAATTGTCACCCCCTAGTATTTTGGAGTGTACCACCTAGACTACTTTGGCTCTGGATAGTATTACTACGTGTGTTAAAGAAATAAACTCTATGAGTATGGAACTAAGTGGAGTATAATAGAATAGATCTGAATATTCTTATAACCATAAATCAAGCTTTAGTTATTCTTGCATTATACCAGTTTAGCAAAGGGGATTTGAAGTCCTCATGCCAGTTACACACACACACATTGCCGTTAAACCACTTCAGGGAATTTCAAGTTATTGGCTGGTTATTGTCCCTCATAGGTACATACACTATGTGTTTGACCTTGGAAATGGTCCCAATGTGATTAAAGGAAACAGCGACCGCCCTCTGAATGACAACCAGTGGCACAACGTGGTCATCACTCGGGACAACAGTAACACCCACAGCCTGAAAGTGGACACCAAAGTGGTCACTCAGGTTATCAACGGTGCCAAAAATCTGGACTTGAAAGGTAAACCTTGTGAAGAAGTTCATCCCCCCTAGATCCTTTCTTACAGTAGAAAGGCTGTTTCCAGAGGCACACTGTGAGTTAGGAGTGCCACGCATTTTTGATGCATCATGTATATCCTATTTTAACAGTGTTCAGTTATACCATAATGCAATTTTTTCAATTTTCACTTAGACTACTCCTCAAGGAATGGTTTTCTTCCTGATAATCTCTGGAATGTCTTGCTGTGGGGACTGAGTAATGCGATGATAAATGTTAAAATATGGGGGTGGTGGTGGTGCATAATATTGAGGAAGGAGTACAGTCTTTGGAATTTCAGCTGAATCATTTACTGCCTGGGTGACATTGGTAAAATTTCTTAACTTTGTTCTGCTTACATATATATATACACACGCGTATATATAT
>VBSM01001979.1:19994702-20062972 GCA_008086735.1 Cheirogaleus medius | reverse complement strand
AACATGGTATATGTGTATATTTTTTTTTTCAAAATGAGAATAACAATTGTTACTTCCTGTATGGGTTGTTAGGAGTTTTAATGGAATATCTATAAAACCATCAGCATATTATAGGTAACAAGCACATAAAAAACACTGAATAAATGATTGTTTTGTTGAAAACGTTAACCTTTATTTTGTCTGGTGATTAAAATTTGTGAGATGACATGCATAAAATGAAAGAAACATAAGAGATGTTGGTTTCTTTGTTTTGCAATATACCAACTCTGGTAATTATTTTAAGTTTCCCCCCCCCCAGCTATATTATCAATATATAATGAATAGTATAAAGTGCATTGGCTTTGGTTGACATGGTTGCCATATCCATTACTCATTCTCTTTTGCTACTTCCTTTCTTTTCCAGGAGACCTCTACATGGCTGGTCTGGCTCAAGGCATGTACAGCAACCTCCCAAAGCTCGTGGCCTCCCGGGATGGCTTTCAGGGATGTCTGGCATCAGTGGACCTGAATGGGCGCCTGCCAGACCTCATCAATGACGCCCTCCATCGGAGCGGACAGATAGAACGTGGCTGTGAAGGTATAACCTTTTCTTTTCTTTTTAAGCTACAGCCTTGTTGCAAGCACCAAGCGCCTTTGCTGCCTCTGCCAGTGCCTCCTTCCTCAGTTTACCAGTCCTCTCTCATTCGCATTTGCCATCAGACATTATATCGTTGTTGGTGTCCTCTTGTCACTGGTTTATTTTGTCAAGACATGTGCCACAGGCTCCAGGAATGTATATTGGCAGATGTTTTCCCAGTCTCATATACTTGCCAATAACAAACCTTCCCTGGCATTGACATCTGGCTCCTCTGAAATTGTATCTTTGCTTCCAGAATGGCTGAAAGGGCACCAGAGACTTTTATTTATATTTTAATACATGATGAGGGGCAGACCAGAGACTTTATATGGGTGTCACCATTAATAAAATGTTTCTTATTTTGGCTGATAGTAACTGCATTATTTAATGCAAATCTAGAATGAGATAGGGAAATGATGTCAGAATGCCATGATGATGGAAGGGAACTAACATTTATTAAGTACTTACTAGATATCAGGCATTGTTAGGCAGTTCCTTAGTGTGGTGTAGTGGAACATCAGCTCAGTACCGGTCCATGTCCAGTTAGGAAACAGGCCTCATATCACCACCTGAGCTCCGCACCACCTCCGGCTCCCCCACGACACCCCCACCCCATTCTGTGGAAACACTGTCTTTCATGAAACCAGACCCTGGTGCCGAAAAGTTTGGAGACTGCTGACTTAAACTTCCTGAGCTACATTGTTCTCACCTGCAAAACAGGGCAATAAAACTTACCCTGTAATATAAGAAAATCAGAGGTATACCTAAAATGCCTGGTATATAGTAGGTACTCGATAAACAGTGGCATTATTGTTTACAAATATTATCTCATGTAAGACATCTAATAACATTGCATGCCTACGCATGCAGCACAACAAGCCATGCTCAGCCTGTTCCTGTAGATGATACAGTGCCTCTTGAGCTATTAACTGCATTTTACAGGTCTTTCTGAATCTAACAGTTCTTTGCAATAAAAGAAATCTAGTTTTAACCAGCGGAGGGTAAGAGTGAACACATTCAGCCTTCCTTAGCAGGCTTGGGTTGGCTGAAAAGGTGATTCTATCTAACTTGAAAGGAAAGAGTTTGTCTGACCAGTCATCAAAGGTCTGTGTATTCTTTCCTCTGGTTGAGCCTTATGGTCCTTTGTTTGTGCAATATATTGTGTTTTCGTGTATCACTTGTTAATTTACCACATCAAACCTGTTCATTCATCTCTTGTGTTCAGCTTCATGTATCGCTCCTGTTCTTAACCAGCTTCCATCTGGGTTTGTTCACCACCATAAAGCACATTTTTATACAAGCTTCCCATCAGCTTGTCAGGCTGATTTGTAGTGATGGAAGTCATTGCCCTTTGCCTAAGAGTCAGTTTTCTATGTTGCACTAGTAACAAGACTGACCATCCCTTGAACCCACTCCATTTTTCCTTTAACCAGAAATATTTATTAAATGTTGTTGGCCAAATATGGTGTGTATGTGGTGTGTGTGTGTATATGGGGTGAGCGACAGAAAATTGGGAATCACCAAGCATTTAAAGTAGCCACTTTGCTTTCTTCTCCTAGAAATGCACAATTTTGTTCAGCTCAAGAATTTTTGTCTCATTGGCTTGCTCTTAATTCTTTTGAATGTTAAAAGGCAATCCTAGAATAGATGCAGCATTTGAAATTAGATTGAGAATCTTCGGTTAAAAGATTATGAAATGATAGTAATTCCAGTTATTCTGGAATAATTAATCATATCAAGTTAAATCACAATATAAAAGCACATGTTAAAAAGCATAAAGCGCGATAATAAACATTTTATTATGCCATCAGTTCTTCAAATTGAAAAGTTAATAGGAATTATCCATTTAATACAATAGCAGTGTTACCCAGGAGAACTATAAGTAACACATGTAATTTTAAATTTCCTTTTAGCTCCCTTTATAAAAGGTATAAAGTAACAGGTCAAATTAATTTTAATTTTATATTTTATTTAACTTAACCTGATATATCAAAATTTTATCATTTTAGCATATAATTGATATAAAATTATCAATATTTTACATTCTTTCCTTCATATGAAGTCTCCGAAATTGAGTGTGTATTTTATATTATCAGCACACTTCAACTCGAGCTACATGCATTTGAAATACTTAGTTCATGTGTCAATAGCTATTGTATTAAAAGCACAGCTCTATAGAATACAAAACTTGGGGTGTAAAAAAATTAAAGCTGTAGTATTGGATTAAAAGGAAGTCTAAACTAACTTTTAAAAAAGTATACTAAAATGTATAAGATAAAAGAGGGGGACGACCCTACTTAAGAGATCTTTGAGAAGCAGTGAGAGCATCAGAAAAATGAAATTACCTATCAAATTGGGGAAAATGTCCGTATCCCGACCTACAGCTCTATGTGCAGTTTGGCATTACTCATTACATGCATTATGGAGGGCGCTGACCTTCCTCTGAGTATGGTTGATTGTTCAGAGCCAGATATTGTGACTTGCTGGCTCTGCCATCTGAATCTATGGCCAATCCCATGAGCCTAATAACACTGCACTCTATCGCCATGGAGATAATTAGGATGGTTACCCATCGAGCATTACGACTGCCCCGCTGGGTGGGTTGAAGTGGAGGGTGAGTGCTAAGGGAAGAAGGTCCTTGTTGATTGTACACAAATGACTTAGATAATTAGCCTAAGTGGCCAGGAAAAATGGCCCCAAAGTAGGTTAAGGCATAAATGACTGTCATTGGAAATTTGTGCCATTGTGAATAAGCCCTTGTAAGAGATCCCAGGAGCTTTTTAGGGTTCTGTGGAAGATGATGAGGTGGTCAGTAAGGAGCACAAAACCTTGGAGAGACTGCAAAACGGTGCCAGTTCTCATTCTGAATCTCTTGGACAGGGCTTGTGACCCCCAAGAAAGCCTTGGGTATTATTGGGCAGTATGGGAACCTTAGGAAATAGAACACATTTTGTGATTTATCATCTCTGTGTACAGAATAATAAACAGGTAGGGATTCTTCAAGATGTGTTTTATTCTAACAAATCTGGAATGCACAGGTCATAGGCCAGAATATATATATGTGTATATATATATATTTATATTTCTGTCAAAGTTATTAATAATGACACTTCAAGATCCCTATGTAGTAAATGCATTGCTTTCACTATTATATCAGACATATGACAGTAGATAAAAGGCAAAAGAGTCCACAATTATTTTTAAAGTCTATTAATCCACTACACTTTGGCTCTCAATTGTTTGTAGCAAATAAAGCAAAAAAATCTTGAACTAGGTTTTGATTTTATGTCTCTAATATATGCTGAGTGTATAGTTAAGAAATTAAGTGCAATTTCTGGGTAACTTCTAGCCAACATTTATCTGTGACTTGCTACCTCTCAGTTTAAGCTGCAGAGGCCAAGGCATTATTGGCTAGAGATGCTGTCCTACAATTGCAGACGGTCCACATCTGAGAGAAACACGCGTGTTTTGTTTCGATACTGACGTGAATAAATAAAAGGGGCATCGGTTCGGTGCCTTTTTGCCCACAACCATTTGAGTTTGGCTGTATTTTTAAAAATTAAACAAATTGAGATCTTTGGTGTTCCCAAATCACCTTGACACAAATGTCCAATTCTGGTGCCATGTTCTTTGCTGGCATTTGGTGCAGAGTGCAAGGGGTGCGCTCAAGTGATTCTTCATGCTCAACTCCTAAATGTTCAGAATGATATTTTGTGGGCCCCATCTGATTGTGCATACGTGTCTTTCAGTCTGGCCATACACTACCCTTATTTCTGGACCATGTGCCTTGGGGTTGGCTGTGTGGATGTGGGAAGGCTCTTGTTGCCCATTGCTTGTGCTTTGTCAAGTCCGGTATTTCCCTGTCCCTGCTCTGCTGACTTGGCTCTGAGGAGGCCTGACCCGCCCCTGGTCTGTGCGCAACCCCTCCTCTCCCTGCCCCGTCTGTGCTGTGTCTAGTGAACCTGTAGAGCATTTAAATTGTCTGTCTGAGTGATGTCGGTTATGCAGATTGCATTTTCATTTCTGTAATGTTACCCTGGTTTATTCTACCTCTTACTAACCTCTGGTTATTGTTTTCGCTTTTTCTGTTCTTTTGCTAACAAAGTTGCGTTGACCAAAGCTGACCTGCAAGGTAGAGAAGGCTCTTGTTCCCATTACCACTTTGGACTGAAAGATGCCCTGTGTAACCCTTGGTATCTTTTCTTTAGAGGTCTTCAGGCTGTCACACCTCTTGGACAGCAGCAATTATGAGGAGGAGGCTGAACCCTGTGTTCTTCTGAAAGGGTGGCAGAAAACCCAGATCAATGCATGGAAAATAACCATAAAGAGAAAACCTTGTGGGGATAGAAACATGATTCCATTTTGGGGAGGACCAAAGAGGTTTGACAGCATCCTATATACTGTGACTACCCACAAACACATTAATCCCCTCTGGAAGTGATTAATGCCTCTCCAAGTAGTTGCCATGGAGGGGTTGGCTCCTTTTCATTTTTTTACTATAGATAGAAAGAAAGCAGTACTTGGAAGATGGAGGAAAGGCTATTTGAGCTCTTAATTTATTATTTTCTTGGTCAAGGAGGTCATTTCCTAGAGCAGGGCATTTAAGTGCTTGGGTCTTATGAAAGAGAATGTTCATTTTCTCTTAACTCATTTTAAAGAAATATATTTAGGCATTTGGGAGATATTCATATCATTAAAATGTTCCAGAGATTTATATTTCCTATTGGGGGTTTTGGTTAAGCACTTTAATTTCCTGTTTTGTGATCTCAGAAGAAAATAAAAGTACTCCTGGGGAAGAAGAAGATCTGTCAGTTTTATCCTGAATACCCTATAAAATGCCTGCATATGAGATGTCAGTGGATATCTATTGCAGAAACTGCTTCTTCTACCATTCAAAGAGGCACCTTACCAAGTCAGTAATGACCTACTGGTCCTACGGTGTCAGGCTGCTTTGACTCAGAATAACAAGGGAGGAACAGGCATTTTAGGTATCTTTTGGCTGATAGTCAAGCAGAGGATGGAATTGCAGATGGCCTCTGCAGAGTTTGTCATCAACAAAAGCAGTTTAAAAGTGGTTAAGGCAAAGGTAGCTTTTTAAAATTCACTTTTCATCTAAAAGATCATTTACTTTGTTGTGACTTACTTGTTATATGCCAAGTAGGTAACCAGTACAAGTGTCTGTCTCTCAGGAGGACATCAACTAATAAGCACGCTTTCTAGCTATTTTATTGTAACTCTTTTTTTCTTTATCTCCTGTTAACAGATTCACATATATTTTGATATATGTTAAAATTAATGAAAAGAACATACACTGGATTAGTACTTGAAGTCCAAGGATGCTGTACAATAGCATTCAGTTTCAAAGTATGTAGGGCCCTTTTGGTAATACTGTTGTTTTAGACATTATGTTTAATTGTCACAAAAGATCCACTACATATTATTTTGTGAATGGAGGGGAGGAGGAAGAAGAGGATAGACTTTGATTTGCAACACAGGCAATCCAAGGTTGTTGAAGCTCCTTAGGACCAGATTAAGGAGATAAAAGTAGACAACTGCATCTCTTTCTGGACTTTACTGTTATTCTGGGTAAGAACTATATGGACTTTGAATTTCAAGAACCTAGCCTAGTCTGTCACATAGAAACTTCATACATGGAAAATAATGTTAAAGTGAGTTCCCATCTGGAGGAAAAGTGGTTTGTAGGAATCATACAAAGAAGTGTTTGATCTTCATGCCTAAATTGTTTACCAAAGTGTAGATACAGAGTTGGGACAGAATAGTTTGGAGTATCTTAACTTTCCCCTTTATAGAAGCAGTCTAGTCATCAGTATTGTTTTTAACTTGTTACTCCACTGACACAAACTTTCTTTCATTCTTAGAATGACTTGACAGTCTCTTTGTGGTAGGAGCTGCTATTCTTTATAATTATTTTGGGTCATCTTATTCTTTCCTTGTATTATGGAAAGTGCTTTTAGTTTTTAGTTTCCTGACCTTGCAGTATGCACTTATAAGCTAACTTTTCCAGCTACAACCTGTAAGCACAGGTAGTACTAATTGCCATTATGTGTGAAGAGCAGTAAAATCTTATGACAAAGAAGTAAGGCTGTCTTAAATGTAGAGGCCAATGTATTCAGAAGGAGCTATAACAATGAGGTATAGGATATGGCATGATGAGTCTGGAGGAGTCAGCAGCTTGAGTCCTTTTGTCACTATGTTGCTGGGGTGGTGTTTTATTTAATTTTTTTAATTTCTCCACTGATTGTGTTGTTCAATTTAATAGGAACTGAATGTCAGCTATGCCTGGGTACCAGGAACTCAGCTAGATGCTAGGGATAGAGATGAGATGCAATCCATGATTTCAAAGAATTCAGTAGGAGATCAGCCAGTAATTGCAACTGTGGAGTGAAAACACTGCCTTCGAGCTATGCATCATGCCATGCAAGCATGGAGAACAGCTGGACGGTGTGGGGCGATGGTCATGGACAGTGCTCAGGGGACATCTTCTCAGGAAGCGTTTGAGCTGAATCTGAAAGACAGTGATGTTTTAGATGGATGAGCAGTGGAAGCACATTTCAGAGCTTGTCTGGTTTGGGGACCCACAAGAAGCTCAATTTAGCTGAAAGAATGTGCATGTGAAAATATGATAGAAGATAAAAACAGGAGCGGCAGAATAGAGACAGGCGCTGACTTACTTTTTACATAAGAAGTTGGACTTCATCTTGAGGATGCTGTAAGGAGGACAGAGATTTGTGTCAGATTTTCGTTTTATCAAGATCACTCTGACACCAGAGTGGAGAAGGGATGAGAAGGACGGGAGCTGGAAGCAGAGAGCTAAGTCAGGAAGGAAACAGCATATGCCAAGACAGAGGGGAGAGATGTCCTCCTGACACTTGACTTTACCTGACCAAAAAGATAAATGAGTTTCTGTGTTAGATGCTGCCTTGAGGAACTAGGACGAAAGTGAGCTCTTTCTCCTGTTTGTTCCTCACCTGCCCTTCCACTGCTACTCTGTTATTCTAGTTAATAGCAGATATACTTACACATTATGAGAAAAGATGTCAAGAAAGTACTTTGTCCGGGTTTTAGGCCGGACTCTTTTTTTTTTCAGCATATTATGGGGGTACAAATATTACGGTTATGTATATTGCCTATGACCCCTCCCCCCTTGAGGCAGAGCCTCAAGCATGACCATCCTTCAAATGTTGCACATCTCACTCATTGTGTTTGTATATACCCATCCCTTCCTCCCCCCTCCCATCTGCTCAACACCCAACAAATGTTATTCCTATACACTATTCTTATACACAGCCCCAGGTTAGTAGAGGGAGCCGGAGCTGTCCATGGTACTTCCTTGAAACACATGGGGGATGTTGCATTGCTGAAAAGTGCAGTCTTTGTATTAGCATACCTTGGGTAGAATGACAATTTGTATAGAATGTTCAAAAGTAATTTTCTAATTCCTTTTTGTTTTCAAAAGGGATATTACTAGAGAGGAAAATATTCCCTGAAAGCTTGTCCATGTGAGAAAGGAGCTACAGAGCTATCAAAAGAAATATTAAATTTGACTTGTTGGAACCGAGGCAGATGACATAAACTATGAGGAATAAAATAATACTTCTTCATTGTATTAGGTGATTAATTAGAATATCCTTTCCCCAATTTTAATTACAACTCTCATTATCAGGTTTTATTTCTGGAATTGAATTCCCTTTTTTTTGGAAATGTAAGTTGCCCCTCTGCCCAGAGGGTGGGCAGGATCCAGGGTTGATTGGATCTGGGTACTAAGCACTGGCCATTTTGAAAAACTCTGTTAGTGTATTGAGTTTGGATACCTTGAATATCTGAAGGTTTTTTAAGGGATTCAAGATGAGACTTGACATCAGCCAAACAGCTTTAGTAAGTAAAAGAAATTTTCATTCCCCAACTGTCTTTACTGTGAGGAATATTGCTTCCCACCTAATTTTTTTCCAAGATAGGACTGTATCACATTCTCTATTATATTTTATGTAATAAACTGTAGTACTTGACCTAATCAAAATCAGTTTCTCAAAATGGTTTTCATTGTGAAAAATAATAATAGAGACAGAAATTAAACTGAAATTCCCACTATTGTTCTTGCCTCTTGTCCCTCAACACTGCATAAGAGAGGTTGACAAGAGAACTGTGTTAATATGGCTTTCTACCTAATGCATCTGTTTCTGGATTCCTCATCAACTGTGTATCAATTTACGTGGAAGGAGAGAACCTGATTGTTTTCCTTCCCAGCAGAACTGTTAATACTCTTTATTGAGAGTCTACTTGATGTAGGTGCACACCAAGGACTTGGCATATTGGATCTCCACTATGACCACAGCCTTACCTGGTAGATATTGTTATGCCTGTTTCATGGAGGAGTTCACAGGCTTTGCATATGTTATCTCATTTAATCCTCACACTATGTGAGGTAGGTAGTAACAATTTATATTTTCATTATATAGATGGGGAAACTGAAATTCAGAGTGTAGGTCGCCAGCCCAAGGTCAGATTGTTAGTAAGTCATAAAACTGGATTTTGGAGCCTACAACCTCATTTTCCCTATTATGCCATATGGTGTGAGTCTGAATTTACTTATTTCCAAACCAGAAACAGTACATAGATGACCAGAGAATATCTGAGAATGTCCTCAATGCTGACTTTATAGTAGATGGTGTTATATCAATACCATTTCAATAAGTTCTAGATGATATTTTCATAGTGTTCATTAAAACAAAGTATTTTAAGTGAACACCTTTTTTTGAGTGAGTCTGACCTTTGAAACCCCTTCTCTCTTTCTCCATCCTTAAAAGTACCCTCCACTGCCCTGATGGGCCACTATATCAGTGCTGAGAAAAGAAGGAAAAGCAGATAATGAGTTCACATTTTCTGAAGCAGAATTGACTTAAGAGGGCTTGTACATAATTTTTTTAGTTTTATTTCAGAATATTACAGAGGTACAAATGTTTTGGTTACGTACTTTGCTTTTGTGCTGAGTCAAAGTTATAAGTGTGCCTATCACCCAGATAGTGTGCATTGTACCCATTAGGTGTGAATTTACCCATCCCCTCCTCCCAAGGAATGATTTAATTATTTGACCTTTATAACCCAGGTAGCCCCAGAAAATAGGGTGGGAATGAGAAAGAAGGCTTTTTGATACGAGTCATCCTCTTACCCTTAAAACTATTCTAGCTGGGGCACACATCAACTTCTACCTCTCCACTATCAAGAAAGTGCCACATGCATAAATTGCTTTAATCATAAATTGTAATTGTACTTTTCAATTCATTGACCATCAAGGGCAGTGTTGTGCTGGAGGTGGCACTGATACAGGAATTTTGCAAGCCAACTGACATGATATAACATGTTATAGTTTAAATTTGGCCATGGTGGGAGCATTTTATACTACTAGAATCCACACGTGTTACCAGTCAGTTTTCTTTTCCTCTATTCAACATTTATCAGTGATATACCACCAACCAAAGATTTCATGAAGGCATCTCAATTTTCAACCAGTTTCCATGCATGAGTATGACCTATTTCCAATGTATCGTGAGAGGGCTGAAGTGATTGAAGAGAATAGGAATGTTCGTGAAACTGCTCCTAATGTCACATCTAATTGTTTGTCTTTCTTATCACCTTAATTATGTGACATTTTTTAAACCTGCATTTGAGAAGAGGAAGCCATAAGCCCCTGAACATGCTTGATAAGAGTGGTTTTGATGCCTCGCTGAACCTTGGCAAGGCATAGATAGGGTCTTGCCTTCAAGACAAAAATCATAATTTTGGGAATATAGCCAACCATAAGTCTCTCTGACAATGAAATTTTATAATAACATTTACGACCCTGTTCCCTGATGTTGCTTTATTTTCTGGAAAATATAACCTAGACTATTCACTTCTCCATTGACTCTATATGAAGAAAGACATTTGACATGTTTAAAGGATCATTGCTTTCTTATTTTAAAATTAAATATAAGTGAATTGGGTTTCTCCCAATTAAAAGGGATTGATATTATGTTGGCATGTAGGTTCAATCCTGGTCTGAGTCCAAAAGTCCAAGAACCAGGAGCCCCAATATCCAGTGTCTGAGGGCAGGAGAAAATGGGTATCTCCCCTCAAGGAAAGAGCACATTCCCCTTCCTCTCCCTTTTTCCTCTATTCGGAATCATAATGGATTGAAGGATGCCCACCTACCTCGGGGAGGGTCATCTGCCAATTAAAATGCTAATCTCTTTTGTAAATACCCTCACAGATACACCCAGGAATGTTTTATTATATATAATTACCAGTGATCTCAGCATCTCTTAACCCAGCCAAGTTGGCACACAAATCAACCATCACATACTCCCTGAAGTCTCTCAACTCTTTATTCTTATGATTTAGCAGTAGAAACTATAGAGTGCTCAAGAAGATGGTAGGAGTCTTTCTTAATTCATGAATCCTATTTTTAAAAATTTCCCTGTAGAGTTTCCATAGACTTATTTATATGAGCCATGCACATGTGCGCGCACACACACACACACACACACACATCTATGTGTATTCATCTTCCTTTCTCTCTCTATTTTTTCCTTCCCATACAATTACTTCTTTCTTATTTTTTCTTCCATGAAACAATGTAAATTTAAAAATGTAAAAGTAGAAAGGTTTATGCACTTATTCAGGGTGGAATATTAAGTTTAAGGTGAAAGATCTCCTTAGATAGTTCATGGCAACTCTCAAAAAGCTCCTTCCCAAGGAAGCTGTGCTTTATTTGGTGTATGAGGCAAAGTCATAACATGTAACCAAAATGTTTGTACCCCCATAATATCCTGAAATAAAAAAAAAGAAAATCCTGCAGTTGGCACAGAGTTCTTCTATGATGACTTCACATTTAGGTTGCTCTCAGAGAGTCTGAGCTCTTTGACAAGCACTTTGCTCCTTGTGATTAAAGTTGCTGAATATCAGTGAATTAGCTCCACCTGATGCTCACTACAGACTGCCAGCCTTAGTCCTTTTGAATAATGGACATTGGGAAGCCAGACTTGGTCTGGCCTTCCTTGATGTGGCCTCCAGGCCTGTCCTGTCTCCCCCAACCACACACACCCAGCACCACTTCTTCACTTCTTCACTTCTCCACTCACTTCTGGTCTAGCCAGAACCAGCAGGTGCTGAGTTAGCAATATTTATCCATTTTAAATTGGGATATTTGAGGCATAGGATTGATTAAGTCTTACCTGGGGAAAAATAGAGGGAAAATACCTTCCGATACTAGTTTCCTGCACCTCAGGCAGCACTTCTGTTTCAAGGACACTCTAGCAACTTTTGATTTTCTAGAACACGAAGAGGAGTTGACTAAATCAGTTTGCATGTGCTGCAAAGGTGGATTTGAGCAGTGACAGGCAAAAAATGACTCTATAGGATAGTTCTTAAAGAGAAAAACAATCCCAAATTCAAGAAGAATAATGGGAAATTTGTGGCAGCCATCAGAATTATTATCTGAAAAAAATTATAAAGAAACAAGATGTAATTTGATATTTTCTAGTGAACTAAAAATAAAGCTGGAAGTTAGAAACCAAAGTACTAATACTGACAACTTATTTAGTTTCTTCAGACATACTTCTGTTGCCTTGTCACTTTTCTACTATACAAGGAAAAGTCAGTATCTTTTCTGAGAAGGATATGTGACTGTTTTAGTGAGGACTGATTACATATCAAATGTAAAAGTAGTATATACCATCCCTCTACAGGGGTTTCCTAAGGTCATGTGCAGTTTTAAGAAATTAATAATAATGATGATGATAAAAAGATTTTATAAATTTGTAATTCGAAAGATTTGTGTTGTCTTAGAATGTCTGGAACTTCAGGTTGATTTGGAAGGGAGTGTTTTAGAAAAAAATGATTATTCTTTAGGATTGTTATGCTTATAAATATATATATATTTGATACAGATTTCTGTTCATATAATTGGACAAAACTAAATCCTCCTGTTTATGGTTAATTGAATTTTTAATTGAAATGACATTTGAAAATTGTCCTTATGAAAAATCCAAATCCCTATATTAAAATGTCATCTTTCTCTGGTTGTAGGTTAGAAATACCTTATTTAAGTTGTTCTTGTTAATCCAGTTACACAGCACACACACACACACACACACACACACACACACATATTCCCCCTCTGGCTTACCCACATCCATCAGAAGTTAGGTGGGTAGGCTTTGGAATTTAGCAAGCTTAGGTTTAAGACCTTGCCCTACTACTTGCTACCTGTGAGATCTTGGGAAAATTTCCTAACTTTTTGTGCCCTGGTTTACTTTTCTGAAATCCTTGCTTTCTGATGAGATCAACAGTGAAAAAATTATTTAATTCTGAAACTCTGGATGTCTCCCATGGGAAAAATCATTCCTGTGTTTTTTTAATTCTTTAATACTTTTAATGACAGTTGCTTCATAATGTGCTCATGAAGATTAATTGAATTAATATCTTAAAAGCACTTAGTACAGTGACTGACACATATTAAGTGCTATGTAAGCCATATCCATTGTTATATTCTCTTTCTGATTTGTACAACATTATTTCACATCAATAGATGTTTAGTGAGAAGTACTGTTGAAGCTTTTTTCTTTTTCTGCCCCAAGTTTCTCTAACTTTTCTTTCTTCTTTTCTTCCTTCTTTTCTTTTCTTTTCTTTTCTTTTGTTTTCTTTCTTTCTTTTTGACACACTGCTATCTATGTGAAACGCATACATGGAATACATTGACATTAAATATACTCTGTTCAGGAAGAGATGTACCTAAATAGATTGAAGTAAGAATAGGAGCTTATAAAATGGTCATCTAGAAAGTGTTACTTTCATCTAGAAAGAGTTTACTCCAGGCTTTCATTCATTCAACACCTAGTTATTACATTCTGTACCTGAGAATAGGGGACACCACGGAGTTCTTGTCTCAACATCTGGTGAGATTAAATGTGTCTAATCCTTCAATTGTTAAATAAGATGAGGAAATATGGTCAATTAAATACTACCAGCCCACTGTACCCTAAAAGAAAACAATTGGTTCCAAGTAAGAGATTACTTACATGAGCTGATATTGGTAAATTTTAGGGGTAAATTGTTAGAAAAACCACTTAGCTTTAAGTTCTAAAAGAATAACTTTCTTTATATCTTTGGTTTTTTAAATTCTTTCTTTTATTCTATAATATTTTCTGAGCCCTAACTCTATACCAAATTGTATATTAGAAATCTGAGATGTAAAGGCAAGTAAGACAGACAGACTTCTGCCCTCAAGGACCTTACGTTCCAGTAGGATGTGACAGATAATAAGGAACTTAATAGTGCTGACAAACAACAGACATATTGCCCAGTGGAACAGGATAGAAAGCCCAGAAATTATGCATTTATGGTAAATTGATTTTTGACAAAGGTATCAAGAATATACAATGGAGAAAGGCCAGTCTTGCCAATAACTGGTGTTGGACCCTTATCTCACACCATATACAAAAATCAACTCAAAATGGATTGAAGACTTAAGTGTAAGACCTGAAACTATAAAACTACTAGGACGAAACATAGGGGAAATGCTCCATGATATTTGTCTCGGCCAAGATTTCTTGGATATGACTTCAAAAGCACAGATGACAAAAGCAAAAATAAACAAATGAGAGTGCATCAAACGAAGAAGCTTCTGCATATTAAAGGAAACAACAGAGTGAAGAGATAATCCATGATTAGGAGAAAATATTTGAAAATCATATATCTGATAAGGGGCTATTATGCAAAATATATTAGAAATTCAACTCAATAGCAAGGAAACAACCGAATCAGAAAATGGGTAAAGAACTGAAATAGATACTTCTCAAAAGAAGACACATACAAATGACCAACTGATATATATATATGAAAGCTCATTATCACTATCAGAGAACTGCAAATTAAAACCACAGCGAGATACCACCTCACACCTGTTAGAATAGTTATCAGAAAGACAAGATAGCAAGTGTTAGCGAGGGTGTGGAGAAAAGGGAACCCTTGTGCATTGTTGGCGGGAAGGTAAAGTAATTCAGCCATTATGGAAAACTGAAGTTTCCTCAGAAAACTAAAAATAGAATTACCATATGATTCAGCAATCCCAATTATTTGTATATATCCAAAAGAATTGACAGCAGTATGCTGAAGGGATAGTTGTACTTCCATGTTCATTGTAGCTTTGTTCACAATAGCTAAGAATTGGAAGCAACCTGAGTGTCCTTCATCAAATAAACATATAAAGAAAATGTGGTATATACACAATGGAATACTATTCAGCCTTTGACAAGTGGGAAATCCTGTCATTTGTGACAATATGGATGAACCTGGAGAACTCTATGCTAAGTGAAATAAGCCAGGCACAGAAAGACAAATACTGCACGATCTCACTTATATGTGGAATCTGAAAAAGTTGAACTCATACAGGTGGAAAGTAGAATCATGATTACAAGAGGCTGGGAAAGGGGGTAGATGGGGAGAGGGAAGATGCTGATCAATAGGTACAAAGTTTCAATGAGGCCGAGGGCAGTGGCTCATGCCTGTGATCCTAGCACTCTGAAAGGCCCAGGCTGGAGGATTGCGTGAGGTCAGGAGTTTAAGAACAGCCTCAGCAGGAGTGAGACCCCCGTGTCTACTAAAAATGGAAAGAAATTAGCCAGACAACTAAAAAATAGAAAAAAATAGCTGGGCATGGTGGCGCATGCCTGTAGTCCCAGCTACTTGGGAGGCTGAGGCAGGAGGATCGCTTGAGCCCAGGAGTTTGAGGTTGCTGTGAGCTAGGCTGATGCCACAGCACTCTAGCTCAGTCAACAGAGTAAAACTATGTCTCAAAAAATTAAGAAAAAAGAATAAAAATTATATATTTAAAAAAAATAAAAATAAAACAAACTCACAAATTTTCAATTAGATGGGAGGAATAAGCTTTAGTGAGCTATTGCATAGAATGGTATCTAATTTCTTGTGGTGAAAACATTTAAAATCTACTCTTTTAGCAAACTCCCAGGAGATGCGGATGCTGCTGGTTTGGGGCAATACTCTGAGCATCTTGTGTTAGAGAGGAGATGAAAAGAGAAAGGGGCGACTGCAGCACTGTGAGCTGGGGAAGAGTGGTGGGAAATGAGGCTGGAAAAGGAGGCAGGGAGCCCCATGAGCTCAACCTTAAAAGAGGTATAAGGCTATTCCCAGATTGATGGGAAGTCATCGCAGGTTCTGTTGGTCTGTGCTGAAAATGTTCTTGCTCTTAGATAGTTACAATGTAGTCAGTCTTCCAGGATTAGCTGATTCTACATGGCATTCATCCCTTTATGCATGTGACGCAAATTCAGTGGAATTGGGAAATAACCTTTAACTCCCTCTGCATTCGATTCCTGACCAACCTTTGACAAATGGGAAGGACCACTTACTTTGCAGAGCACAGATGTGCTCTCACACTCTGGTTTTGGAAGTATGAGACAGGCATATCAGAGGTGGCCACACTTCACATCAGCCCAACATTTACTGAAATTTTCTGCATCCACACAATATACTTAGTACAGCAAGGACCTGAGCAAAGCATGTTACATGATTTCTATCAGCAAGCAGCATCCAGTCTTCTCATGATTAATAGTAAAAACATGAAACAATTAGAGGATTATATAAGCAGAAGATATGTGTAATAAAGTGCTAAATTGAGAGTTATCATATGTAAAAGTTAATGAAGCAGATAATAATTGCTATGACTACTTACTAAGAAGGGGGAGAATTATAATAATTGCCGTGGCCACCAAGAAGTGGGGAGAATTACTACTTGAAATTACTGAGGAATGTTTCATCTGGGGAAGGCATTCAGACTGGATCTTAGAAAATGTTTAATATTTGTAAGTTAGAAGGGAGGAGAAAGGCATGGAAAAGCTTTTGTCTTCAGATTCAATCAACATGCGAAGAATTACTGTGTTTTCCCAAAGTTTTTGCTGTTTTGCTGCCTTTCAAGGTAAAACCTTCCATGTGTTTCTGATTCTTGAGTACAATTGAATTACTAGCCTATTGTCTGGTGAGAGCTGTTTGGTCAGGGAGCCCCTGCGGACTTCTCAGAAGCTTTTATCCTTTGAAAGAAGCTGTCCTGATTTGCCATTGTTAATGAAACTTGTAGGACACAATGCTCAAGTTTAAGACCCACTGAGAACATGACCATGTACCTCCTTTCATCTCTACATGGGGGAACCACATGGCAAATGGGAACTACAGAAACCCAGTAGCTTCACTGTTCCCCAGTGTTAGTAATTATCTTGAACTTTCTTATGTCATACCCTAATAGCTTTGTCTTATGCGTGATGGCCTGTACTGCTTGTACCCTTCATGAATAAATACAAAATGTCTTGTCACCAGGAGGTGAACCTTTGTAATCATGTATCTCCTTTGAACATGCATCCTTAAGACCCTGTGTTCTTACTTTTCAATATGCTGTGCCTGTGTGAGGCTTTGCTTGGAAATTTTGAAATATGCAGTTATTGCAATGGTTATATATTTTTTACTGTGTCAAGTGCTTTTATGCATTAGTTCTTAATATATTTGCTGAGTCAAAGGACTCACTGCCTTTACTGAGGTTCTCTGGGAAATTCATGGAGTTATCTTTAATATTAAGATATGTGCTGTTAGCTCAGATAATTCTAAAGGTATATAGGTTTATCTTTAATCCCAAAGCTAAGGCAGGAAATAACAGTAAAATAGGAAGAATAATGGCAGAGAAGCACCAGGCTGGCCTAAAGAGGGATGTTAATGGCCTTGAGTAAAACAGAGATCATCAACCTTTTTTGATTACCTGCTCCTATCAGTCGAAGATTTGGGGAATCCTTCCAAAATAGGCATCCTTATTTATAAATTATATACATGTACCATATTCTTACATATTATTAGCATATGAAAGACACACAAAAATAGAAATAATAAAGAATAAAATGAAAAAAGGAATACAATTTCTAATATTTTGTTTTTATATCTCAAATAATCCTCTTTTGCATCCTCTGGTGTATGCACACTCCATTTAAGAGAATCCACTTTTAAAGTACCTAGAGTAGCAATATTGTGTACTGGAATGATTCTAAAACTTTAGGCAGCTTCATAATTTTCTGGAAGCCTGTAAAACAGATTTACGCCTCCCCCCAAAGTTTCTAATTCAGCAGATATGAGATGAGACTCACTTGTTTGCATTTCTAACAAATTCCCAGGTATTACTGGTCTGAGGACTACACTTTGAGAACCACTGATGTAGTCAAGAACATGGATGTCATGGTTAGTCTACATAAGCAGGACATCAGCATCCTTTAATTACCAAATCTGTGCCCTTGGGTAAATTATTTTACCTTTCTGAGCTCATTTTTTTTAAATATGTGAAATGGAGGTAATCACAATTACCACTTAGAGTCCCTAGGGAGCTCAATGAGATAATGTAGATAAATTGTTTAGTATCCACTGCCTTTTGCCTGCAAAATAATACATACTGGCTGCTACACTTTCCTCCTCCTCCTCCTCCTCCTCCTCCTCAACATCATCAAACATCTTTTTAATGTTACAAAGTAGACACAGGGACTTTTGGTTTCCGGATAAAACATTGTACCTTAATTCTTAAGAATCATGGGAATGCACTTTTTTTTTTCTACTTTACCATTACACATTAAGAAAGACCATGATCCAAATAAGATATCTTTCTAGTTGAATGGTAGAGATGAAGCTCTTTTTCAAAGTTTGCCTGAGGAAGAACAACGTGTTCAGCCCTCTCCCTTCTGTGCATAACTGTTGATACTTTGTGGCTAAGTGTGTGTTGCTGTCATGTTTTGTATATACTGAATTCTTGTTGCATGGGATTGGTGGTTGTGTCTTTGAATGTTTAGGGGCATGAAAATGGTAAATTCAGGTGATTTATTTGAATGTGACTGATTTTTAACATTTCTTCTTCTTTCTTTCCTTTCCTCTCTTCTTGTGCTTTCCTAGGACCCAGTACCACCTGCCAGGAAGATTCATGTGCCAACCAGGGCGTCTGCATGCAACAGTGGGAAGGCTTCACCTGTGACTGTTCTATGACCTCTTATTCTGGGAACCAGTGCAATGATCGTAAGTACAGCAACCTTTTCATACTGGAATTTTTTCAAGATTTTCACAGGTTTGGAGAAATCTTAAGGGACATTATGTAAAGAGACGGCTCTTCTGAAAAAATTTATAAGTAATTATCTCCTTCAAGAACTTGGAAAATAAAGGACTGTGTTCTTATAAGAAGAGCAAAGAGACATTTCTTGCTTAGTATTATTACATATTATCCCATTTGCTTATCTCCTAAGTTTTTTCTTTAAATTATAATAAATACTTGTGACTGAGATACAATTAAAAATGATTCAGGCAATATTCTTATGCTAAGAGGTTCATTTGTCCATTAATTAAATCATCTGGATAACAATTTTGAGACTTTCCCTATTTGCATGGCCTAGAATAGAGGACATTTAAGCAATGTAGCTATTTTCTCAAAAAGTCTGAGTGTAGAGAACTTCTTAAGCCTTCTGAATGACAAAGATATTCAGAGTTAATTTTTTTTTTAATTAGAAAAGTTTAAAGTGTTCCTGGGGTCTTTTCAAGTGTAAAGCAGAGATTCCCTCTAGCTAAATGTATTGGTATCTATTTTGTTCATATATACACAGCTGTTGTGTTTATACATTTATATTTTGTGAGTATGCTTTATATTTATATATCTGTGTATTTGGTTCATATTGGAAGAGAACATTGTGATTGTTATTTTTGTCCACTAGTGGTGCTTCAGGTGCATCAATTGATTTAGTTCTAATAGAAGATTGATTTCATGAAGGTGATTCTAGTACTAATGGTGGAGATATTTCAATGCTGTGGGCATCTATAACCTGTGTCTCTGCTCCCTTCTCATGTTATTTTCTTAACATAGCCATTTTAAAGACAAGCAAGCGGTTGAAATTTCTGAACATCTATTGCAAAGAGAATTTTTTGAAAAGCCTTGAGTTAGTGGATCCTGCTTGACCTTCTGACTTTCTAAATGCAACCTTAATGGTAGAAGTTTGTTTTACAATCCAAACTCATTTGACTGCTTGGTTTCATAAAAAAGATGTGTGATATTATCTGAGCAAATAGTAAAGGCATGATATAGTTTGCCCACAGGGGAGCAGGCACCAATTACAATGCTGTGTCCTTCATGTCTCCTTGATTTTCCTTGATTCCTTATTTTTCAACTTTTTTCATGTGTACAGTGATATCTTTTAGTTCTTTTTTCCATTTTCTCAATAGCCTTTTGCTCCATGTGTTCTTTCATTCTTTTAAGATACACTAAGGAGAAACAAGTTGGAAATTTGTCAATGCAGGGAGAAAATTATGTGATCCCCATTCACCTACCTGTGTAACCATACGCCTCTATATTTGTCATGGAAAGGATACAGATGTCTACAGAAAGTTTTGGCATAAGATTGCTCTTGTCAAGTATTTTGGTGTTACTGACATTCTGTTTCCATATTTGTGATTTGGAAATGTTGGTTCACTCTGAAGCAGGCTGTTATGGACTCATCTGGAGTACCCAGGGCATTGTGCTATATGTTCTTTCTTTTTCCTTCAGTTTGTCTGCATAGTACTCACTAGGAAGGCTTTTTTTTTTCTATAAATGATGGCATAATGCTGCTTTATGTTCACAAGTTTATTCCTTATCACACATACACCCCACTCTGGGTAGAAAATGGTCAGGAAGAGACTCTCCACACAGGAAAGGCAGAAAGGTAAGTTATTCTAATTGTGTAAATATGTACAGTCTTCAGCAGGTATGTATGTATTTTTCTGTCATTGACACATTCCTCTCTGTTACCCAGGACCAGGTCTTGTTTACTGGTAAAAATCAACTAGAATTCTTTCCAGCTTTCTGTGATTGCTTCTGTTTTATCAAGAGCAGATTGTGTCTCAGTTCAGGATGCGGACGATCACATTATCTGACTTGGACAATTTGTTGGTATATAATGAAGTACTCAAACCAGGATTGGGAAAATGTCAACTTTCCCTTGTGGCCGCAAATTCATATGCTTCAAAACTGTTTCTAAGATATTCAGGCTTAGGGTAATATATTTCAAATTGTATTCTATGAATGATGCAGTTGAATCTTTTGATTGTAGAAGACCTAAGATCCCAAATGGCTAACACAGTCTGCTTGCCTAGTATCTTCCTTCAGAGTGGACCAGGGCTTCTGTGATTGGTTAGCTTATGGAAATGATACAAGTACATCTTAATTGTGGAGTGTGATAAATATATAGAATTCAGACACACAGGATGCGACATCAAAGTTTGGGTATAAATTTTCAATGAAATCCAACCAAATATATCCAAATGGCAGGGTGCCTAAAACTGTTAGAGTGGATGATGCTGTATCCAGTGATTGGTATTGAAGGTATTTGGGGGAACTTCTCTTCAAGAAATATCATCAAAGCCAGTTTGTTCCACCTAGAAAATCAGCCTCACTGTAACATAGATCATTATTTTCTATATCAACCTTGCACCTTTGTGTTGTAATTTGCTATTTCATCTCACAAACATCTTCAACATGAAGATACCTGTCAGATATTCTATGTGCTTACCTTGGCTGATACATTTTTGGTAGATTAGCTTGCATCAGGAGTTGAGTGTTAGTTACCAACAGAATTGAACCGGCTCATTCTTATCATGGGCAAAAGCAGGGGGGAAATTGCAAAAAAAAAAAAAAAAAAAAAAAAAAAAAAAACAGGAGATATAAAATTAGCTAATGGAAGGAGGAGGAGGATGAAGGAGAAGAGAAAATCATATTGAATCATATGGAAGAACACAGAGGTCATAATGACTCCATATGATTTTGCTTTGGTAACATGCATTCCACAGGTAGCCTGCACTTGACCTAAATAACAGAAATGGGTCACAGCATTATAAGTGGAGTGCCCATCAAGGAAATCTGGCCTTTACCTAATTCTTGGGCAGAGAATATTCTGTAGAATGTTGTATTTATCTCAAATAAATTTTATCCTTTAAAATGTGAATAGGTTAGAGATGAAATCTAATGGCAAAAAGCATATTTTTGGGAAAAAAGTTTTGAATATCTCATTTTCCATCAGCAGTTTCTCAAGGCAACAGATTGATCCTCAATGAAATGAAAACTTCTCAGTGTATTACTGTACATCCAAGAATAGAAACTTGCTCAACAGAGAAATGGCTAGGTTTTATATTTTCCAAAATGAGGTACTTAGTCCATCATGTGTAAAAAGGTTGATTATATCATGACTTTTAAGGTTCTAAAACATGTCTGCATCTTAGGGTCTTTCCTTCTAGCATTGGTTCTGTCACTTAGGACTTTGGTTTTTGTCTTGCCTGTTTGCTGAACATGATGTTTGCTTAACAATTTTAAGGAGCTGTTACATAGATATTGCCACCATTAATAGTAGGTACCTTGTAAAACTTCCTCTCATTTAGTATTAATAGACCAAGCCTGGACAATTTCACTTTATCCTATCATTTTTTATGAAAGCATGGTGGGTTGATGGAGGCAGTAAAGTGAATTCCAGGTTCACTATTATAAAGATAGCTATGCAAAGCTGGCATGGTGGTAGTGAAGGTTTAACATATATTCTTCAGAGCTGATACATTGTTGGGTAAGTGTGACTTCCTTGTATGGGTTAGAAAAATAATTGCATCTGATTAGAAATCCACGTGTAGTTGATTTATTAATTGTCTTATATAGTTTTAGATATGACCTTCTACAATTTTGTGTAATGTGGAATTTCTTTCTTTTAGGTTGACTTTTAGGGCTGTTTTTATGTTATAATGGACCTAATCATCCCAGAATCAATTTTGAGTTAATGTAGTGTCCAATAAAATCCATGGAAATATGCATAAGTAATATTTTGCAAAGATAATCTTCAGTTCTTTTGAAAAATTTGTAACTGAGGGGGTTGACTTCTCAGACAGTGGGCACCACTTGAAAATCAACCTAATGACACACGTGTTGGGCCACATTTTAAGGACAGCAACAGAAATGGAATATTACAAAGATTCTTATAGGGATATTCTTCTTGGGTATTGGGTTGTTACTGGTATTTTAAATGAGGACTGAGAGCCTGCATAATTCTAGCACGTTGTAGACATTTCACCATCAGGTGAATCCAGAATTCCTTTCCCATATTGTATGGCAATGCCACTCCTATTGGCAGTCTGCTGTTGAGTTCCTCTCTCCTTTATAACATCAAAAAACATTGTGTAATATCCAACTTGCCTACATACACCCACGAATATACAAAAGGGTTGTCATTTTTAGCTACGTTGTGAAAATAATTTTAAACACCTCATGTCCATCCTTAACAACATTGTTGGCTTTTACCATGTCCATGACAACTATTGTGAGTTGCATGCAATTTTGGGGTCTTGTTACTGCTTCTGTGCCCTGGGACACATGTGGGACAGTCTGTGGCACATGAGTCTTTAACACATTTTAAAAAGTTCCTGAGTTTAGAAATTGGGTGCTCATAATGGCTTTGTGGGGTAAAGAATAGGTAATAGATGTGGGTCCTTGGCCCACTCTCAGCAGCCAGCTACCCCGTGCTACCCTGCTAGTCGTACGTTGCAGGCTGCTTGTTGGAGATGTTGCTAGGTTCACACTGGCATGTGATAATAGATGTCCTTTGCCCACAACAAATCAATAGCAAGCAGCTGTGGATTGTACAGATAGTGAAGTGTGTAGCACCTTTTCAGACAGTTTTCTGCTGGAGTGGCTGTTAAGCTGCAGTACTGGCTATTGATTAGCCTTTTGCTTTTTATTCATTGTGTGGGTTTATTTATTTTTTTAATGTAGGTTGGTGTATTGATTAAATCTGTTAAAAACACATTTCCCATTCAGGCTTCAGAAAAAATAAGCATTACGTGCATTACTTAGTGTACAAACAAGAGGATAGACCTGTGTATATTAATTCTGTCACTTGGGTCCACATAAGTACATAGGCAATATATTATGAACCTATGCTATCAGAAAACAGTGTAGCAATAATTTTTAAGGATATATCAAAGTACAGTATGTCTGTGTTTTTGGTTATGTGTTTATATCCCTCCTCTATTTTCATACTTTGCTTCTCCATCAAATAAGCCATATGTGAGAAGTTCAGTTGTTTGCTGCTGAGAACACACTTCATCATTTAATCATTCATTCATTCACCAGACATTTCTTATTTACAGATATGATCATGAATAAAATAGAGTTCTGTTCTCAAAGACATTATCGTCTAGTGGAGGAAGACACATATGAAGGTGCTTCAGTAGAACCATGAACAGTATACAGTGAGGGATCATGGCGTAGGGTGATGGCAACTCTCCCCAGGGTTGAGACTCCGCAAAAAAGAGAAGCTGCTATTAGGATAGTCTTAATTGAAGAATTAGTCTTGAAAAATTTGTATGTATGTCCTAAGCAAATATAGTATGGAAAAGGGTTGAGAAGGAAAGGCAGCATTCCAGCAAGCAAGCAGAGAGAAATATGGTACAGCCACTGTGAACATTCTGGCTATTTCCTTCTCATCTTTATTCTGACGGTGAGTGTGGTTAAGATCACACACTGCTTGAAGTTTGTACTCTGCTTTATTTGGTTTAACTTGCATGCTTTGCATTTTTCAAAATATAAAACACATTATTTAGATTTCCTAATCTCCTTTCATAGAATGCACATGATAGTGCTCAGTTCCTGGGGAGAAATTCCCCATGTTGAATTCATTGCTGGATCCTGGATATAGGCCCAATAGGGTGCAAATCTTGATTGATTTCACTAGATTATTGATGGATATTGATCTTGGAAATTTGTTTATAACAAAGCAAGTCTTCGTAAGGTTGATTTGTAATGTATATAACTTATTAAATTATAAAGGATATCAAAGCATAGTCACTAATTTAATTGGCTATAGGATCAAATGCCTTAAATGCCAGTCCTGACTCTTTCTAACCCTATAAAATTGAATTATTCACTTAGACTCTTGAAATTTTGGTGTAGCACAAGGAATATAATAGGTACTTAATACATAGGAGTGTAATGGTAATGTTTATTATAACTAATAATATTTGACAGTTTTCATGTCCTTAGCATGTTCTTGGCACTCTACTAGAGACTTTATAAAGATGTCATCCCTTTAATCATCCCCAAATCCTTAAGAAACACTCTGCTACTCTTGTCCTGATTTTAACAATGTGAAAAGTGAAGTCAAACAGTTACCAAGTAGCTGAATGAGGGCTTGAACTCTGGTTTGTCTGACACGAAAGTTTACATTCTTGTTAGTTTTTCTACTTCTTAGTCATTATTAGAAATATTAACAGTTTAAAGTCTATATTAATTATTAGGTTAGGGTGTTTAAGCAAGTCTTCATAGACAATCAAATTGCATAAGTACATAGGGTTGGAAAAGGGAAACTGTGTTCTTTGTTGTTAATTTTATCATGTTGTGGAATTCTGAAAACTATAGGTATGTTTGTCTTAACACTTAGAAAAGGCCATTTAGAATTAGAATATCTTTAGCCGTTACAGAATTAGAATTAAGATATTTCCCCCCACACCCCCAAACTATTTATATTTTCATTCTCTATTTACCTAGATCTGCTGATTCCCATTTGTTTGCTTTACTGAAATTCTAATATATGTCATATAGCATAGCAGATGAGACCACTAATGTGGAATGGGATGGTCTGTGTTCAAATCTTGACTGTCATTTAATATTTATGCTACCTTGGACAAGTTAATATTTACTCTGTGCCTCTAAAAAGTAGATAATTTGTAGGCTCTATCTTGCAAGAATGTTGTAAACATAAATTGAATTTGTAACTGTGAAGCTCAGGACATGGCACAAAATAGCCCTGATGGAACTGTTGGCTATTCTTTGATATAATTTTTTTAAAAAAATTAAAAACATGACTCATACAAATATAATTTTTATAAAGTTAAAAAAATGTGGTATATGTATACCATGGAGTACTATTCAGCTCTAAGAAATAACGGTGATATAGCACATCTTGTATTTTCCTGGATAGAGCTGGAGCCCATACTACTAAGTGAAGTATCCCAAGAATGGAAAAACAAGCTCCACATATACTCACCAGCAAACTGGTATTAACGGATCAACACCTAAGTGGACACATAGGAACTACATTTATGGGGTATTGGGTGGGTGGGAGGGGGGAGGGGGGCGGGTATATACATACATATCGAATGAGACGTGCACCGTCTGAGGGATGGTCACACTTGAAGCTCAGAATTTTTGGGGGGGGGTAAGGGCATTATTTGAAACCCAAAAATTTGTACCCCCATAATTTGCTGAAATAAAAAATAAAAAACAAAAACAAAACACTTATACAAATATAGAATGAATGTGTGTCAGATTTATTTAACTCTTTAACAAGGGAAACAACAAGATGGTAAAGTGTAAACAAGAAGACGGCAAAAGAATATTTGAAGAACTGGATATTTATAGGCACTAAAAATATTAAAATACAAATTTAGGTTAGATTTAAAACTAGTGAATGTCCCACAGAGCAAAAATCCCATAACTTTTGATGTCGTCTTCTCTTCTGAACATAAATCTACAGGTTAACATGTCATCTCATGGACTCCAATGACTAGTAAATATTGGGGTCTCTGGGCTCTAATTATTAGTAAGCATCAGTGTCAAACACAGGCACATTCTCAAAAAGAATTAAATATTTGTATTGTTAAATGGTGTTCTTATATGTAATTGAAAAGACATGTGATTTTTCTCCTATCCTTTTTCCTAAGTTTTGGATGATTTTTTTTAATTAATAGTTACCATGTATTCTGTTTCATATCATTTTCTTTTTTTACCTTGAATACTTTTCTTATATACAATTGGCTTTTATTTTTTTAAACATTTAACTGTGTGCCCATCATTGTGCTGAATTCATTGCCATTTTGTCATTGAAACCTCACAACAACCCTAAAAAGTAGATATTATTGTGATCCCAGATTCAGAGGCAAGAGAACTGAGATAGAGACAAGTCAAGTGATTTGCTAAAAGTGGCAAAACTGTTAGGCTGGGGGACAAAGATTCAGAGTTATGTTTGTTGGACTGCAAAGTGTGGACTCAACTGCCAAGGTCTTCTGAATACCCAGAGAAAAGCTTCTTGAAAACTCGTCTGAATTCACAGGGATTTAAGATTCACATAGCCACATAGCTTAATTAGTTCTGTTATCATCAATTATATTGTCATTTTTAGTGTCTACATTGCTATTTGTGAGGTGGGGGGTTATATTATTCACTTTTTACTTTATTCACTTTAAGGGCATCATTGTGACTGATTTGCTCAGGTAGCAGGATCAGAAGTTCCATCAAAGAAGTGCCGTTTTGCAAGTTGGATACATCCACTCAGGCAGGGGGCTGAGTCTGGAGAAGTCAGTATGGCTGAGAGGAACAGAGCAGTATAGTGAGGGCAAAATCCAGAAGGTAAGAAAGATACAGAGGAAGCAATTATGAGTAGGCAGCACCAATGATAATGCCCAAAGTTATAAATTTGCATCTGTTTTTATTATTGGACCCACAGATATTCAGTGTAGCCAAAGGAAAGCCAGAGGATGGTAATTAAGCCCAGGCTCTTCTAAAATCAAGAATGACGATGCTGGCATTCTCAGGAACAGTTCTGTAGATTCAGGTTTTAGCTTGTCCATGCAAATCACTCTTGCTTTTAAGTTCCACTGATATCTAGAAGGGATGATTTGGGGTATCCTCAAGTGACACTGAGGGCTGATATTAATGCACATGCAATTTCAAACAGATTCAGCAAGAGCCAGAACTGCTTGCAGCTGTGTTTTGCACAACTCTCTCTGAAAATGAGCTGGGACTCACAGGTGAAGTATTAGTTTCTACAAATCCCAAGTTGACATTTGGACCTATGGTTCAAGGAGAAATAGTCTTTACAATTCAGGGTCCTGTAGCTTGTCAGGGATTATTCTGAGTTGTTGGAATTTGTGGCCTCACTAATTTCATTTCAGCCATCTTCAGCATGCTATATTTGTAAACCATTTTTATTGCTATGTTTAATTATAGCCCATTCATTTCTACTGTGCGTGGCTGGTTACTTATTGATGGCAATGGCAATAATCCACTGAGAGTCTATTGGTTCACAGAAGACAATTTTTATATTACCTTGTTAGTCACATACAGGTGCGATTTTAATGTATTTTTCATTATAGACTTAAATTTTTTTATGTTTATTTCCACATCTAAAGCCAAAAAAGATGAAAAGTACTTTATCTTGTCTTGTAAAATAGAGTTGAAACATATAATTAGGTTCCCCTCGCTCATTTTTCTCCTTTACTTTCTTTCTAGGGGAGGAGGAGAGCATAATTTGATTGAGGTAAACTTTACATTCAGCAAAATGCACAGATCTTGCATTCCTTATGACAAAAGTGTAAACCCATGTAACCAACAGCCCAGTTAAGATAAAGGATAGTTTCATCTTCCCAGAGAGGGTCTTCTTCTTGCATCCTTTCCAGCAAGCCCCTCTCCTCTCTAAGGCCACTACTATTTGGATTTGTGTTAGCATACATTATTTTTGTCTCTCTTTGAATATGTAAGTGGAATCATACAACATGTGATATTTTATGTCTGTTTTCTCTAGCTCCATGTAATGTCTTTGAAATGCATCCACATCAGCTCTGCATTCCAGCTACCTGACGGTCTCTCCTGATTCTCAGCTTCATCTCCTCAATTGTAGGCGTCAGCTGGTCTCCACCTGCGACCCCTTTCCCTGCTCCATTGTGTAGAAATTCTCTCAAGGGCATAAACTGGGACAATCTTAGGTCTTTCCTTGTTTATCTTCTCTCTCTCAGAAACCACTGCCCCTTTTTTGCCTGCTGCCCAGTGTGCTTTGAGCCGTTGTTTTTGTTTTCCTGGTTGTATCAGGTCAATTGTCATTCCAATCTTTGTTACTTCATCTACATTGGAAATGGACATCAATCTGTTTCTTTTTACCTCACTTTATCTTTGTGTTGTGAGATTAAGGTGGAGGTGGAGGGAAAAGACATAACACATAATGTGCTTCAAGCCACACACTCTAGGGATAATTTCAGGCTTCCCATCAGTCCTAGAATGGCCCTGGAAGTATGGGATATTCTGGGGCCTGTTTATTTACGTATTTATTTTTGGGAAAAACTATGACAGACCTCCTGCAGTCCAAGAACCTTCTGCAGTCAAAGAAAACGCCACAAGAAGCTGCACAAAGGTAGTTAAATGCCTGAAAATGTGTCTTTATCAAGTGTTTCTTCATTTGAGTTTCTGTTACGAAGTCCCCATGGCTTTTTCTCTCCAGCCCCTCTGATAACACTTGATTAAGCTCAGTGGGTGCAAGGATTGATTTGGCTTGTGCAGCTAGCTGTTCTTATGATTTTCTTTACTTAGAATTATGGTTTGTTTTCTCACCTACCTTTATCCTGCGGATCTTTGCAAAATGAAATTAGCACATGTTTTCAAACAAAGAGTTTGGAGACTTCAGGAAAGTGAAGATGTTTCTATACCAGGTAGTGGTTTTGGCCGTCGACTGTTTTTATTTTGATCTCCAAGTGCTGCTCTGCACTTACAATCTTGCTGCATGTGCATAATATAATAAATGTAAGGGACCTTGCATTGTTGATACTTCTTTAGTTTTACCTGATTTTTTTGGATAATAAAATTATACAAGCTCACCATTGAAAATCTGGAAAACGCATAAAAGTACAAGGCAGTAGGAAAAATATGTATAATTGTGTCAATTATTAATGTGATCTTGTTTCAGAATATGAGGTCAAGCACATAATGGACGTTCAAGATATATTTGTTGGGGGAATGGCTGAGCCTTGCGTATTTACAAAGCCTGAGTTGTTCAAAGATTCTAGTGTTCTTTTCATGAAATGAATAGTATTTCTATCAGGACTAGGTATTTTTTTAGCCAGAAGGAATGCTTTTAGCCATACAGGAATTATAGTAAGTATCCCGGTATGCAGTTTCTTTCTTCAGATGGAAAATGGAAACTGCAAGATGTTTTCATTTCTTTTCACTCTTGCCTTTCTCTTTTCTCTGAGAAAGCCTTAAAGTTTCTGAACAGTTATTCACAGACATATCTACATATGAGTGAAATGGTTTTATAGTGGATTGTAGTTGCAGAGAAAAGGCTCTTATAACATATGTGGGAAAGGAGCCTCTTGGTCCTGGTTTTTCCTGTGGCACCCACGTTCAAAGAGATGTTGTGGTTTATTTTGCATGATGAGATTTCTGGTAATAGTTCAGTACTCTAGAGATCAAGTGAGACAGTAGAACTTTCATTTCATTTCATCAATTTTTGCTGAGTTTTATATTGACCAAGACCAGTACTATATGGCTGAAGAAGTTAGGTTCACTATATACTGAAAATGTAAAACACAAAAGTCCCTTGGTTTTTGCACACCCTGGGTTGCAAAATTTTTATTTCTCTGTGGGAAAATTCAGCCAAACCTTGTAAACGCTTTGTAACAACCCTCAGGAGCATTGGTAGGAAACAATAGCATCTGACTCTAGGCATTATTTCCCGGTAAATCCACTAAGTGTTCTTTGAAATCAGCCCTCCGCTAAATCTAAAATTGCAGTTCTGCCCAGATATCCTACATAAGTGAAACCAAATACATGTTTATAAAAATAAAAGTAAGTACATTTTCATATATACATAATACATAATAAATAAATAGAAATTTCCTTTATGACTTTTCCCAATTGTTCTGAAATATTTTTTTCTATCCAGATATCTTTATTTCTGTGTCTTATCAAGCCATATGTGAAATTTTGGTTGCATCTCAGTCACTCGGCAAGTTACGTATTTCTGTAATTATAATGCGTCTGCCTGGGCCACCGACTAGGTATCTGTCTGCCTTTGAGAATGTTTGGCAGAAAGCCCATTTATCCCACCTGAATTCTCAATATCTGGGGTATAATTTTATCTCTGAAAAAAGGATTTGGGTGGGGAGATATTATCTGGTACTTATTTATCCTCTAGAATAAACATTCTTTCTCTTTTCCCTACCTAACATTCCCATATAACTCCCTCACTCTGGCACTCAAGAGTGTCATTTGGATAAAGCTCACATCAGTGTCCTGCTGGTGGTGGGAATAGGGTAAAGTGAGCTTTGGAAAAGGGCCTACAGTTCAGTACACATATGCACATATGCATCTTGTCCCCAACTCATGAAAAATCCTGAGAACAGAGCAATTTGGAAAAAAAAAAGTATTGAAACAAGTGAGTTTAGCCAAATAAACTCTCAGTATTGTTAGAGGCTTTATTCCAATCCCCACAACACACCACATGTATTTCCAACATCTAACTTATTTAATTTGCATTTGGATTAATTTAGCATATTTTCCTATTATATAAAGTTTAATGAACAATAAACACAGCCATAACCAAATTTCACAGCTATTTCCCAGTGTGGGGTAGCATTTTGCATTTAGTTATATTTGGTTTCCTAGGTAATATTTGATTGTGGATATATTTCCTAACGCTGCATCTCTTGTCACATGGAATGTTCGGTGGCGGATTGTTCAGACTTAGAGCAAGGCAGGAAAGGAGTAAGTTGCTTTGAAATGCTATTAAAGCAATCAACTGTGTTAAAAATGATTCTCCCTGCTGCTTTTCTTGACAATCTTTCAGCTCCCCATTGTTGGTCTCCATGCTTGTGTTTCTGAAATCTATGCTGTGTACCAGTTCCAGATTAATCTTCCCCAAATACTGTTTTTGTCTGTTTACTCCTCTGTTCATGAAACTTCAATCACTTCCAGTATAGTCCAAACCCTACACTTGGTCTTGGCTTTCAAGGTCTTCTATAATCTGCTTTCCAAAAGCTGTCTCTTAAACATCATTTCCTTTAATATTCATGGTTTCCTGTGTTCTCTAATAAGGTCGGTTTTCTCACTATCACTAGCATATTCTGTGGTCATTATGTCCCACGCCCTTGCTGCTGTACTTCCTCCTCCCTGGAAGTCTCCCTCCCCTAAACCTACACAGCCTTAGAGTCCAGCCCAAGTCTTACCTATTCTCACTAGTCTTCTCTGACCACGTAAGTCTATAATGATCTCTTCTCCCAAATCCTACCGCACTTATACTCAGGACAGAGAAACAGCCTGTCTAGGCCTCTAAAGGGGGATTAGCGTTGACCTGAGAGTAAAGCATGGGTTTAAACCCTCCCTCTTTTCCTTCTTAACTGGTGGACTTGGGCAATTAATATTATCACAAAGCAACCTCACTATAGAATCTTGCAAAAGTCCCAGCTTTGTTAACAGGATTAGAAATAATCGTTGCAAAGCAGAATATAGGACCTGGGAAAGAGTTTTTGTAGGGTTTCAGGTAGCAATTTATGTTGGAAATGTAAAACGTCTTGTAAAGAGAAATGTCACCAATAAATAAAGCAAGCACAATTTTTAGATTAATTACCACTCTTGTTGTGTATTCATCCTATTCCCCAGGGAATCAATTTTCCTACATTGTGCTGACTGTGGTGTCCTCTAGAATAGAGGTTAACTGTGTATGTGAGGATGTGTGTGGGTGGTATAGTTGCTGGTATTAGATCACTCAAATAGCACAGATGTTTTGTATATTCTAATTTAAACATATTCCTGATTATGATTCTGTATAATTCAACCAAAAGTCATAAGTAGGTTTTAGATGACCTACCTTTCCTGTTAATATCCTGAATTTTTAAAGCAGTACTTCCACAGGCATTCTGAGGGATTCTGTTGCCTTTAGTAATCTCATATCCCAATTTTATTTCTTGCCTGGAATAGAGAATTACTGGCCAGTGAGTCTTCAGCTCTTGTCGCTTGTAAGATTAAGGGAGAAAAAAAAATTACAATTTTTGCAGTGTCTGTTGTTAACAGAAATCTCAATATATATAATCTTAACTAAAAATAAGGTGTTAACTTATTTTTAAATCTACTCATTTAGAGCAGTAAAATATCACCTAGTTTAGTTTTCACAATGGACTATTTACAGTAGATAATTTCATAGTCACCTCTCCTTAATTCAAAAGCCTTTGAGTCTGAGGTTCTTAAGGCCAGGCCTGTGATACCAGGGTGTGGAAGACACATAGCCAACCTCTTATTCCATATTCACAGCAACATTCTTCACAGAATAAAACAAGGATACTATGGGGTTTCTGGTTTATTATCTGAGTGCTCTAATGCACTAATTATTGCCTGCCATGGGAAGGTGGCTGCATATTGATCTCCAGTGGAGTTTGACTGAACAAGAAGCCAAGTTCCATGAACATTATTACATCCCCCCGTCATTACCCAGGAGTTCATAATGGGCTCAGCTGCCAAACACTAGGGGCTTAGATAAAAATTTTAATCATGGTGATTTTGATAATCAATTCCAACAAATAGAATGCTGTTAGCTCTTTGAAACCCATGAAGCCGATAGTATTTGGGGAAAGGAAATATGAGTGTGATTGCTTGACATGTCAGAGGAAGATTGGTGGAGAGGGAAACCAAAAGAGAAATTCTGGCTGTCTTAAGAACGGGCACTTCTGAGGACAATAATTATGTAGGGAATTTACACTTCCAGACTCTGATTGTTCCTGAGAACAAGGGTCTTAAGAATTTAGTTAGGATATTTAGATAATGAAGATTTAAATTCATTGTCAAGTGTCCTCATATGGGCATGATTTTTCTCTTTATAGTTAGTCTATTAATTAGAAGGAAGTGTGATTTATTTACTTCTGAGCCTTTGTGCAGTAGACATGTGTTGATATAAATAGTGTTTATTTCTGATGACAAACATTCGATGCCAAGTAAGTAGTAGACCACAAATGATTAAGTAATTACCATCACAGGAACACACCATTGTTTTATGATATCTATTTTCCTAATGTGAAAAACACTTCCTTATGGCTTCAACATCAATGCTTTAACTAAAATCTAGACATGCTGCATTGATGTAGCATCTCTTAAAGTCCCCTTTAGTGAAGGATGTTTTGTCCTAATCCTTTTGTTCCTAGAATCAGATCATAATTCTACAACCATTGTTTGGTGATATTTCTTCTTTTAAAGTCACATGTCTTTTATGCTGTGTCCTCCCATCCTTATCATCACCATCTACGGATGTTCAGTAGATGTAAAAAACACTCTGAACTGATTTCCTCCTTTGTGGCCTTCTTCTCACTCCATCCTTTGTGTAGTCCTTGGTGAATTTGATTTTCATGTTATGTTTTTTTCCTAATAAACTTGCTTCCTCAGACGCCTGGCCACCTAACAAAGAGAATTTCCTTTGCTGCTACTGCTTCCTAAGTTTTCACCTCTCTCCTACCTTGGATCTCTGGACTCTGTCTTCTATTCTCAATAGTCTCAAAGGATGCATTTGCCTCCATACACCATCTGGAGTTCCCAGTCAGTAATACAAGTGACATTCCCACCAATACTCTAGAGACCTTGCCTAATCAGCTGCTGCCCACTACCCAAATTCTAAGGAAATTCCTCTGCTTGGTTTCTTGGCTCCAGCCATATGGCTAGAGACAGTCACGCAGGTGGCAATTTGTTCCACTGCAAATCCATATCCTCTTAGCTTAGCAATGTCCTCCACGTGTTCCCTTTTGTGGCCAGCCAGGCTTTGTTCTTAAATTCTGACCATTTTCTCTTCTTTTCACTATTATCCCATTCTCTACTTTGCAAGGTAGCATTTATCCAGAAAAGTTGTGGAAACAACCCAAGTGCCCATCAATCCATGAGTGGATTAATAAAATGTGGTATATGTATACCATGGAGTACTATTCAGCTATAAGAAACAACTGTGATATAGCACCTCTTGTATTTTCCTGGATAGAGCTGGAACCCATTCTACTAAGTGAAGTATCCCAAGAATGGAAAAACAAGCACCACATGTACTCACCAGCAAATTGGTATTAACTGATCAGCACCTAAGTGGACATATAAGAATAACATTTATCAGGTGTCGGGCAGGTGAGAGGGGGGAGGAGGGATGGGTATATACATACATAATGAGTGATATGTGCACCATCTGGGGGATGGTCACGCTTGAAGCTCTGACTCAAGGGGGTAGGGGGGGTATGGGCAAGATACATAACCTTAACATTTGTACCCCCATAATGTGCTGAAATAAAAAAAAAACAAAAAAACAAAAAAAAGAAATGATCTGATGTAAGCCTTATACCATATTTCTCCATGTTAAAGTGTATTTTTATGCTTAAACACCTCAAATCTCAATAGCATGGCAATTAAGTCTTCAGACTTTTCTCCAAACATAATGCTCCATTTCAAGTCTTTCTGGACTGACTCACTTTCATAAGCCTGAGCACCTGTGGGGAAACTCTCTTCTCTAAATGTGCCCTAAACGTCCCTTTATCTATTTTGGCCTACCCTCCTTACCTTGTTCATCTACGTATGTTCAGGGGGGCTTCATACTGAATTTGTGTGGAGTTAACATGTTTACACATGTTTATGTGTCATTTGTATTCTAATTTGGGTCAGGACTATGGGATTATTTTCCTGGTACATTGCTTAGCACAGTGCCAGTCTTCAAAGAAATGGCTTCCTTACTCTTTTTCTTTCACAAAATAAAAATATTTTTTCCAGTATAACACCTAGCACACAAGTATTAGTTAATTACTCTGGTCACCATCAACTGTGAATTCTGTAGGGTAGGAACAATGCCTTATTTATTTTTATATTCCCAATTCTTTATATAGAACCTGGAAGATTGTGTATGTTCAGTATATTTTTGATGAACACACAAAACACTGGGCAGTAGTTGTGTGGGTGATGGTGTTAACCAAAAGCCTACTTTGGAAGTATATAATATGGGGAATTAAACTACTATAATGAGCCATGCAAGGCACAAAACCGTTAATTTATTAAATTTCTTTTTTGCTATTTATAAATAATTTATTAATTGTAATTTATAAATACATAAATATGTATTTATATGTAATATGTAATTTACATAATACATAAATACATAAATATCTAATTTCTCTCTAATTTCAAATATAAAAAATAAGGTTTAAAGGGAAGTATTGATTGACTTTTCCAAGATCACACAACCAATGATCCTAAGTCAATGTTTTCCAAATAATGTTTTATGTAATATCATGTCTTACTCGTTCTCATTCTCTTTATGCATATTGATTGGTACTGAGGTGAAAGACCATAGAATACAGTGGATAGAGGTAATAGGTTTCCTAAATATAAATAAGGGGCCTATTAGAGGGAAGTCCATATGTACTTGGAGAGGCAAACACATGACCCTACTGTAGAAATTACTGTGCTGAAGCCTAAAGAGTGAAAACAGCTTAATATGTGCACTGTCATTCTCTGTCCCTTGCAAGGAAATAATTTTATTTGTATAGATGAATTTATATTTAAGTATTTTGTTTATTTTTGCTAAAAACTAAACCCATCTCAAGGCAGCCTAAATAGTGTTATCCTTTTTTTTTTTTGTACAGATTCCACCATATTTATTTCTTCTTCCTTTATAATCTATGACCTGATCTGCCCAACCTCAATATTGTATAGAAGGGACAGGAGGGTGAGGGCCGTATGTTAAGAAAAGTCAGGGATTGTTTGGGGAATAGAAAGGTTGAGGGAGAGGGAGGTTGAAGGCTGGTAAGAGGCACTCTAAATGAGGTCCTGATCTTGGAGGCCTGGAGGTGAAAGAGTTTAGAGGAAGAGAACCAGTGGAAATTTTGAGCAAGCATGTGATATGCACACAGCTATGTCTTAGAAATATTCCTTTGGGCAGAGTGTGAGGGGTAGGTTGAAAGAAGATTGAAAGCCTTGTTGAGAGCGGACACCAAGAGCAGACACCACACTTATTTGTTCATGACAGAATAACCACACCCTAGTACTGTGCCTGATACATAGTGTGGATTCAGTGAATATATTTGGGAAGAATGAGTGAAAGAAAGAAAGCTATTAGGACGCTCTTGTAATCGCTGGGGTAAATGGGAAAGAAAGGCATGCATGTTATCTTGAGAATTTTAGGGTTAGCCTCAAATTGAAAAATACGCTGTAAGCTACATGTAGGCAGGCTTGGCCAATTATAATGTTCAAAGATTTAGTGAAGTGGCAAACATTTAAGAAATCTAGTTCACTTCTAACTTTATAGGATTCTATTATTATTCCTTTTTAGCCTTGACTTTTTTGGTTTTGACAATTAAAGATTTTTTTTTAGAAGTTAAAAAAAATCCACTTATATTAGAACCTCTTTTTCTGTTACTCAAACAGTGCATAGTATTTCAGCCATACATGAATTTTAAAAAGCATAAGGTCATATTTGTTATATGATTTCCAATGGAATGAAATGCTATGGTCTCTCTGATTGAATTATAATTGTAATACCCTTGGCTGTGTATGGCTGAGAACAAGTTCATTTTTTTTTTCGTGATGCAGGCAAAATCCCATCACCCTAGTTCTGCTACTGTGCCCAGGCTCTAGGCTTCTAGCTGAAAGAAATACCAGAGGGCTCTAACTTTTCCAGAGACTGACTACTCCTAACCAAAATGCTTGAAGCATTCAAAACTGTTATTTCCTGCCTCAGTTTGAAATGTCTTCAACTTTTCATTTTTTAAAGGACACGTGCAGAACATTTAGAGTGTATAGTAACCTTCCCTGAAATAGAAGAATCTATGTTACTTTTAAAAATTTTTACAGAATTCTGGTCAGAAAAATTCATGGAGCAAAGGCACGAGGTGCATCAATTTTCTTTTTTTTCCTGCATAGTTTGGTGTGAGAATTACCAAGGCATCTATAGTACCCACACCTGTGCTATAGTCTAACAATTTTGTTCAGAGTGTGTGCATTAGAGCATGGTGCTGTTTCTTCACTGCATAGTTGCTCATAGTTGACTAGGGTTGTCTTTTCTGTCAACTGTTAGTATTGAAAGGAAACTCCAAGTGTGGTGATATCAGGTACAATTCAACCATATTACGTACCTGGAATTGTCTCATAAAGAAGCCTTGGAAATTTTTTTTTTAAAGGATAACAGAAACAAACAAACAAACAAAAAAGCAGAAAAACTGTGTTGATGATAGGATTAAGTGGGAGAAAGTTATAAATCATGGTCATATACCACCCCTGAAAAGGTAGGTGCAAGGTCAGCTTTTATTTATCTCTGTCTTAATCCTTTGATTTTCTGGTTTCTTGGCTTAGAAAGTTTAGGCTCTGTCTTGTGGCTAAAGCAGGACAACTGAAGGTTACTCAGATTCTCTGTGGTTATGTTTCACCATTTTTGTAAATTGTTTAGATATTTATGTAACAAAGGACTCTTCAATGTTTGGGGGCTTAAGATAAAACCTATTTCCCTTTGAGAAATTAGAAAATCATTTCTATGAATCAACTCTATTAAACTTTGTTACTTAAAATCAATTTAGAATGAAAAGTGGCAGCATGTTATTTTTTAAAAAGCCCGGTTTAATTTTAAATTTTTGAAAAATTTCAGGCAGACAGAAAATATAGAAAATGTTAAATACCTTTGTACTTGCCACTCTTGCCACATTTGCTGCATACTGCAATTTCCTTTTTCAATTTCTTTTCTAAAGTTTTTATTAATTGGTGAACACATACAATTTTATGCATACATTTATACTATGTTAATATGTGTAAAGTATATAAATAACAAAATGAATATTCATACACCTACCACCCAACTTAAGAATTATACATTTCTTTTTTTTAAGAAAAAAAATAATTACTGTGACCTTGCCAGTTTACATTTCCTCTTGCCCTCTGCCACCCCCAAAAAAAGTAGTATACAAAAGGAAACTCCTAGGGTTTACATTCAGATGACTCCACTGAATTCGAAACTTTTTCCTTTGCTCTTAGAGTTAGATGGTATGAGTAATGATGTTTGCTAGGAAGAAATCTGAGGGCCTAACCATCAGATAGACCTCCCCTGTTCAGGTCTCCCATGTTACCTCTTTAGTCTTTCCAGCTTATTCCTGGGAAAGCACTCTTTTTCTATGTGTTTTAAATCTTTATTGAGTATGAGTGTTTTAGGTCCTCATCAAGTATTGGTTCATACTCTTCATACGACTTAAGAAAAATCATCCATATCTGGATCAGCACCATTCTTAGTGATATTGGTTTTAGGAGCTATGTAGGCAGAGAAATAGATTCCAGAAAAAAGAAATGGTAATCTGGTATGCAGACCTGGATTAAAAATATGGCCAAAGGTGTATTTAAAAACAAGAAATCTTCTTTCTTGGGTTGTCTTTACTGAAAGTCCAGGGACCAAGCTGAAATCATTTGCCGGTGTTGGTGGTGGCTCAGCATCAGTGTGAGGCTAAACCAGAGGGACTCTTTACTTTCATGCACAATTAAATCCAGCTGTCAGGTTTGGACAGAATAAAGCCCTCCTTTTCCTCACATAGTCTATAGGGAGGTGCTTTGTGTGGACGGGTGCTCATTTTCCAGAGTGTACAGAGCAAGGATCATCCATCATGATCAAATAGGAGTATTTCTTCTCATTCTTTTCCAGTGAGGATAGCAGTAAGAATTCTGTCCATTATCCCATTTTTGGCTGCTGTGATTGAAATTCATCTTATAAACAGAAAGAATAGTTTGCAGTTATTAAAAAAAATAAGAATTATTCAGTCTCTGTTGCCCATTTTCTCCTCTATGAATAATTTCTGTGGACAGGTAACCAGTTCAACCATCTGTCTCTGTTATAAATGCCTGTGGTTGGTCTGCCTCCTTCTGCCTTCGAGTTAAATGAAAGCTGCTTTTGCAAAAGAATGATGTAAACCAGCAAATGCTGTGGGACTGTAAGATATTTCTGTGTTATTACCTTTTCTTTTGAGGAGTATGAAGAATACATTTTTCTTTTAATTCACATACATAGATTATGCATGTATAAGAAATGTATAAGGGCTCTGATATATACATATCATTAAAACAAAACAAGCCTATCAAAAAGTGGGCAAAGGACATGAACAGAAACTTTTCGAAAGAAGACAGAATAATGGCCAACAAACATTTGAAAAAATGCTCAACATCTCTAATCATCAGGGAAATGCAAATCAAAACCACAGTGAGATATCGCTTATCTCCAGTGAGAATGGCCTTTATCAAAAAGTCCCAAAACAATAAATGTTGGCGTGGATGCGGAGAGATAGGAACATTCCTACACTTCTGGTGAGACAGCAAACTAATGCACCCTCTGTGGAAAGCAATATGGAGATACCTTAAAGCGATACACGTAGATCTACCATTTGATCCAGCAATCCCATTACTGGGTATCTACCCAAAAGAACGAAAGACACTCTATAAAAAAGACACCCACAGTCGAACATTTATAGCATCACAATTCACAATTGCAAAGATGTGGAAACAACCCAAGTGCCCATCAATACATGAGTGGATTAATAAAATGTGGTATACATATATCATGGAGTACTATTCAGCTTTAAGAAACAGTGGTGATATAGCACCTCTTGTATTTTCCTGGCTAGAGCTGGAACCCATTCTACTGAGTGAAGTATCCCAAGAATGGAAAAATAAGCACCACATGTATTCACCAGCAAATTGGTATTAACTGATCAACACCTAAGTGGATATATAGGAATAACATCAGACGTCGGGAAGATGGGAGGGGGGAGGAGGGGATGGGTATATACATACATAATGAGTGTGATGCACACCATCTGGGGGATGGACACGCTTGAAACTCTGACTCTGGGGAGGAAGAGGGGTAAAGGCGACACACGTAACTTAAACATTTGTACTCCTATAATATGCTGAAATTAAAAAAAAAATAGGAACAAAACAAAATTTCCTCAGTATTGGATAATTTGGAAAACAAAAAGAAGCCTTCAGAATTTATAATATTAGCTCATTTGATACTTCATTTAGTGAGTCTCTCTTTTTTTTTGAAACAGAGTCTTGATCTTTTTCCTGGGCTATAGTGCAGTGTCTTCATTATAACTCACTGCAACCTCAACTCCTGGGCTCAAGTGATCCTCCTGCTTCAGCCTCCACGTAGCTGGGACTATAGGTGCATGCCACCACACCTACCTAACTTTCTATTTTTTGTAGAGACAGGGTCTCACTATGTTATTAAGGCTGGTCTCAAACTCCTGGCCTTAAACGATTCTCCCGCCTTGACCTCCCAAAGTGCTAGGATTACAGGCTTGAGCCACTTGCTCAGCACTAGATCCATAAATGTTCACTTTTAGCCGATGTTTAGCAGATTGTTTGCTTGTTTCAAGGTAGTCTCTAAATCTAATTAGGAAAAATGAAATTTAGGAAGCATATCAGCTCTAGATTTGGATACAGTGACTTGGGCATACTATTGTCCCCTCCTATATTAGTTCAGGGGTGAGTTTTATGCCATAAAACTAACCAGTCAACCACACATCCATCCACATACCCACTGAACTACCCAACCACCATTTGGGTTATATCTGCACATCACACATAATGTCCTTGCAAAAGTTTATCCAGCACTCATACAAGTGTAATTCATTTTAACCTTTAGGATTGATGCAAAATACTAATGGTTGTTTGTTGAAATATATCAGGTGACTACTTTAAAGAATTACACAATCCCAAACAGGATGGTGAATCCACATTAGATGGAATTCCATTTTAAGAATTTTGTTCTGCATTATTGAAACTGGTAGACATTAGAGAGAATGATAAGTATAATAACAAAACTTACAAGAAATATTTGTGAATGTTTCCTGATTTTAGTTACAATGATGGGCTCTTTTTATTCTCTTATTTGATTTTTATAACAATCTTTTAAGTAGATATCATTACTCAAGCAAGTAGATATTATTATCAACCCCTTTTATAACAGTGAAAGAAACTGAGATATTAAGAATTGAGGTTTCTGGCCCACAAGGCACAAAGCTAGGAAGTAGGAGGCTGGAATCTGAATCCAGGTTGTCTATTAGAAGCCCCTTGTCTTACCTTAACCTCTCTGTCATATGGAATTTTGTGCTGTGGCACAGAATTCAACTGTGACCTTACCATCTTCCCAGACTGGTATCAAAGTCCAGAGAAGGGCTAGATGGCCAGGAACTCTGGGCATGGCAGTGCTGGTTGCTATAAGCGGATACTTGGCAATCAGCATCGCACAGATGGTACACAACCCACACATCTCTATTTATGTAGCGGCCCCAAGTGTTTGTGTTAACAAGTTTGGGAGATAATAAAAGAAGTTGTGTTTGTTCTTTCTTTGTAAGTCTGAAATTAATTTTTAGCATAAATTTAAAAGGGGAATTTGTAAATTCACTAGACACTGAGAGACTGGTGATCCAAGAAAACATTTGTCTGTTGGGTTTAAAAACATGCTGTACAAAAAGTAGTTGTTTTTTATTTTGCCCACTTGGTGGTGCTTTGGTCTCACAGGTTGATTTAATGGGCTGGATTTTTTTTTATTTATTTTTTTTCCCTTTTCCCATCTAGATTTGGTCTGGGAAAAAGCCCAATTCAAGGCTGATTAAGAGGACTGTGCCAGTTGGGTTGTTCAATTTGGGTTTTCTCCATCATTATCCCTGTTTATAACCAAGATAATTAAACCCATTTGAAAATTTTCTACACTTCTTTTTCAACTTGTAATAAGTTATATTCACTCATTTTGGAAAAAAGGATCAGCAGTTGGAAGAAGCTAAGTTATCTCATCTGCATAGCATCTCAACAGGCAGCAATTGTAATAAGTCCTTCTGCAGAGTGGGGCAAATCATGGGAAGTGACTAAACCCATGTTCAACTGAGTTCCTCATTTGGGTGTCCATATTAAGCACACTGGCTACTAAGATTATCTGGGATTTGTACACAGCCCGACAAGATTTTCTTCTCTACATCTTATTATCAGTGGCAACGAAAAAAGGGGGCAATGATTCAAACACAGTGAAATGCAGGAAGACTGGGGTCAGAAGGAAGCAGTTAGATGGGAGAATACATACAGTTAGTCCAAATTCAATAAAACTAATCAGTCTTTCTACCTTTATATACTGAATTGATCCATTTCCATTACCATGCAAGGACTTTTTTTGTTGACTTGTCAACTGATAAACCATTCCTGTTATCAAGGAGTAATTTTCTGAGCTAAGACTACAACACTGGATAGTAGTGAGTGATATAAACAGAAAAGTTCCTAAAATAGCTTAGCTATGAAATAATATTCATTTATCCACCTACTTCTGAATGTCTACCGTGTGCTACTATGAGCTGAGCAGGGTACACGGTGAGTGAAATATACGTGCAATCCCTCAAGGGGCACCTACAGTCTAAAAGGGTAAGAGGTGGCGTAATGATAGCATGTCCAAGGTACTAAAGGAGGTGGAGTAGCCTGGGAGAATGCTGAATGGCCGTGTAATTAAGACGGAACAACTAATATCACAGAGGCAAACTGAGTCTGGAAGGAGACTAGACTGGAAAAAGAAGAAAGGAGAGGGATAGGCAAAGGCAGTATAATGTGAAAAAATTTGAGCCCCATTATGAGTGTGGAGCATGATGACATCCGTGTGGGAAGGAGGTGGAACTTGGGGACAGAGGTAGAGGCCAGAATTGGGTACTTGGTGGGTACTAAGTTAAGTGCGAGCAATTTCTCTTAAAGCTGTAGGAGAGACTTTGCAGAAGGCTCTCACTTGCTCTCCATGTAACCCTATAAAAAGGTGTATCATTCATCCCCACATTACAGAAGGCACAGGACGCTCCAAGAGAGCAGGTGTGCTGCCCCAGGAGACCATCTGGATCCAGACAATGCAGATTGACCGTCTATTACGGTCTTCCTCTCGTGGGAATTTTAGATCTTGACTCCCCTTCTGGAGCTTTCCAGGCTACTGAAGAATTGATTATGCAAGAACAGATGAGCTCCTTGGCTTAATTATTTAAGGATTTCTTGCTATTTTCAACATTTCCCCCTTGCGAAACTGTGGACAGAGAGGCCTTGGAAGGGTTTAACTATGCCTATATTCATTTAACTGTTGCTAAGCACAGTTCCTTCAGCATTTTTCAAGCAGAAATCCATAGTGATGTTTTTTGACACTGATTCTGACTCTTGCATTCTCTGCCTGTCTTACTGTATTTGAAGGTGATCAGGAAACACAGGGTGTATGAGTGTGTATGGGAAAGAGGAGGGATGGGGGTGAAGATTTAGCTCAGGGACTTTTCAGCTTTGCCTTCATGAAATTCACTTAATAAGAGTATGTATAGTCAAATTTCCAGCAAGTCAGAAAGGGTTTCTGAATTGTTTTAAAGCCCATCACTGCTTGTGACTTCTTCCCAAATTAAAATGTTACTTTAAAGGAGGTCAAAAATGTCTTTATTACATGAATACAATAATGGCTTACCAAAAACTCCTTAGATTGTAGCCACTTTGAATTTGTTCTATTCTTGGTGCATCTCTCTCTGATGTTTTGTTTTGTTTTGTTTGTGTTTTGTTGGGTTGGCAGGATTAAAAGTAGACCCGTTTTATGCCTACTTCTATGTGTACCAAAACTACTTATACAATGTTGGTATTCAGTACCTGCTAAAACAAAAACAAAATCCCAGTAACAGCCCACTTCACTTTCTGTGGGTAGGCAGTGTTCTCAAAGGGATTATTAACTTCTTCCAAAGATGCTTTTGTCTTTAAAATGCTGAATGCATTTCTATTCACTTTAGATTTTTCCAACCACCTTGTTGATTATAAAATGCTAAATCAGGGTCTTCGTTAAACTGACTGCCATCCCTTTAATAATTTAGTTATAGAATTTACCTATTTTTTTAAATTAACACTTTCTTGATCATCAAACCCATGACTATCTGTAAGTAATCACCTTTCTAAAGTGAATGTTGGTTTTAATGCATTCATTCATTCATAACTATTATTTTTATAATAGTTATAAGATTCATTTGTTTGTTCATCAATTAGTTATAAAATGCCTACTGTGTGGTAGGTGCGATATTTGATGCTAGAGATAAAATAGGAAACAAGACAAAAATTGTGCCTGCTCTCATGAGATTTATAAGACCTTGACATCTCAAAGGCCATTGCATCAAAAGTTCCTCTCCAAGACCTTGTATGAAAATACATTTTGTCAGAATCGGTGGTGGCCACCATCTAAAATGGGCTGAGAAGTGAGGATCTCCGTATGGCAAAGGGTTGCTGGACTGTTGCCACCACCACGCCAGCTGCAAGAGACACTGCTCTCACCTCTGCTGCCCTGATGCTAGTGTGGGCAATAGATCTTTTCCTCAATTCTGCAAACTACGGCCGAGACCGGTGGCAGTGTTGAAGACTCCTCTGACAGATTAGGAATCATGGAAGGAAGCGGGGAAGCATGTGGGCTACTAGCTATGGCTACTCAGAGAGGTAGCCCATGGGTCTTAGTTGTCCTTCATGGGGTCCCTAGAAGGCTTCCTCCCAGTGAGAGCTAGCCTTGCCTTCAGATCTGTATGCATGACTGGGATTCTGAGCCCAAAACAAAGAGAGCAAAGCCCAGAGAAGGACTTTCCTCTCTCCATTCAAAGGCCCACATCCCTAGACTTTAATTTCTATCCTAAGTTCTGACTCATCCCAAGAAGCTTGGCACTTGGAATTATGACAGCGAGATTCTGTCTTCTACCCAAAGGAGTGCAACCTTGCCCTGTGATGTTGGCTGCAAGAGTATATTTAAGCACAGTAATCCAACATTGGTAAATGACAACCTCCAGCAGGAAGACGTTTTCTTATGGTTCTCTTGGATTCCCTGGGCAGGATATAAATTCTGTCTGACCTCAAGAGTTCTGGCCTCTCTAGTGTGAGTGGCTGCCCTATCCATCCTCAAAATCTCATTGACTCTCTACTCATTTTCCTTAAAGAGCACTCTCAAGCATCTCCCCAGTGTGTAGGGAGGGACAGGTCTGAAAGGGCAGTCCTCCTTGGCTGCCAGTGATTTCCCAAAGCACATGCATCTCTCTCCTTCTCACCTTGCCCATGTCCCCTTGTGCCCTTTCTCTTCTCTTTCTGCCTGATGCAGCAGCCACAAGGCAAAGGAGCTTTCTGTGCAGTGGCAGGACCTGAACACAAGCAGCTTTGTGCAGTGGGGAAGAAATCTCTGTGTTACCACACACCTCGGACCTCTGACTCCACACAGGTTCACTTCTTTATTATACACCTGGGACAACTTTATCCACACCTCTGACTCAATCTGATTTTGTTTTGGTTTAGATTTCCTTCTCCTTAAAATCTACCTTGGGTCCTAGGTCCTTTTTTTTTTGCCAATGGTGTCTTCTCTAGGCTCAAAAAAGAATCTTGTACAAGGGAAATAGTTTTAGATTTAGGAAACCACTTAAAAGAGACAGTTCAACAAATATTTTTGTCTACTTATTTTATGACAAAAATGTGCTAGATGCAAGGGCTAGCACAGTGAAAAGGATAGTCATAGTATCAGCTCTAGTAGAGCCTGCAATCTGGTGGAGATTGCAGACATTAAATAAATAGCTGCAAGAGTGATGAATGATGCAAAAGAAGAGATTCAAGGTGCTATAGGTACAGTGGAAGGATTTAACCCCATCTGGGATATTGGGGGAGTTATGTTTAACTCTGCCATTGTCTAATCGAATGACCCTGAGCAAATGATTTAATCTATAATTAGTAGCATTTCTTCCTACCCTCCTAACCCTCCCTACTTTAGCCAAGGCTCCTGTGTCTATGAACTATAATGGCAAGGGAGGATGCTGTCTATAGCAGTAAGCCTGACTGAAGAGAGCAAACACAGGAGCAAGTGATACAGGAGGCATAGAATTGACTCCAGAGCATCAGGCCCATTTGGAGTAGAGAATGAGGCTTTTGAGCAGACAGTAACCCCATGATAGACATTCCCTCTGTCTTGTTCATTATTATAGACCTAGCATTTAACACACTCACCCTCAAATACTGGTGGAATTAATGGAATGCTGACCACTCTCACAACTTGCTCATCTCTTAAGGTTAGTGTTGAGCACTTCTGGGAATATAGACACGAATTAGGTGGATCAGATGACTGCTGGCCCCCTACTGCCGATCACCCCATGGACCACCAGGTGTGTTCTCATCCACCTCCTTCTGCAAGAACTTCTCCAGCCCTGCCAAGCATCCGGTCCTGTTCATGATACTGTGGGGCTCCAGCAAAATACAAGCTAGCTCCACCCACTGAGAAGGACTCATCCTGGATGGAAGTTGTCCTGCCTCACTGTCCCCTCCCTCACAGTTTTCCATCTCTCCCCTTCCCTGCTCTCCCCATACCATTGTCTGCTTTCCATCTTGGATCCCACCATGGGGCACAGATTCTGCTAGTCCTGCCGGCAGGCTTTGAAGTTAGGAGTATTACTCGGGGGGCTTGGAGGGGAGATGGGAAAAGTCACTCTGGATAAGACATGTTCAGGTCCCACATAGAACTAAGGTCAACCACAGTACTCCAAGGGTTACTGAAACAAATGATTGCAGAGGTTGCGGTAGCTTAGGTGTTCTGTACCATGTGTATGATGAGGGAGATGACATTTGCGTGGAAGGTTCTCTGTTAGCAGTGGGCAAAGACTGGGCATTAAGTGATGGTCTACAGAGAGAGGATGTAAGGAACTGAAACTTCTTTCCACAGAAGCACCTGAAAACCAGTCTGTGGGCATTTCCTCTCAATATCTGGTAAAACTAGTTTGGCACCACACACAGAATATCTGTGTATATTCTTCTATGGCAAAGAACAGAGAAAACAACCAGGAAACAAAGGGAACCCTTAGATGACCCTATAGTAGTCATCTCTCACAGGGAAAGGGTAAAGAGAGAAAGTTAGAAATAAAACAAAAGCAATAAGAAGAAAAACCACAAGGAATCTTGGATAGGAGAACTGGCTTTCTCTGACACCACTACTTTCCCTCACCACTTCATAACCATCTCTGTGTGCATCAAAGGACATGATTTCTCCAGCTTCTGGGATCCTGGAAGGCTTCATCTGCATCCCTCTGACAATAATTTTACCATTAGAATCTTTTTATACTAATTCATTTTATAGCTGTAGGATTATAGGCTCTTCTGGCCAGTGTTTTATTCATCTTCCTATCTCTCACTCTCTTTATAGAGAGTAGGCCCCTAATAAACGGATGCAGAATAAGTAAGTGAATCAATAATTAATATGTAGTAAATAAACTCATCCTGACTTCTCTAATTTTTCCCCTCTTTCCTGTCTTAGGTTTTTAAAAGAAGTATAATAAACCTGTTGCTATTGTCTCACTATTTGCCTCCAAGAGAATAAATTGTCTTTTTAAGAATAAAAATTATCTTTCTCTAAATCGATAGCGAACAAAAAAATATCCAGGTGCTTCCAGGCTACTGAGCATTCCTGCCCTGACTCTCAGGAATTATAGCTGCTGATCAGACATCTGTTTTCCCATCTTTTCTCCACTTATCAAAGTCTTATTTATCCTTCAAGACTAGTTTAATTTTTATCTCCTCACTCAGTAAAGGCTTTCTCTGCTTATCAGAGCTGGAAATAATACTTTTCTTTTCTGATTTTTGTTACGACTCATTGCTGCTCACATTCATTCAGCACAGATGTCGTAGGGGAAGCACTTTGGAGGGAATAGCCCTGATGCAAGTGTGACCTTTGCTACTCAGTGGCTGTCAGTGACCCTTTGACCTGAGTTTTCTTATGGTGATGATAAGCTCTTGTGATGAGATGTCTGTTCTAGAGGATGAGATGCCTGTTCCAATACCTGGTACTTACTGAGGGCTTAATTATAGGCAACTGCTCATATTATTTGCACATATCTCACTCTCTTGATGGTGAATTCAAGGATTATATATCTTTTCAAATAAACTATCATCTGACTTACCTGCTTTCAGTGGGACAGATGGGTAGTCCGTAAGTTAATAACCATGCATCACGTAATGAAAGATAGTGGTAAATGCTGTGAAGACAAGTAAAGCAGGGTAAGGAGAGCAAGACCAGGACCAGGCGTAATGTCGTTGAGGAAGATTTGTGTGGGAGGAAGGGACATTTGAGTAGCGTTGAAGTGAGATGAGGGAGAGACGCATGCCTGTGCTTGGGAGGAAGCAGTGCCTCTGATGGATACAGGCAAGGAAGCCCAGAAAGGTGTAGAAGAGTCAGAGAATCCCAGCGACACAGAGGCCAGTGGAGTAGAGTTTTACAAAGAGGGAGAGGAAAGTGATCCTCGGTGTCAAATGCACTGACAGGGCTGAGAAGACAACTGCGGAGAAGGCATCCTGGGTCTGGCAGGTGAGGGGTCACCTTAGTAAGGGACAAGACCAGCGTCAGTGGAGCGGTGAGAGCAGCAGACTGGGACGTCCTGGGAGAAGCAATGAGAGAAGGCAAGTCTGGGCTGTAACCAGAGGGTGAAATGGGTTAAAAGGGGGATTGTAGTATAAACTGAAAGACTTCAATATACATCTAGGCTGATGGAAAAGACAGAAGTTGAAAATTTAGGGAAGAGATAATAACTAATGGAGCATAGTCTTGAGAAGGCAGGAGCTGATGAGAGCAAAGGCGGGTGGATGGTTCGGTCTTTTTTTTTTTTTTTTCTTTCATCACAGATATTTTTATTTCAAAATATTAAGGGAGTACAAATGTTTTTGTTGCATGGCTTGAGTCTGGGCTATAAATATGCCTGCTAGGTGGGTTTTTTGCCCCTCCCTTCCTCGCCTCTGCCTGATTTCCGATGACTTTAACTTCCTTCTGTGCCCTTGTGTGCCCATCAGTTAGTTGCAATTTATTATTTTATCAAAAAGAAGGTTTGGTCTTAAAAAGAGGAATACCGCATGCAGGGCTTAGAGGGAAAGATTGATATGGATGAGGCTGGGGTGGCTTCCAGGTCCCTAGTGGAACGTAATGCAGATTTCCTGCTGAGATTGAGGATGTAGGATGTTGAGCGTGAGCAGAGGGTGGAGGTTTGAGTTAGCGTCAATAGGAGATGAGACCCACCAAGGAACATTTAAAAACAACACAGTTTGTTCTTTGTGATATTGAGTGAAATAAGCCATTTATTCCATTTAGTACACAAAGGTGTCTTCATAGAAACAACCCCAACTACATTGTCCATATTGCACAGTTTTCTGTGTGAAATGAGCCAACCTCTGTTTTTAAAAGAGGCACTCTGCCTATGCACACATCTCTCTCTCTCTCTCTCTCTCCCCCTCCCTCTCTCCCTCTCTCCCTCTCTCCCTCTCTCTCTCTCTCTCTCACACACACACACACCCCACTTTACACCCTTGCCAATTCATAACCAATCTGAATGTAATGGCGAATACTCTTTAACTTCTTCTCAATTCTGGAATGAGTGTCGTTATTTTTCTTTCAATATTAAGTTTTCAATTTAGGTATGTGATGTTTACATGGTACTATTTAACAGTGCAAAGTTTAGATTCAGGTGATACCACAGTGCATCTTAATTCTAGCCACAGAATGTGGTTGGTAACTTGTATAGACATGTGCTCACCATGATCCGGGGACATGCTGGACACTCGCTAACTATGTTATGCCATTGAAAATCCCTACAGCCGCGCTTTAAGTTGACGTATGGGGAAACTGAAGTTCAGGGATATTAAAGAATTTGTTCAGGGTCATGTGCAGCTTGTGAAAGTTAATTTTGAGGTTGCAAGTGCAGGTTCAGGGCCCTGCAGCTACAGCAAGGGCTGAAGAACAATACTCTTTAGTTCTGATCCTGAAGATGCTCTTCAGCTCATGCTGGCTTGAATTTCCTGTGCAGTGGAGGGAGGGGAGAAAGTGCATTTTAATAAGCTTCAATTAAATTAATTTCATTTTTACTCCTTTTGATGTATGGTCTCTTCAAAAAATCCAATTCTGCTGATGTTTATTAAGTGCCTCTATTCACTTGGAAAGTGCCAGGCACTTCAGGGGATCTATAGATGAGCACGATTCAGCCCTGCTTCAAGAGCTTACAATCTAGTGGAGAGGATGGGAGTGTGCAATTTGCTCTAATGCTAGATTGAATGTGATAAGCACCATGAGAAGTGGCACAAACAATGGGTTCTTAATTCAGAAATGCAAGGTTATATGAATAATTAGAAAATTGGCCCAGGAGTGCCTAAACGCCAGAAGCATCACACAATGGAGCTCTTATAAAGGGTTCTTTATTTTAAATATGATCATCCATTTGTTCGCCTCCATGCCATATAATGAGTGAAGAATGTACTGAGGGTGATGGCATCAGCTGCCAGCCCGATTTGTGCCATAGACATGGATGATTCAAGACTGGAGAAGCAAGGCAGTAAGGTTACAATAATCCCAGCAGTGGTGATGACCTGCAGCGGTTCTTGGATCTTTGTGTGTTTGGGCAGGCAACAGCTATTCGAGACATTGAACTGCAGTTGTACAAAAACATATGTTTTGTGAAGTTGTTGGTTTTTATTCTTTTAGGGTGTCTTTTTGGAGTTAAGGAACTTGAATTCCAGAAATACTATGAACCTAGAGTAGAGCAAGTTCTACATATCCTGGCTAAATGATCTTTTAATACATTTTTGAGGGGATTTAAAAGTAGGACAATAGACACTACCATGTAATTTCTCATTGGATTTACTGCTAGCTTTTGGAAGAAAGGAATCAGCGCTAAAGAACATGAGCTAGCTAGTACAATGTACCCTGTGCAAATGGAAATTTATTAAATGGTTCCCGGTTTTTCTCTTATTGGTCACTTGCACGTGTTAGGTTCTGTAATAGTCACTTCCAAAATACACAGCTGAAATAAACATTGCTTCTGTCTTCTAAGATTTTATATTTAAAGTTTTGGGGGAATGATCCATTGATAGGTTGGGAATAAGATTTCTAGTGCTATATTTTTGGGAACACACACCTAACTACTAAAGACATCATTTCATAACTTTTGCAATACCTCATGCTATTCTCTACCACCATGTGGATGCTCGTCTCCATTTTCATCTGAATGCCCTTGCCTTTTCTTTGCCACAGTCTCCTGTTGGGGTCGGTCTGTGCCTCTCTGATGGATTGGCTGCGGCAGTATTTGGCGTTGCTTTGATGAGGGGATGGATGCTTCTCTCTCTCCTCTCCGGCTGCTCGGGGCCAAAATACAGAAGTACTGGTTAGAAGGTGATTAGTTTTCTCTAATGGCGCTGTGCATTGCAAACAGGGTTTCAGCCACCATGTCTTCCTTAGCCTTAATCAGATCCTACATTACCTCAGATTAGGTAATCAGTTATTTACGATAGAGCAGAGGGTAGAGGCCTTTTGAGCAAGTGTCAAGTACATAAAGTCCACTTGGAAAGGGAAAATAGTGGGGTCCCAGGTGCCAAGAATCAATAGGGACAGAATTAGAGCTGGCCTGTGTTTCTGGGCAAGTCTTCTGCTAAGTACTCGGTTGATGGAGAGCAGTAGGTGGCTCTGCCGTCATTGGGATGGACACGCAGTCACAGCTCTTTTGCCATTGTTTGTTTCCTGGGTGACATCCTCTGACTTGAGGGATGGAAGCTATTTGGGAAATGTTTTCTGAAAGTAAAGGATGGATTTTTAGAATCTCTGGACATAGGTGTTTTTATTTAAACAAATGTTTAAAACTTACTCTATGCCCAGTTATATTCAGGGTAGTGGGGATTGTGGGAGAGGCAGATAATAAGCAAATAAACTTACAAAATATAATGAAATAGAAACATTTTCTGAAGAAAAATAGAGCAGGCAAGGAGATAAAGAGGGGGCCAAGGTGTGGTCAGGGAAGCCTTCACCAAGGAGGAAGAGACACTTGTGTAGGGATTAGGTGAAGGCAGGGGATGCCTGTGGTTATGAGAGGGGCCTTCTGGGCAGAAGGGACAATCGGCCCATGCAAAATCCATACTTCAAGTGGCCCGTGCTCCTTTTATTTATTTTGCATTTTAGCACTCACCAGGAATCATTCAGTGTGTTCAAGTAACGTTAAATGAACTGAAGTAGGTAAATCACTAAAACAGTGTCCTGCTTGTTATTGGTATTCAAAATAATGTGAGCTGCTGCATCTCCATTTGCAACTCAAGGAAATGACTTGAGATTCTTTCCTACATACAGAGGGTTGCTGCCATGTACTATCTAGACACCATATCCTCCTATAATTTCAAACAGTCACTGGGAAACATCTTCTTCTCTTTTTGTCCCCTTCCCCCATCCCTTCCTCTTTCTTGTCCTCTCTCCTGAAACACACGTGCCTCAAATTCATGATGTTAAATAAATGAAACGTAACCCACAGATCACAGAGTGAATGGCTTATGACTCTGTGACAATGTCATATCACATCAACATATTCTGCGCCATAATCTTTAAACACACACACGCGCGTGCATGTGCCCACACAGCAGTGAGAACATCTCAGTTAGGTATTGGAGTGGAGCAAAATCAGAAAGGGCCAAGTTTTCTGGGTAGCTGAGACTTTTGGAGCACCTGGCAGTTCAGAGCATCATTTTATTATGAGGGTGTTGGTCATTCTTACTAAGATTTGTAGAGATGCGCACGCTAATGAAGGCTTCTCAGGGGTCAGTAATACACTGTAATCTGTATAATATTGTAACTATCTCCAAAGCTGTCCTTATGATGTTTGGAGTCCTAATATCAGTGTTCTGCTAGTTTCTCAAAAATATGAGAAAATCATACTCATCAGCAAAATCTTGCTTTTACAGAGAAGGTACCTCATTTCTTTTCTCTACTTGCTGATAACAGTAGCACTAATTGAAAGTATTTATTGAGCGGTTATTAAATATGTCATCTCTAATACAACAGTCCAAAGAGATAGGCCTAAGCCTCTCTACTTTATAGATGAGATATGAAGAGGTATAGAGTCCCACAGTATAAATGGAGAGCTGGGATGGCCCCTGAATCTCAGTGTCTGTAACGCCAGTTCTCCTCTCACACTATTTGTTATTTCTTAAAACATTTCACCATTCTCTTCCCCGTGAGATTTTTATCATCCTTCTCTATTATTCCTGTTCTTTACCTCCTTAAGTCCTTCTTAGCAAAGTCTTTGTAATCTATTCATTAGTTTCCAACTCTACTCCTTTCTTCTCAGAGTCTATATCCTTTTATATCTAGATTGTTGTACTTCTCTGTTGGTCTTCCCGCCTGCAATTGCTCCCATATCAGCCAGTCTTATGCACTGCTATTGGATTTATTGCCTAAAATACCACTTTGACACATTCCTACCATCTTACCGTTAGAGACCCTTCAGTGTTCTCAGGCTCTGAACACTGGTTTCACAGCCCTGTAGAATCTACCCCACCTTGTTTATCCTACCTTATTATAGCTATGCAGCTCAGTTCACTATTCCTAAAACACTCTGGGTGTGTTTTCTTAAAACCCTGTCTCACACTGTATGCCCTACTGAAAGAGCTTTCCCTATTCCCTTACTTTCTAAAAGAGCAGATCAATTCTCCCCTCCTCCATGAAATTTATCCTCCCTTCTCCTGGCATATTGATCTTTCTCTTCTTGAGCACTTTCCCTAAACTCAAAAGGTCTATAAAATGCTCCTTTTTATATAGTCTTTAAATAGAAACTATTTATTTTACAGAAGATGCCCCTTACTGAGGTTGGATTATTTTCTTTGGTGATTGGTGACTGTGTTCAGCTGCAACTAACAGAAAACACGACTAACATTGGCTTAACTAGTTAGAGGCTGATGGTCTTAAGTAACAAGAAGTCTAGAAGTGTGCAGTCCAGGGTGATACAGCTGCTCATCTGTGCCATTTGGGAACCACACTCTTTCTGTCTTTTTGCTTCATCATCTTTGATGTATATGCTTTCAGCCTCCTGTTTATCGCCTCTTAGTCACAGGATAGCTTCTGCACCTCCAGGCAGGAGGAATGGAACAGCAGAAATCCAGGTATGTCACATTGGTCAGCATTGGTCCCAATCGTATAACATGCCACCCCTAGCTGCAAGGGAAGCTAGGAAGTTGAATTCGGGCTTTTAAGCTTCTACAGGGGAAATAGGACTAGAAAAATGTGGTCAATAATTAATCATAAGTGAACCAGCCTATAGTATCAGTCACAGCAAAGCTTAATGAATAAGTCTTTACATGCATATATTGCTTCATTTTGTTGTTGTTAGGAGAGACATTGGAGTGAAAAAAGGAAATGTAAGTAGTGTGTCATGTTGGCTGATTGTCTAGTATTGGCACTGTCTCCTTGTGGCCACGTGGGGTTGAGTAAGTTACATATTTTCCTGAGATGGATTTCCTCATCTAAACACTTGGCTTAATAATAACCCTGTCTGGTAGAGTTATTGTGATGATTAAAAGAGGTGAAGCCCACAGCCTATTATGTGGCACATAGAAAGTACTCAGTGAAAGTCAGTTATTTTTTCCTCTTCCATTTGAGGCCCAGGTTGGTATAGGGAAAATTCTAAAGACAATAAAACAAACAAACAAACACACAAAATCCAAGAAGAATTGAATAAAGGAAGACAATATCTCTTACCAGCTAGTCCTATAAGCTCTTTTCAGTAGGGAAAAATATCACCCCAGTAACGGAACTGCAGAAGTGTTTGAGATTTATTTATCATGTAATTGAGTGGAAAGGAAATCTTCTCTGAATGTGTGTGAAGGTGTTGACCCGTGGATACTGAGGTATGTGAAAATAACTCACACGTCTCAGGTATTTAATGAGGATCAATAACAATTTGTGGGCCTATCAGCTCTGCAGTCCCATCACCTCAAATCACACGCAGGAACCCTTGCTTCTGGAGACTGACACTTGGTGGGAGAGGATGGCAAAGTGATATCCAATTAGCAAGATCTGCATAAGAGGCACACGTGCAAGAATCATGCATGATCCCCGGAAAAAAATATATATAAATAAATATATATCGCAGAGCACATTGTTAGCCCACCCACCTCCTAAGAGCAGAAAAAAAAATTCCATGTACTTTATTGTAGTGTTTAAAAAAATCTTGTTGGCACAGGCGCCTATATCTGTGGATTTTTTAACTGAACGCTTTACTTACACGTGTATTTATTTGGAATGTGTTAGAAAGCCATAGATTCTTCTTTTTCTTTTGATAAAAAGAAAAGCAAAACCCTGCCAGATGTTGGGAGGAATAGCAACCAAGTGATTCAATCGGAATTCTCCTATGGGGACACGGACTCTCTCGGTCAATGTCACAGAATGAAACAGTCTCAGATTCACCCAGCAGTGAGTTATTCCATCTGGTTGTCGCAATTAGGAGGTGAAGATGACGGGAAGTTAAATGACTGTCTTTATGAAACGAAGCAAAACAGAAAAGAGAACAGCTGGAGGACTGGGTGGCTCGGGGACGTAGGATTGGATCTAGAAAAAAGACTGTAACTTCCAATTGCTGGTTACAGTGCCAGCACAGGTTAATATGAATTGAAGGTTGCTGCTGTGTAATAGCAGCGAGCTGTCACTTGCCTGAAATATGGCTATGCATATACAGTAAAGTCTGGGTTTAGGTGTCTAGAATGTAATGTCCTCTTTAGTCAAGGGCCAAGCCACCAGATTAACTACATAGATAAGGAGTAGGGCGTGAGAATCCCAGGGTCATAGAACTTTAGCTCTGGAAGGGACGTTGCTGCCAAGTTCAGAGTCTGTGAATTCTCTCAAGTGTTATGTGTCATTTCTTTGCATGTTTTATATTCTAAGAAAGAAGAAGCATAGCTTTTATCAAATACAAAGCAAGATATGGATCTACCAGTCTTCTCTTACACTCTCTCCCCCTACAAGGTATTAAGTATTTGATTTAGATGTTATCTTTGAGTTGCTTAGAGTAGAACAAAAGTTTTTGGCTTACCACTTATTACCTGTGTGGCCTTGGGCAAGTAATTTAACCTCTGTAAATCTTGTTTTTCTAATTTATGCTATGGGCAGGATAACATTATCAATCTCATAGAGTTTTTATAAAGAAAATTTGAGATAATATATGTACAATTTTTACTATAGCATACACTAAATGGCTAATAAATGTTGGCTCTTATTATGTTGAGGTGTATTTGAAGTAAATGGTAGAAACAGGGCCAGAACTCTGATACCTAATTTACTACTGTGGCCATTGGAAACTATTAATATGATAACCCTTCCTCTCTTCTTATTTGTTATACCCTTCACATTTTGGCAGAGCTAGGCAGGAAACATAAGGAACTGAAATCAAATGATTACTTTTACCACCACATGGCCAAATAGTCTGCATTTGCATTTTGGAGCTCTTCTTCAATATTCTTTCATATCTTATCTAAACTGGAGTCTGGAAAGTGAAATCACAAAGTGCAAGGAGGTCCCACTTTGGCTTTGCAATTTCTTCCACCTACCTTGCCCAAGAAAAAACTGTGAGCAAGGTTAGAAGTCTGACTCCTCATTAGCAAGGGGAAGTCTTTTTTTTTGAGCAACTCTTCTGTTGAATAGATAAAGTAGATCAAACAAAAGGGATGACAGATTAGAAACTGTCTGGTGGCTAATGTACTGTTTACTGCAGTATAAATGACTAGTGTTTGGGAAATGACGGATGAGAAAAAACACAAGTATGGACATAAATGATTTCCAGGTTTCTACAGTGGAGGAGAGTCATGGTTGGCTGGGATATTGATGGGGGAGGGTAAAGCCATTGGTGGGAGTTTCAGGGGAATTAGAAGAGCATGGAGAGGACCTTTCAATTAATCCATTGATCCAGAAACTGGATCCAGAGCCTTTGTGCCACGTACAGAAGCTATCGTGAAGGGGTCCAGTTCTCTCGCTGTTTTCTCACTGCCTGATCTGCTCCAAATGTAACTCTCGTTCCAGTCCAAGAGCAGTGATCTCCCCAGAGAGAAAGCACAGGTGTAGCCATGGGGCTGTGCTCTGCCAAGCTGGGATATCCCTACAAGAAGATGACATAGGAAAAATCAATAAAAGAGAGAAAGGTAGGGAAAAAGAAAAATAAAGGCAAGGAAAGGAAAGGAAGGAAAGAGGGAGGGAGTCTGGTATGTCAGTTAATCTACATCTGACATATTTGAGTTGAATTTGTTATGGTCTCTAACTTGCCCCAGGAGATCATAAGAAATCTCCAACTAACTTGTAGCCATTGTAATGAGCTAGCATCTGTGTTTGCTTAGTTTTCAGTAATAATAATGGCTATGATGATATAAAGCAGGCTGCCAGACTTATTATTTGCAAACATATCATCATTGTAACTGGTATTTGCTTTTTGCTTTGCCAGAGGTTTCATGTTCATGCATTCATTCATTTCTCCAGCAAATATTAATTGAACATTGATTGTGTGCCAGTTCTAGTTTCTTGGGATACCTTACTGGGAAGACAAAAATACCTGCCTTTATGGAATTTGCATGCAAATTGGAGAAAACAGACACTGTACATGATAGCATATCAAATGATGTAAAGCCATGATAGATGACCCAAAGGCTACTAAATCAGTGCACGTGGATAGAGAGTGGTAGAAGGGAAGCATGCCTCCCTGCTATTTTTGATAAGATGTTTGGGCAGGCATCTCTGAGGAGGTGACTTTCAAGGATAGCCTTGAACAGAGAGAATGATCGATTTATGGTGACATCTGGGGAGGAGATGTCACTCTGAAGACAACAGCAAGTGCAAAGGTCCTGAGGTGAGAGTGATAAGCTAGAGAGATGTTGAGACCAGTGCATCTGGAGAGAAGGAAGCAAGCGGGAGAAGAGGAAATGAGGACTGAGGGACAGCCAGGATTAGACAACACATGACTTTTGGGATAGTAGACTATTGGAGTGTTTCAAAAAAGAAAGTAAAATAATGATATTATTTTAAAGTATAGTTCTGGCTGTGGTGTGGGAAATAGAGGTTGGGGAAAGGGAGAAGGAGGGAGACCAGTTTGAAGGGGAATAGAGCAGCCAGGCTAGAGATGCTGGTGACTTGGACTAAGATGGTAGTTTTAGATTTGGGGTACATATTTGAAGGCAGATCAGATAGAATTTGTTTATGGATTGCATGTGAGGAGTGAGAGAAATAGAATTTATATGTCTTTATATTTTAAAAATATTTGTGCAAGTTCAGTTCTTGAGTCTTGCTTAGTTATTTCATGAACTTTTCTTATTAAACTTTGGGGCAATCATATTAAATAATAAATTGAATTAAATGAAATGGTAACTATCCAGAGATCACAAAAGGGCCCTTTTGTCAATGAAATTCAGTCTACAAACATGCTATATTTGGCTCACAGTGTTTAAATCTTTGAGCCAATATTTGAAAATCTAGATATCTGATTGCTTTTGGAAAATTATACAATTTGAAGTAAAAACAGGCATTCCAGTAAAAGGCAATCTGCTGGAACTGAATAGCAGCTGCTGTCTTTAGAGGGGGCAATTCTTCAATTCCTCCTTGTTAGAACCTGAGCTTATTTCCCCACCTCTGTTTCCTGAATGACCCTGATGGCATTTCTGTTCCCTACCCGTCTTTCCCCACCCCTATATCATTAGTCTTTAGAGAGGGAGATTAGAGATAGTCATAAATATACTTCCATTTGAGTCAAGAGGGGAGGGATCTCAGGATCATTTTAAGTAATCTATAAATCCAGTGCAACCCAAGTGCTGTCTATAAATCCAATTAATAATAGGCTTTGCATAACTAGACATAGATGTATATAATTTTTGGAAGGCTAAAATAATTCCAAATTGTAATGAATAAAACACACAATTGAATGTTACTAAACTTTAATAGTCTGTATCTCCTAAATTAACAGATACTAAAAGTACAATTGCTTTCAAGTGGTTATGCTTCTTTTTTTTTTTTTTAGTCCTTAAAAAGAAACCATTCAACTCAGAAAGGTTGGGGATAGCTGTTCGAGTGTAGTCCTCCAATGAACTGATGACATAAAGGAATCCAAAAAGGGACAGTTGCGTGTCCACAACCACTTAGCTAATTAATGGTAGCAGGATATAGGTCTTCTAACAGGCTGCCCTAGATTTCTCCAACACCCAAAAGTCAAGAGAATGAAGACGACAGTTTATGAAACTCTGACATGCAAATTGTTGATTCAGGGACAGCAAATTCTAATTTACAGACAGATGGAAAGGATTTTCTCCTTGTGAGAATAGAGTGTAGGACAGTGTTTCTCAACAGTCATGCTGTTGACATTTGGGACTGGTTAATTCTTTCTTTGAGGGGATTGTGCTCTGCATTTTAGGCTATTTAGCAGTATCCCTAGCCTCTACACACTAGATGCCAGTAGTACTCCTCCAACACTAATTGTCACAATAAAAATATCTCCACACATTGCCAAATGTCCCTTGGAGGGGGCCACAATCATATCCAGTAGAGAATCACTGCCTAAGGACAGACTACTGCTGGTTTATGCATTGGTCTGGAGTCCCAGGGAAAGATTCTGAACACTCAGCAGCCAGGCATCCTGTGGACCCCAGAACCCTGCCTTGGACCTGCTCACACACCTCTCTCATCCATCCTCGTGGGCAAGATGTCCTTTATCTACAACCTCTTCCCAGAAGCCTGTAACTTTCACAATTCAGTCCTTTTTCCTTAGAAGTATCTTTGCACTTTTTCACTTTCTAAAGACTCTTTGTGATTTCCAATACCTCAAATCACACAGGTAGATGGCTTTTTGTCTCTTTCTCTATTTATCGCTGTTAGTTTTTTAAACTTTCCATTGTAGAGTTTCTCACAGTTTTTTTTCTTTTCATTTTCATTCCTTTTGTGTCTCGGTGTGTGTCTTTTTGATCCCATTTTGGTGTGGAGCCTTTCTCTGCCTGTATCAATATCTCACTACCTATATATTTCATTTTATGGTTTAGTCTTTTAGTGTTTATCTCCTCAATATCTACCATTCTTTTAATAACTGCCTGTGTTTCTAGGTCCTTCCTTGACTTTTTTTTTGGTGTGTGGCAGCTTGTCTTTTAGTCTGCCTCTCTCTGTTTTTATCTCTCCAGCTATTTTTTATGATCTCCTCCCATTTTTGGAGGATCGTGGTGTGTTTTCATGACATTTCTATTTGTGACTGCCTTTTTCTCTATTGACTTTTTTTTCCCTTTCTTTTGAAAATGGCCCATCTGGACTAAGTTCCTATCAGGATCTCTTTCTAAGGGTAGGAAGTTCTTCAGGCAAGTCATGGAAATCTTTTACTTCTGTTGAATAATAATCCTAAGAGGAGGTCAGGGAATGGACCTCTCAGTTAACTACTCAGAGGCAATTTTTTGTTTGTTTTACTTCATAGAATTGAATTTTTATAAAACATACATTTAGAATATTAAATCCAGCAAAGGTTAAATATTTAACATTTTATAAAATCGGTATCACACAAATAGCATTTTAAATGATTGCCTATCATAAGCAATTATCTTAGAAAAATGATAGGTAATACAGTCTTGAAATCATCTATTTTTCTAATGCCAGGTGAAATAAAATCAATGATTTGTAAAGATAGATAAGATGTTTTATATGAAGTTCAGGGATAAGGTATTATCAGAATAGGATTTGGCTATTTGCAAAGTACCTACCTTTTCCCTCTGTTCCTAAAGAATGCCGAAACTAAGAATGAGGACACTGCACGGTTCACAAGGGCCATGAAAACTATTTGATCTTCTCAATTTTGTAAGAAAGTGAGAATTGTAATATACTTGCAAAACAGATTGGAATCCATCTGGTGTAGCCAAATTAATCCTCCTTTAATGATTGTTTATATTGTATACCCCAAATCAAACTCAGTATCAAGAGTTAATCAATTACAATTTATAATCATTTCGGCTCACCAAAAACAAGAGGGAATTGTAAACTGAGAAAAATTTATTTTATAGTGTAAACATATTAAAAACATGCATCTTAATTGGACATATGTAAATTAATCAAATTATAGCTCCAATTGTAATTGTTTATTTGTTTAAATGTGGTACAGGGAAAAGCAATGGCTGCTAAGAATGCAGAGCTGTGTGAAGAGGGTTATTAAGGTGTCTGAATTCTACCCCCCACAAAACAAACAAACAAACAAACAAACAAACAAAACAACTCAATGAAACCAGTATAAAAACCTGAGAAAACCAGAATGGGAACTTGAAAGGGATGTGGGAACTAAACAAGGGAAGGAAATGTTTCTCTTTTCTCTAGTTGAGGATAAATTTCTTTAGTACCCTGTCTGAACCTCATTAACCTTAATAATACATCATTAAAAAGTCAACTCTAGGCAATTAGTATTTGGAGAGTACTTGATATTTTAGATGGGAAATTTATTTTCTTAGAGAAACCACACATGCCTCCAACACTTTGAGCCTTCCTAAAATTTCTATTGATAAAGTTGAATTCAATTCAATCAAATTCCACGCATCAAATAGTTATTGAGTATCTCCATGGCCCTTGTGCTAGGGTTTGTAAAGAGAAAAAGACAAGTTGCCCGCCCTTACAAAACTCTCAGGAATCCCATATATTGTCAAATGCTACTGTTTCAGTTAATGATGTTTCTACCATAAACAGAACTGACCCAAAGGGGCAAAAAATGTGTCAGTGTACAAAATGAGAGCATGCTCTCCCCTGAGGATGTCTTAGAGAGGAAGATGACATCTGTCAATCCCTTGTTCTGTTAAGCTCACTTCAGTATTTCTTAAACATACCCACTCACTGGGGCTGAGTCACACCATAACTGATTTCTAGGCATTCATTTTTTCTGGACTTAAATTCATTCTCCTGTGTGCAGCCAATTCTTTCTGATATGTACTGAGCTTTTCTAACAATTTATTGGTAAAAACTAGTCAAAGACTCTTCATTCTTTCAAAATAAAATGCAGTATTGAATGCAGTGGTGGGAAATTAAGCACGGAAACTTGGATTCGAATCCTAGCTTTCTTTTTTGTCTATCTTTGTGCCCCTGCGCAAGTAATATCACTGCACTATGGCTCAATTATTCCATCTATGAAATGGGGATAATAATGTCACTTACCTCATAGGATTGCTGGTAGGGAAAGCCAGCTAATACTAATAAGATGACATGTAGAGAAATAGCAACTTTAATAAATGTAAATTATTATTGTTAGAACCTCTAGAGCAGGGGTCCTCAAACTTTTTAAACAGGGGGCCAGTTCACTGTCCCTCAGACTGTTGGAGGGTCTGACTATAGTTTAAAAAAAAATTATGAACAAATTCCTATGCACACTGCATGTATCATATTTTGAAGTGAAAAAACAAAACGGGCAAAAACACCCAGCGGGCCGGATAAATGTCCTCAGTGGCCGCATTTGGCCCGCGGGCCATAGTTTGAGGACCCCTGCTAGAGACTATCCCTTCACACTTCTCTCATTCTTCCCTGGATTACTTTGAGTATGGAACCTGTACATGCTGTTCCTTTTGTCTCCTTTACTGAGCTAATTCCTACCTGACCTTCAGGACTCAGACTTTTTCCTCTGTCAGGAATCATTCTCTACCTCTTCTCTGCACTGCAGTTCAGATGTCCCTCTTACCTGCTGAGTTAACTGCTATTGTAGCATTTCACACCTTGTATTTTCTTGTTTATCTCTCTGTTCTTTCTCCCATGATGAGCACACTTTGAGGACAGAAGCTTTGCCCTGTTTGTCTTTGTAGCTCCATGCCCTGGCACAGTGCCTGGCTCATAGAAGATGATAAGAAAACTGTTTCTGTTGTATCAGTAAACCTAGAGTGAAAATCTAAAGGGAATGACCTAAGATAAGGCCATATTACCAAATATCTCAGTGCTAAAGGCTTATGTGTTTATGAGTAGTCAGGTGTCTCCATGGAATACTAGTATCTTCTAGATGTTCATGGGTATATCTGAAATAATAAGTATGTGGTCATATAATACAGGTAATTGGGGTTATGTCTCTCTTAAAGAGCTGTGCTTTTGATTAGCCCCACTATAACTGCAGTGGACAAGCAAGTATAGCCTAGAGTTTCTCAAATAGTTCAGATTATGGAACCCACCTTTATTTATATCAGGAAACCCAAGTATAGTGCTCTGAGGAGCACAGTTTGGGAAATACAAGTCTGAGCTAATAAGAATCCTAGGATTGTTTTGGGAGGTTTTAAGAGACCAATGAAGTCTTCAGCTAAGACTAATTTCAGCTTGAACTTTGAATGGGCACTAACTATCACAAGTTAAAGTCATTCAGGGATATAGAATTCTTTCAGCAATTAGAACATGGCTCCATATAAATATTTCTATTTCTCTTCTTGAGTGGTAGTCTCTGAGCAGAGGAGATGGGGACATAGTGATCTTAAAAAGGCAGGGCCCAGAATGTCAGTGGTTTTATGGACACATACAACTTTTTAGGATTTCTTATCAACTGCTTCAAAATCAACAGGGTCACTTATTAAAAAGGGCTGATTCCTGGGGCCTCTACTTGGACCTGCTGAATCAGACAGAGTCTGTGAGTGGGAGGCTAATAACAACATTTGTCCTGAGGGCTACTGTGATTTTTTATGCTCCACCATGTTTGAGAATCATGGTTCTAGTTACTGTTTGACACTGAGTAGAAGCCACTTCAAAAGTAGAAACTTTTTAATGGGACCATGATTTACAAGGTCACTTCTGTTAAGTCATAAACCATCACATGTGGAATTATCACTATCATTATGGTTCTTATTTCTTATATATGTGTGTGTATATATATATATCTTTTGAAATCTGCATGTTAAGAAAAGACATTTAAAAGTTTAAAGGACTTAATTAGATATTTTATCTTGTGAGAAGAACAATTGTTGGGCAAGTCACTCAACTTCTGAGCCTCATCATACGGTCTGTGAAACAGGAATAGTGGCATTTGTCCTTCCTCTGCTCTTGGGGTTGAGAGAGTCCAATGAGAAAGACAGAAAAACAAGTGTGAAGTATAAAGTAGCATGAACAAGAAGGTATTATGATGCCTACATCCAAATTTGGTGATACAGGATCCTTGTTACACGTAATAACATTTTTTTTCTAAGTAACCTAAGAAACATTGTTTCTAAGTAACAATTTTATTGTTCTATAGGGTTTAAGAGTACATTTTGGTAACTGAGAGTTTAAAACAAACAGTAATTACAGATTTATTAAAAATTGAACATGGTTAAAAGTACGAAAAAATTCTGAGATTTATGAAATTGAATTTTATACAGCATTTACTTTGAATCTAACAAGAGTTAAATATTAGGAATCATTAATGTGTGAATGATTCCTAATAATTCCACATTGTAAGCAAATGCTCTGGAAAATGAATAGTAGATTTATTTATGAAATGAACCCTTTTCCTAATGCCATGGGAGTAAGATTATCAAAGCAACTCAGGTCTAAGAATTCTACCTAGATTTACATAGCACATTTAAATAAAAGGGTGAAATTCACAAACCCTAACATCAAGTTTAATTTCAACTGTAGCTATTTTACACTTTTAATAAAAGGACCCCTTTCTCTTATAAATGTAAACCTTTTTTTCCTAAATGGAAGCAAATTTGTTAAGTTCATTCTATCAAAGATAAATTGAAAAAAGCCAGCAGACAAGATAAATTTGACAGAAAATAGGTAAAATCCAAGTTTTATTCATGGATAGTGGTTAAGAATGAAGATATTGAGATAAATTATTTTAAGTGAGGACCGTCCTTTCAATAGGCCCCACTCTCTAGCCTTGTCTCATTTTTCATTTTCATGAGGTTCTTAATTTATTCTTTTCATTACATAAAACATGCCATATTTGGCCTTTTCATGAAATGTATCTAATATTCTCCTTTGACAGCCATTCATGTGAAAAGAACAGGTCCTATTTCTATCCATCGCCTACATGCACATATTCATAGAAATCATAGATTTTTTAAATAAAATATACTTTATAATTATAGGGCATCTTAATCCCAGGGATCCAAAAGATTCAGGTCCCTAACTATATCATATTTCCTTTCTCTATGTAGAATGACACATATGGTCAAGGTTCCTATTTCCCAAAAATAATTCACTCTAAATTATATGGTTTCCATGTCTACATATGGCAACAAGAATACATAAATAAAATCACCAGCCCAGGGGGCATTCACCCCAATTAAATCTAGGAAATTTTCTGTACCACTTTGTCTCTCTACTTATATGTCTAAGCATTGCTACTTTTAATGGAAAGTAAAATTTATCTGTCTAGATGTTGGTGGGGGACAGGAAATAGATGAGCTATTTGTTCCCCTGCTACTTTATAAACAAATATAAAGTGTGGGTATGTGTGTTTTTTTTTTAACTCTGATAGTATAATTTTAGTATCTGATTCATAATCTTATTGGTCTGAATTTAAATCTCAAGAAAAATTAATCATCTATGATGCTGTTCATCTTAATGTTGTCATTTTCTTCTTAAAATCTGAAAAGTGTTGCAGTTTTTACACGGTAGTCTTTCCATATTGAAGGACAGTTGCATTTTACTGTACACTGTTAAATGCTTTAGGACATGTAAGAGAAATATAATTATATAATTACCAAATTCAGAAGTCAGTAGGGTGCTTATATGGTATTCAGCAAGATACTTTCCTACCTCCAAATTCTTATAACAAAATTCAAAGCAACAAATGGTCTTCCTTGTTTAAAGTAACACCATGACCGATTGATTGCTTTGAATTTAATCTGATCTTGTTCTGATGTCTTTTCTAGAAACAAGAAAACTTATTGGTAAGGTGTGTTTTCCATTCATCCCTATTTCTGTGCCCTGGATGAGTAATGGGTAAATACAATGATAAAAACAAAACAACAACAGAAAAATGGAGAAGTCACAGGATTGAATAGAAAACAGCACTGAAACTGCTTTGTCACTATTTTGTTGTGGTGGTGTTGCTTTGGGTTTGTTTTGCTTTTTTAAAGGAAGTTAAAACAAGGAGCAGCTAAGGACAAATAAATTGGCAGCAGATTGTGGTTTATGATAATGACAGTCCCAAAGGGATTTGGCTTTCTTGGTGACATTGAAGTAAATTGCATTACTCAAGATGTATACTAAGAAGGATAGATAATGAGATGTATGGGGAAAGGCAATATTACTGTTTTTATGGTATTGTTGACTATCAAAATGAATGGAAGGAAAGAGAGGACTAGGAAGAGTTACTTGAGTTAATTTTAATATACATTATGAATGTCAAAATTTCCACTTAGGGAAATAAAAACATTTAAAAATATCTCAAACAATTGCTGACCACTATTTCAATCCCCTTTTCTGACCTCTAGTGTTTTTGATTTACTCGAAGTTCCTAATTTCTTGTTAGGTGAGACAGCATTAGTTTATAATATACTTGGGTTAAAAATAACATTTTTTTTTTTGAGATGAGGAAAGAGGAAAGGAGTGTCTTAGCTCCCTCATTCAGAAACGTAGCTGTTATGTAAAACCTTATTCCAGGAGATTCCATGAGATATTGAGGAAACCTCGCCTAGAGATTAGGACATTTTGAGCTTGACAAAGCTCCCACTGAATGCCTTGCTTTCAAACAGAACTGTGATAAGAAGAACATGTGAGTGCACACATGTATACAGACACAGGGCAGAAAGCTCTCTTATCTAGGAGACCTGTTTCCACTGTTTACAGAGCACTTACAGCCCATTTCCCCAGAGTCCTTTGGGTAAGTCTTTGTTGTATATGACAGTCACATAATACCTGAATACCACATCCTACCTTCTTAATTCTACACCATTCACAGCAATTAGAAGGCAGAATAAAATGAATGATTTCTGGTCACTTTAGAACTGGGATGAAGCAAGGATGACGGGTGTCTTGCAAAGATATTTTAATTCTAAAGGTAAAAAGGGTTAGTGGCCTCTACGCATCTTAGAGAATAGAGTATCCTGACATTTTCCCTTCCCTTCTTTCTCTTTGGTGTTCTCCCTCTTCCTGGTGCCACATTGAGAGGAGATTCACTCCTAAAAGAGTGTGTCATTTTAAGTTGACTTTCTCAGAGCTGAGCTAAGAGCCATTGCCAAGGCCAGTGGGCGTAAATTTAGCCCTCCTGACGGGAGATGAAGGGTTGCGGGATTTATGGCTTATTTGAGTTCTCATATATCACCCTCGGTGTCGCTCGCTTATGATGGCCCTGCCAAAAGATAAAGAAGTGTAGGACGCTTGGTACGGGCTATGGTGACAGGCCAGGGACAAATGTCTCTGTTGGGTAAATTGATTTGAATGGCTCTAGTGAAATATCAGGTTATGCTGAAAATATGATTGGGTTTAATGATCCTGCTGACTTCGTAGACTGTGGCGATTCCAAATCCTAGACAAGTAAATTAAGGCACTCTATGAAAGAGGTGTGTATGGACATTTATAAATCCATATAATTATTAATGTCAATAAATACCGCCATGTAAAAACTCAGACCTGGTCTTAAATATAACCTATTGAATCTCCATTGGATATGGAAAACATTACTTACAATTTATAGAGTATTTGGGGAAAACTGTTGACAATATTATTTTTTTTCCACATCCCAGAGTCAACAAGCAGATGCCTAAAGGCATAAAAATATGTAATGAAAAGACTGAGAACAGATAAACAGTTTATTTTCTCCTGGTAAAATTTAGTAGACTTACATTTCATGGTAGGGAGAGGATTTTTGATTTGTGTGAAAGTGGGGTTTTGTTAGGCCACTAAACCATAGATTAAATGGATTACTTTTTCAATTATGAAAAAAAATCATTACCTTATTTTTTGAATGTGACTGTTCAGTTAAAAGTAATAGAGTTTAGCACAGTTCACAATTGCAAAGTTGTGGAAACAACCCAGGTGCCCATCAATAC
>VBSM01001979.1:19976050-19994602 GCA_008086735.1 Cheirogaleus medius | reverse complement strand
GGGCAATATACATAACCGTAATATTTGTACTCCCATAATATGCTGAAATAAATTTAAAAAAGTAATAGAGTTTAGATTTCCTTATAGGACCAAAATTTCTGTTATTCCATTTAAAGTTGCTTCCAAATTTCTGAGTTTGCTTCCAACAATGGACATTCTTTCCTTACTGTTCATACCTTCTTATAATTATCACTGACTGCTTAGAGCTTTATTTTATTTAGGGGCAAGAATGATTGGCTTTGTCTTCCAAAAATGTTACAAAGCACTAGTTATTTCTTTCAGCTTTACACTTAGCCTGTGCAGGAAGGAGCCCTGTTTAAATCAAAATGACTTCCACGGAGTTTTCTACTAATACTGACAGGTCTATACAACCACAGGTGAACAGGAATCCCTGGCTACCTGGCCTTCTAGTCCCTGTTTTGTTCCTATCTTTAACTCTTGGCAAATTCTTTATTTGGCATAAAATGTGGTTTCTTTATTTCAGAGAGTGGCTAAGAGCTCTGGAATGCCATCTTTACTAGAAGGATGGTAAACTGGGTTTAGAGAAGAAGGAAACCTATTGTTAAAGGCGGTCTACTTTTAGAACCAAAAATAACAACAACAACTACGACAGTGACAAAGCACAATAAAGCAGAGTCAGCACTTGAGAGTGATGTGCTCATTTATCAACGTGGTGCAGAGTGATAGTGTCAACACACAACTCTTCATCCTCAGGAGAGGCCCTGGCATAATTGCAAAAGTCGAAACCATATCCATAGAATAGAGAGGTGTCCCTGACTTAGGGTACAACACGCCTTGTATTCTTCTGCCTTTTCATCACCTTCAACTGACTTCAGGTAACGTGCTCACTTACTGAGAAAAATCCATTTGCTCAGGTATAAATTGTAGGTTATTTCTTCATCTATGTTAATGGAACCCATCACTGTTCTATGGACCTCACTGGTTTCCAACTCAGGACTAACATAACTCAGTTTCCATTCAACATTTGAATTGATTTTTATTTTTAGGTTCATTTTTTTTTCTTCATATGAAATACTGAGAATCAGAGAGATTGAGAAATTTGTTCAACGTCACACAGCTTATAAGGGACAAGGCAGCTCTTGGACCCAGTTGGGCCTGTCTTCAAAATGCATGCTCTGCATCATGCCATTTTTCCTGTTGCTACATTTAGGAGAAAAACATTTGTCTACTTCTCCAAGCATAGAGTCTTGCCCTCTCCCTCCTCCTTCCCCAGTCACTCTGACCTGCTGCCCCCACCAGGACTCATGTAGGCTCCTGCCTGTGATGTGCTTTTCTATCATCTTTTCATAGCCTTTGTGTTCTCCCTCAGGTCTCAAAGTATATGTCACTTCCTGGAAGTCTCTGTTAATCTTAAGTGGCCTTCCACAGTTACCCTCTACCTCATTACCCTGATGCTTTCCTATGTAGCAATGATCACATTTTGTAATTATTTTGGTTATTGGTTGGCTTGCTAAATGCCTGTCCCTCTCATCTCCCCTACCAAAATGTAGACTCTGTAAAAACAGGAATCCTGCCTACTTTGTTCACCCCCATAAATGTTTTGCACATAGTAGCCCCAATAATTATTCCAGAAATTAAAGAATACCCAAATGAACAAATGCTGCTAGAGAAACAGAAATATAAACAAATAATTCTAATGCTAGGAAAATCTTGTTCTAACAAAGATTTGAGCAAAATGCTATGGCTACACAGAAGAAGATGGGTGAAGAAATAGGAACAAACACCAGGGGATATTAGATGGTTGATGGGTTGGGCATGTATGAACTGAGACTGGGGATGGTGGGTTTTCATAGACAGAGCTAGCAGGAGAAACATCCTTGGAAGAGAGAAGAGAATGAATAAACACACAAAGACAGAAATGAGGAGGGTAAACAATGACATAACAGTAAAAAGACCTGAGTTCAAATTGTGAATTTTCCTCTTAATAGCTGTTGATTTGGGACCATGTGTTTAATAAACATTATATGAGAGCCTTCTACATTCTAGGTACATTACTGTCACTATTTCTTACTGAGTCTTGGTTTCCTTGGTTGCTAAGTGAGGATGCTCCTCACGCAGGGGTGGGAAACCTGTGGCCTCAAGGCCATATGTGGCCCTCGAGATCCCCAAGTGCGGCCCTTCGACTAAATCCAAACTCCACAGAACAAATCCTGTCTGAGACCCTGGTTTTTAGCAGGTACTTTTGTTCATAGAGATTGTAGCTGAGTTTAGGTGACCTGCTAAATTTGAAAAAGGATTATTTAAAGTCAAGGAGCAGATCCATTACAACACTATAATTAGAATGGATAATCACATTGGCAGAAAATGGACTGCACTGAGTAAAGGTAATTTTATTCATAAAGTGCTAACCCACTTGGGGTTATGGGGGATAAGTTCTAGTTTTAGTATAACCTTGGGTTCTGGCATATGCTAAAAAAACTATTCAATTCATTGTTGTCTACAGTATCCTTGTCCTTAATATTATTGCTATTACAGAAATGCCTGTATGTGAACTTAACCTCTTCTTGAGGGTTTCACTAAGGAAAGTGAAGATCACTTCTCTCTAGAACATTAAGCTTAAGCAGAAAGGTGCCGTATGAAGTATTATAACGGAAGTACTGTGGAAAGAAGAGCAAGCCACTTAATCATTTTCACAATGCAAAGGTGCTACCGCAAGTCATAATTCTAATACAGAGGTTTATATAAATTAAATAATGTTTCTGGGGTTAGCCAGAGCTCCTAGTGTTCTAGAGTTTGTCATCATGAATCGTGATGTCACTTAACAAGTACCATACTTAAAGAGAAGAATGGGAGGGAGGGAACTTGGCAGAACAGTAAGCAACTAGAGAATGTTAACAATAACATGGAGAGGAAAGCAAAAGGGGATGGGGGCACAGGAGAAAAACATAGTGGAGAAACAGATTTGAATAGCAAGAGGAAATCCGGGAGGGAGGGAATAGTTGCGGAAGGGAAGCTAGCCTTGTCATTTATCTAACAAAACATTCCACTTCCTCGTGGGGTGGCTGCCTCTTTGAAAGGCAGTTGTTTTGGGGACATGTCAATCTTCCTTACTGTAGCCAGGTCCCTGAATATTTCACTGGATCCTTATCATTTTCTGTAAGAAAACCTGCAAAATTGGAAGGCTTGGCTGGTGGCTCTTTCTCCATAAAGCAGTAAGGGAGGTTGGGCTGGATTCTGGAGGAGGTCATCTTGCAGGGGGAAAAAAAATCAGTGACATTTCAGAGTCTTATACCACCCACAATAACACTTTATTGGATGAATACTTAACGCACAGTTTTCCTATTATCCCTGTTTTCTAGATGAGAAAACTGAGACTAAGACTAAAAAAGTAGCTTACCCAGGTTGGCATGGCTTGCAAGTGGTGTAGCCAGATTTGAATTTCATTTTCTCTGACTCCATTGCTCATACTGGCCTAGTAGACTGCTCTGGGTGGGCCATTTTCTAATTTTCTTTTATAAAAATTAACATGTTTACATAATAAGTGGGTTAGGAGTATGTACTGTTAAGGGTTAACTTTGAAATACAAGATTATTTTCAGAGAAAGTATCCTTTTCTGACTTTCTCGTTCTTAATGTTGGCTCGAAAATTAATAGGAAAGGTATGGCAAGTGTGTCCTTGAACCGGGAGTAGCCCAAATTGCTCACAAGTAAAGTTGTGCCATCTGGGTTATTGCAAATTCTCCTAAATTGGTGTGGTCTGTCCTGGTATGTCTTGGAAAGGGAGCAACTAGTGCAGGGGAAATGAATCAAAATGCAGCAACATGATTTTTGCGGGGTAAGATTTTGCTTAATTATCACTGCAGTGCTGGCCAAAGTCAGAAGTCTTTTATTTCTGCTCAGTAAGCAACCCAATAAAGCTCCAGCACATGCAGCACAAACAAATGCCCTTTTGTTGTTTTCTACCTCTTAAAAGAGTTAACCAAGAATTATTTTTTAGAATAATCTTGTGTTAAATCAAGCAGCCAGACATGGAATAGGAATTAAAGAAAATTAGATGATGAGAATTATCATAAAAATATTAAATTCTGTCAAAAACCTTACCAAATGAATCAGTTAATAAGCACCTACAATTTATTGCCCTTATCACAGGCATCTTTATCATTCATCAGTTTGCTCCCATCAATACCACCTGCCTATAATCCTTGATAAAAATGCGTTTTAGATCCTAGGAGTGGCCAATACATTTGAGAGCAAAGCAGGGCAGTAGCCTGAGCCAGGAATCTGGAAGGGTATGGGTTGATAAACTTCACAATCACTGATTTTAGTAGATGATGGCTTGCCTAGGCATAGCCCGTTTGCACTGTGCCTCTCCACCCTATTAGGCCTGTTGGCCATTCCTGCTAGAAAAGTAACTAGGGGATTTGAAATTACACTCATCCAATTTCCCCAGATTTTTTATATGTGAGGACTATTGAGTCATAAAGATACAGCAATAGACTTCATGAAGTTCATTTGGCTCCTAACATCTTGGGACCCGCAGGTCTGGGGCAGCCGTGCTATGTTGGTCTTGGGTAGACTGCTGGCCTACAGGAGGTGGCAATGCAGATTGTGGTTCTCTGTGAATGTACACTGTCTGCCTTACTTGCCCAGTTCTAGTTCCATAAAGTGTCAAGGGCCATCTTGGTTTCTGATAGCATGACAGAGTGTGACTGAGAGAGACACTGAGTTTCACCGAGAGAAATTTACTAGGTAAAGGTTCTTCCCTGAATATAGCATGGCTACCTCAGCTCAGGATTCTCAATCTTGGCACTTTTGACATTTGGGACTGGATTTTTTTGTTGTGGAGGCTGTCTGTGCATTGTAGGATGTTCAATAGTATCTCTGGACTGGGCCAACTAGATGTTAGTAGAACCTTTGCCCCATCGTGATGACCAAAAATGTTCCAGACATTACCAAATGTCTTCTGGGGAGCAAAAATCACACCGGCTGAAAACCACTGACTTAGATTTTGTACTCTTTGAAATAAGACAACTGATATTTTTTCTTCCTCCTAATTATGCTCAGTAAGGTGTGGCCTTCTTTTGAGATGGACTTTCAACATAGATCTCTGATTCTTTTGGAAAAAGCATGTTGCATTTTAATCTTTTAGTGGCTGATTGTCCCCAGATGTGAAATAAGAAGTTGAAGAAGGCAGTAGTTATATGCACACTTTTTGTTTTTTTGAGGCAAAGTCGCTTGAGTTTGAGTTAAGGATTTGCTACCAACTAGGTAGGTAGTTAACCTTGACCAAGTTGTAAGAACTTTACACTTCTAAGGCTTCCTTTTTTATGAAGGAGAGCAATGACTGTACCTTTTGTATGCTATTGTGGTGATGATTAAATGAGATAAAGTGGTGAAAGCACATAACCCGATGGCTGGCCCATGTTGAATGTCCAATAAATGTTTGCTATAATTATTACCATTGATGCTGATATTTTTAAAAAATTGGTTGGCTTGTTGTTATTAAGACAGTGTTTATTTTTTCTTTACCAAATACTTACTATGTTTTTATCTCAGAAACTAGACTCACAAGTACACACACACACACACACACACACATACACACACATGGTCTGACAAGCTATCTGGTCCTACACATTATCTTTGGCCAAATCCAAGACTTTCTATTAGCCCCTCTAGTTTTTTCTGCTTCTGCTATTTGTGTTCCTACCTTATTTTCTTCCAGTTCTTTCCTTCCAGAACCATCATCAGATGACCTACAAATCATTTCCTTGATTTGTAGCCTGTGCACCAATGAGAAAACTGCGATAGTGGTTTTTGACTTTATGCTTCATTGCTTAGGCCTGTCATAAACACCATGGCGTCTTTAAAAAGGAAACAAAAAACAAAAACAAAAACTTTCTTTTGGCCAGAATCTTATCAAATCTGTGCCTGTAATGGCATAGAAATATAGGAAATGAGAAAATTCCCTTTTTTTTTCCCCTGCTGCTGCGGCAGAGTGACCTTGAGGGAGCACCAGCTCAGCCTTTGCTTTTCGTGTGCCCACATCCCTCCTCCTCTGTCCCCTCCTGCTCCCCATTCAGCTCCTCCGCAGTAAGCAACCACTTTGCCCTCCTGCTCCAAATTTATGACCAAGAACAAGTCATAAACAGAGAAGGCCAATCCTAATCCCAGGCACTGCACCTTCCTGTTTGCCAGAGGTAAGACAGCTTGATGGGACCGTAAAGAATAAGCCTGCATCCCACAGTCCCCATGAATCACGCCCCAGGATAATGACGAGCAAAGGCTGCCGCAGCGGCTGCAGGTGACTCAGAGCCCTGAAGCCAGGGCTTCCCCTTAACCCTCAGAACACAGAGTCCCCACGGATGTCTCTCTGTGGAGTCGCCTGACAATTCAGAGTAGTCTCCAACTGAAAAGACCTTGCCGACTCACCCGTCCATACTGAGCAGGTTTGATCCATGATCCATGTGAAGTGGTAAAGGCCACTCCAGCTCACTGATGCTCAGAGCATGATGAAGGTGACCCCTGAATGATACAGGGACTCTCTGGTAAATAACACCACACTTTTCACAGATACCATCTTCCTCCTCTAGTTGCCTCTTAGTGTGTGTATTTTTGGCCAGTGCTTCTCAAACTTGATAGTGTGTGGGAATCACCAAACAATCTTGTTCAATTTCTCATTTAGTTGTCTAAATTTGGGCCCAAGAATCTGCATTTTTACAAACTTCCAAGTGATGCGGATGCTGCTAGTCTTTTGGTCACATTACATTTTAGGTAGTGAGATTCTAGAGTGTTTTAGAGCTTTCTTTTTCCTACTTTCTTTCCCCTCCCCTGAATTCTTTCTTTCTGAGCAGCTCTTGTCAGCTTTTACAGCAAACAGTAGTAACATCCCCCAGTTGGTTTGGGTCAAGACTAATGCTTTCCTCCATGCCCACGAAATATCAGCAACTCTGAGAAATAGAGACATACAGTTATCACTGAGTTTAGTCTCCTTCTCTAAATGTGAGCACTCTTTAAATAATCTGACACATGTCCTTCCAGCTGCTTCTCAGATCACTGCTGCGTTGGAGGGATCTCAGTCCAGCACTGCATGGACAGCTAGTTCTTTTGTTGTTTAGCTCTAAATGTAATGAAATGCTTGTGACATTTCAAAATCTGTTTTCACCTACTGATTTCTAGGTTTAGGCAACGGGGCAACACAATACCAATGTAGTACCTTTTTTGTGTTTCTGGAGGCTTCTTTTCCTTTCCTTTCTTTGCTTTCTAGATCTGACTGTCGTAGCTGTAGTCTGTGCTTTAGTTTTGAGATATGCAATTAGGATCTATCACGGTCCCTGTGAAAGGACAGTGAGTAAATGAAGCAAGATGCAGAGAGGACCTAACAATTTGTATATGGGTGTAAGATTTGAAAGGGTTAAATGTCTTCTATCATAAATGTCTAGAACCTTATATCAACCATGAGTAAGTATTCTTGAGGCACAAGGATTTTGACCTTCAAAGCATGCTCCTTGACAGGAAATACTCCCATGATCTGTTTGCCTAAATGAAACATGCTATAGGTCTGAGTGTACCTAACTCAGCTTTAGTTCCTCTATCAGATTCCTCTCTGTATCCTTCTTCCAATGTTATGTGATGCAAATATACAAAGGGAACACAGGGTTTTGTAGTGTAAAAAGCATGGGGGTTGCAACATACAACTGACTCAACTCTCAGACACACTGTTGATGGTGTGGTCTAGCTCAAGCTACTGACTTAACCTCTGAGGCTAAATTTCCTCCTCTGTAAAAACTTGATAATATGCACTTAAGAGGGTATTTTTTAAGATTACATGAGATAAAACAGGCCTAGAATATATCCGACACAGTAGTCACTCAATAAATTTTAATTTCATTCTATTTTGAATCAGGTTGTTTATATTGAATTTGACAGAATTAAGCAATCTATGGTACTGATTTCATCTGTGGGCTCTGGAGTCAGCCCATCTGGCTTTGAACTCTAGCTCAGCTACATCTTTAAATGTGACCATTGATATGTTTAATCTTACTAGGCCATAGTTTTCTGGAGTTTGAGGATTAAATGGGTTATTATTTGTAAAACACTTTAAAGAGTCTCTGGCATATAATATCATAATATTATGATATGGATTTTATTTCATCTAGTTGTATTTGGAGAGTAGCAAGCAAGAACATGCAACTCCTCCCCCCTCCCAATAGAAAACAACAAAACAAAACACACCACCACCAATAACAGCAACCTACTTTTAGTTCTGGTACCATATGTAAGAAGCTATTTTCCTCGACTATTTATCTGAAGTAGTTTAGATCTGGCAAGAGTTAAAAGTTTTGGGCCGGGCGCGGTGGCTCACGCCTGTAATCCTAGCACTCTGGGAGGCTGAGGCGGGTGGATAGCTCAAGGTCAGGAGTTCGAAACCAGCCTGACCAAGAGCGAGACCCCGTTTCTAAAAAAAAAAAAAAAAAAAAAAAAAAAAAAAAAAAAAAAAAAAAAAAAGAGTTAAAAGTTTTGAGTTATAGTCTTGAAAAAATTAATCTGGGATCTACCATAAACCTAAATATAATTACTAAAATTATAAATCTTCTAGAAGAAAATATAGAGAAATGTCTTTGCAAAACATTAAAGTACTCAATGAGTTTTTGGAAAGAATTCAAAAGCACTAAGTACAAAAGAAATATCAGTAGGTTGGAATTAATGAAAATTAAAAGTTTCTGCTCATCAAAAGATATACTTAAGAAAATTAAAGGGTAAGACATAGACTGGGAGAAAATATTTTCAGGACATACATCTAAAAAAGGACCTATGTTCAGAATGTACAAAGATCTATTAATAATACAAAGACAAAAAATGGGCAAAAGGCTTATTACATAGACACTTTATAAAAGAAAATATATGAATGGCCAATAGACCCATGAAAAGTTGTTCTACTCCACTAGTAATAAAGAAAATGTATATTAAAATTACAGTGAGATGTCATTTCACACCCCCTAAAATGGCTAAAATTAAAAAGACTGACTACACCAGATATTGGTGAGCACTGGAATTAATAGGGATTCTTACTTTGAACTTGGGAGTGTAAGATGGTACAACCACTTTGGAAAATTGCTTGGCAATTTTTAATATAGTTAAACATACATCTAAACTAAGACTCAGCAAGTTTACTTATTTGTCCAAGAGAAATGAAAACATACATACACAAAAAGACTTAGGAAAATATGTTCATAGTAGCTTTAGAATAGCCTCAAACTGAAAACAGAACAGATGTCCATCAACAAGAGAATGGATAAACAAAACAATATATTCCTAGATGGAATACTAATATTCAATGAAAAAGAATAAACTATAGGTAAATACAATATCATGTATGCATCTCAAAAAACAGTACATTTTGCAGGGCGGGGAAGAGACACAACAGAATGTATACTGTATAATTACATTTATAGAAAGTTTAAGAATAAGCAAAATCTATGTTAGAAATGAGAACATAATTGCATAAGAGGAGTGAATATTGGCAGGAAGGGGCATGAAGGAGCTTTCTTTGGTGGTAGAAATACTCTATATCCTGATAGGAATGTTGGTTTCAGGGATATATTGATTTGTTAAAATTCATCAAATTGTATATAAGCATACCTTGGAGATATTATATGTTTGGTTCTAGACCTCCACACAAAATTTTGTGAGTCACACATAATTTTTGGTTTCCAAATGCCTAGAAAAGTTATATTTACACTATTCTGTAGTCTATTAAGTGTGCAATAACATTACCTTGATTAAAAAAAAACCACTTTATTGCTGAAAAACGCTAATAATTATCTAAAGCTCCAGTGAATTGTAATCTTTTTGCTGGTGGAGGGTCTTGCCTTGAATAGATGGCTGCTGAATGATCAGGGTAGTGGGTGCTGAAGTTTGGGGTGGCTGTGGCAGTTTCTTAAAATAAGATGACAGTGATGTCTGCCACATCAGTTGATTCTTCCTTTCACGAAAGATTTCCCTGTAGCCTGCAATGCTGTTTGATAGTGTTTTACCCACAGTATATCTTCATTCAAAACTGAAGTTAATCCTCTCAAGCTACTCTCTCTACTAAGTCTGTGTAATATTCTAAATCCATTGTTGTCATTTCAACAATGTTCACAGCATATTCACCAGGAGTAGATTCTATCTCAAGAAACAACTTTCTTTGCTCATCCATAAGAAGCAACTCTTCATCCTTAAAGTTTTATCTTTAATGTTGCAGCAATTCGGTTACATCTCAGGCTCTGTTTCTAAATCTCAGGCTCCAGTTCTCTTGCTATTTCTGCCATATCTGCAGTTACTTTCTCCACCAAAGTCTTGAACCCCTCAAAATCACCCACGAGGATCAGAATTAACCTCTTTCAAACTCCTGTTAATGCTGATATTTTGACTTCTTTCTATGTATCATGAATGTTCTTAAAGGCATCTAGAATGGTGAATCCTTTCCAGAAGGTTATCAATTTACTTTGCCCAGATCCATCAGAGGAATCTCTATCTATGGCAGGCGTAGCCTTCCAAAAGATATTTCTTAATTAATAAGACTTGAAAATTGAAATTACTTCTCAATCCTTTGAGTTTGTAAAGAACACAATAAAGTACAATAAAACAAGGTATGATATGCTTGTACTTAAAATCATGTGTTTCATTCTGTATAAATTGTACTATGATTTAAAATATATTGTTTCTTGATTATATTAAATAATATAAAAATCATATATGGATTTCTATAGAATATAGAAATTAATATTATTAATGTCTTATTTATTCTTGCTTCTACAAGAGTCTCTGTGCAGAAGAGTGTCAGACTAGTTGTTAGACTCTTTTCTTCCATCAGAATTTCTGTTCTGCAGCTGACTATCATCTAGAGAACAGAAAAATAGTAACATCATTACAGTAAACACAAGCCACTTAGTTAATTATGTACATCTCTCAAAGCCTGTAACCTTCCCCTGCAGATAAATTATTCCATGTGAAACCTCTACGGGCAATCTCTTACATCTGCCCTTTATCTGTAGGCTGCTATACTTTCACCTTCTTGGCCCTGTCTTGTCTTGAGGAATGTCCTGTAGAATTGAACTGATGGCCCTTTCTACTTCAGTTGGACTCTACATTCAGATTTTTCCAAGCACATTATAAACTCTAATTCATTAACATCATCATAAATGGTAATGTCCTGTGAAAAAGAGAGGTGATGGCACCAATTAAAATAATCTTCTTGTAGTCACACATCAAATCAATGTCAGTGCAACCACTTGAATCATGAATTAATGCGGCCCCATTCCTTTCTCATATTGTGTTGATAGAAGTACAGTACACTGGTTGAAAGTAAAATGAAACCTCAGTCCATACACATCGTAGAATGTGCCATGCTGCACTTAGCACATGGATCTGCAGGGAGAAGGAAACAGCAGAAATGGTTATGGACTAGACAAAGATCTCATAGACGGTATATACCACATGCCTTGAAATAGCCATAAGGATATCTACAAAAGTGTCCATGCATCCCTTCATAGAAGTTTGGGAGCGATTGTAGTTTAGTCATTTTGTCATTGACTTAATTGAAACCCATCCACTTGTCCAAGGTCACACAGCTTGCTCTCTCCCAATTTCCCTGTCACCCCAAGCCATGACACTACAGTTTTACGTGCTCCAGATCCACATAAGAAGTTTCCTTATTCCTTGGACTCTGCTAGGCTTATGTAACAGAAGTATTTAAATGCATTGTTTCATTTGGGCATGGGGTTTTAAATAGTGTAATAAAAATGCTGACACACTATAAGGATTCCAATAATAGCTGACAGTTATAGAGTGGGAACCCTGTGCCCAGTATTCTCTTGAATGTTTTACATGCATTAATTTATTTAATCTTCATAATATCCTATTAAGGCATTCTACTGTTACCCTCATTTTATTTCTATAGATGCTGAAGCATAGGGAAGTTAAAAAACCTGCCCCAAATTATGCAGTTTGCAAGTGATAGAGCCAGAATCAGAATGCAAGATGTTGGTTCTAGCAGCCACACAGTAATTGCTCTGATCTGCTTCCTCTCCGTAAAACAAGACGATAGAGAAGATTTGTTTCCTCTGGGAAAAGAACTAAAATCTCAATGAGCAAAACCTATGAATGGGTATAGTATTAATAACAGCTGATATTAAATGGGCAATTGTCACTGTGCAAGGTGGTTTATCTCATTTGGATTTTCACAACTGAACAAGAGATGCTATTATTATCATCCCTCTATTACGCATGAAGAAACTGAGGCATACAGTGTTAAAGACATGTGCTCACAGTCACACAACTGGAAAGAATATGAACTCAGACAGGCTGGCTTCAGGGACTGCCGGGATGTTGTAATAAAATGGCATTTGTTCGGTCCAGCTCTAATTGATGAGATACTAAACAGAGTCTGCACTAAATAAAATTTCATCGGAGAAACATTTATGCTTAGCTATTTCAGAGCTTGAAAGTCTCTTTGGTTTGATATAGACTGCCTTCATTTTTATGGAGCTGGTATCAAGTTGATTTTAGAAGGAACTGGCTTCTCTCCAAGGTGTCCCTGGTCAGTGGGACCTGACGTGTTTCTTGGTTTAAATCAGTAATTCTCAAGGAAGGGCAGAGTTGGGAGAAATGGTGGCGCCTTCCTGGGGAAGGTGTCAACATCTGGAAGAGGGGAGGGGAATGATTGTTCTGAAAACAAAGCAGTGCTAAAGGATTAATTTTGAACTTGACCTAGGACTTGCTTTTCCATCTCCACTAGCTGGGATGCACAAGTTTACGTCACGCAAGCAGTCAGTATTCACACTGGTATTTTTTGGTTGGAGTACAAAAACTAAAGCTGTTCCTGTTTCCAAAATAATTTTGACTTCGATTTGCATTTAGGAATCATTTTTAATTTATTTAATTTTTAGTGTTCCATAAGAGAGCATGAGGATTTTGTTTTTAAGGAACATACTTTTTAAGGTTGAAGAAAATTAGTTTAAACAGAGGTAGAAGTAGCTGCCTCATGTCTGTCCCATCCCAGTTCTAATGGTGGCTCTAAGGCATTTTGAAGAACTTGAATTCTGCTCATCGAACACTAATTCGGTATATTTATTGGAACTTCAAAATCATGGGAAGTGTTTCTAGGGAATCCAGATTCTTAGTAGGGAGAGGACATGATTTCTAGGATAAAATTCAGATAAGCCTTGGGCTAGGAAACTCATAGTTCATATTGTCACAGAGAACTAAAGCTGATTTTGCAGATTACCAGTGTCCCCAAAGGCCTGAGACTTATGAATCTCATTTGCAGACTCCAAGCTGCCTCATTGTTACCCTGGACTGATTTTTGGCTTGGAAAGAATGATGGGTTACATTCTGCACAAGTCCTTGTCCTGCCGGGTTGGGATAGAAAGCTCAGCCTGGGCCTCTGTGTCCCCCGCATTGGAGACGAGCTCTGTTTCTCCTGTAGGGAACTTTCTCACTGCCAGATGGCATAGGGCTTTCCCAGTTTTAAGATTGAAAAACAGGAAGATGTGTTCTCCCATAGTCTTGTCTCCTAGAGTGTCATTTTGTGAGAAATTATCCCAAATAAGTGCCACTGCCCCAAACAAGATGCAAAAATCCATTAGACAAGATTGGATTTACCTTAGCCTGCTGTTGAGGGATCAGAGGCTGCCTGTTTAGAGCCCGCATCTGTGGTGGTTTCTGGGTTTCCTTCCTTGCGTTGGCTCTCCCACCCTTATGTCACTTCTTCAGTGTGCATGAACGTGCCTCCCTAGCAGGCACGTGTAGTAGCCAGTCAACCTTCGAGTACCAGATTGTGAAAGAAAGTGGAAAAAGTTTGATGAATCTTACTCTTTCAAAAAGTGCTAAGATTCTGTTTCTCTTATTTCATGTTTCACTCATCAACTATCTAATTAAATTCATTCATTCTTCGAAAACTTACCACGTTGCCCATTTGCCTGTTCGTGTGCTAGCACTGGAGATCGATGGGTGAAGGAAACAAGCAAGGACGCTATTCTCATGTGCATTACATCTAGTTGTGGATACGAAATTGAAGCAGTTAGACTCACTGGAAGTCAGAGCTAACATTTACCCAACACTTAGTACATTCTAGATGCAGTTTTATGGCTTTATGTATGTTAACTCACTTAATTTTTCCAATAAGCCTATAAGGCACATGTTATACCTATCCTCTCTTAGAGATAAGGAAACAGACGAACAGGGACTTTAGGAAACTTGCCCAAGATCACACAGGTAGGAAGTCACAGAGCTGATATTTGAACTCTGGCTCCAGAGTTCATGATTTTAGCCATGATACTACAATGCATTGAATAACAGGGTAAGTTATATATTTTATCTTGGCTGGTAATGAAGTGACTCTTGAAAGGTCAGTAAGAGCTAAATCCTGAAAGATGAGAAAATTCTTCCAGATGAAGTGAGTGTGTATATGTATTTTGTATGTGAATGTTGTATGTGTTCTATGTGTGGTATATGTCATGTGTGTGTGTGCATATGTTGTATGTGTATTTTGTTCTGGGGATTGAAAAGGAAGATCATAGTGTTCCTAGCAGAGGAAGTGGCATTTGTGAGGGTCCTAAGGACCAAGAGAGTGAAAGTGAGAAAATAGAGAGAGAGGCTTGGACAACTCAAACAACTGAAAGGCCATCAGGATGAAAGGTTATGGCAGAAGTGAAGAGAATTGTGAGGTTGGAATGGTTTGGGTGCAGGGACAGTCATTAAATGGAATGAAAAATCATTAAAAATGTTTAAACGAGAGTTACCTAATTCAATTTAGATTTTTTAAAGATCACTCTTGCTGTGAGAACCTGAGAATTGGTGGCTCTAGCAGTTGTCAGGAAAGAGATGCGGGAGGTTTGGCTTTGGATGCATGGCGAGGTTGTGTGTAGCGTGAGTTTATGGAGCTTCCTTGCGGACCATCTCCTACCCCCTTGTGTTTATAGCTTCCTCTCCCTACAGGAGGATTTCTGACTTAAGCAAAAACATTTCACACAAATTCGTCTCATTTGGGGATTCACCCCCTGTGCACGGAGTCCTACTCCAGAAGGTTTCTAATCAAAATATGCCATTGAAATGCTGAGAATCGAGGGCCCTGACTGAGCAAACCCCACTAGGAGAGACAGACTGGGGATTCTGTGTGCAGAGCATGGAAAATTTATTCTGAACACTTGGATGTGGAGCCACTGCCACTTACAAGTTTTCCTTTGGGCACCCTGGGCCCATTATTAATAGTTTTTATCTCTTTAATTTCCTTATCCTTGGATACCTAACAGCAACTGTTTGGGCTGCTGCAAAGACAATTATCATAGTCTCTTTCTGAAAGAGTCTTCTACCTGCTGAAGGCTATTGAAATGGAGGACAAAATGTAGTATTTGCTGAAAATGTAAACAGATGTTAGTTTGATTACCTTTTGTGAGCTATAGGGTTCAGTTGAAGTGGGTGTTATATGTAAATACAGTGGTGGCTTGTGAGCTGCAGATGTCTCTAATAAGCATATCCAAATGCACCATATTGCATTAGCATGGGGGATTCCATTATCCTGTGCCCACCACTGTGACTTTCTCTGGGATCCTTCTGTTTCTATTCCTTCAGGATATACAGAGATACCTTAGGCATTAGCTGCCTCTGTGGTGTTACCATTCCACCAAAACAGAACTTTATAACCCTTTCACCTTGTCTCTCATGCATAAGAAGATGACTACTTTTTAAAGGATTTCAAGACAGGTGGATCACAGTCATGCTATACTCCATTGTAACAGTTACTATTCATTCAACACCTACTGTTTGCCAGGATTGAGCAAGTTGCTGTGCACATCATCTTATTGGGTCCTCACAGCAGCTTTAAAGGAAGGTAATATTACTTCTACTGTAAAGATGAAGAAATGGATGTTAAAATAATCCCGGCTTGGTAGTGATTGGGTCAAGTGATGTAATTGCCTCCTTGTGCCCTGCAAAGGTCTAACCACCTAGGGGGAATTGTGTTAGGATCTATATAACACGTTTTTAAGAGAAACATTGGCAAACGAAGAAAGGTCAGAAGAAGGCATCCAAGGTAATTTAATTAAATCGATATACATTTCTCATATATGATATGACAGGCTTGAAAAATCACACAGCTCATTGGGGGATATAGAGCAGTATATATGCATTAACATTCTAACCTCAATAAGAAAAAAATAAAGCTTGCCATGGGAATATATGGAAGTATCATAATACCTAGCCAAGGAAGTGTGGGTCCTGAACAAATAAATTTTAGGTAGGAAAGGTGGGCTGAGACTGAGAGCATTCTAGGCTCAATGGACAACATGTACAAGGGCTTAGAGACAGAGCAGACACATTTAGGGACTTGCAGGCCATTTAGAGTAACTAGAACATAGTGTACATGTTGGAGAATAGTAAGACACAAGGCTGGAGACAGGAGCAGAGAGCAGATCCTGAAGGACCTTGAAATGTTGAGGAGTTTGTACCTTATCTTAAGGACAGGGGAGAGGTGAGGTGAATTGTTTAAAGCATCAGAATGATATGATTTCATTTGATTTTAATATAGAGAATAAGTGTCAATGTGGAGGGGAAAGTTGGAGGGTTTTTACAGTAATCCAAGTGAGAAAAGGTAGTGTTAATGTCATGGCAATAGGAATAGATAAAATAGAAGAGCACAGATATGAAAGATTTTAACCAGAAACCTGGAAGCAAGAATACATAGGAATAGCTAACAATTTGAAAAGTACTAGGAGGGTTGTCATATGAAAGAGAGAGATGATTTATTCTGTGTACTTACAGAAGGCATAGTAGGACTAATGGGAGAAAGTCATAGGGGAACATATTTTAACTTCAATACAATAAGGTAGTCCAAAAAACAAACAAACAAAAAAAAACAAGCATTCATCATGGAATGTACTCAGACATTTTATTTTCATTCAAGACATATATTGTTTTTGGAGATGAGTTCTCACTATGTTGCTCAGCCTGGTCTTGAACTCCCGGCCTCTAGCAATCCTCTTACCTTGGCCTCCCAAAGTGCTGTGATTACAAGTGTGAGCCACTGTGCCCGGCCTTAAAACACATTTTTCAATAATTTGCACATGCTATAGACTAACAATGTACAAGACACTTAACAGCTAACTAAGATCAGTGAAATACATATTATCAATATGAACAAAGAGCTGTGGAAATTAATTCTGCCAGGGGTCCGGGGTAGTTATTAATTGAGATGGTGGAAACTGGCCAAGGGACTGATTAGAGAGAAAAGTTGTATCTAGAGAACATCTAAGTGAAGTTACCTAGGGAAAATTTAGAACTATGAGTCTAGAGCAGGGGTCCTCAAACTTTTTAAACAGGGGGCTAGTTCACTGTCCCTCAGACCGTTGCAGGGCCGGACTATAGTTTAAAAAAAACTATGAAAAAATTCCTATGCACACTGCACATATCTTATTTTGAAGTAAAAAAACAAAATGGGCAAAACACCCGCATGTGGCCCGTGGGCCATAGTTTGAGGACGCCTGGTCTAGAGCTTAGAAAATAGGGCTGGAAAAATATATTGGGGAGTTTTCAGTGTAAGCAAAGACAATCAAGGCAAACGTCTACAGAAAATAAGCAAGTAATATAAGTAAGTGAAGTGGACAAGGCATAAGACAATAAGGAATAGTGGAGACTATGAAAACTTGAAGGGCAAGCACCCCTTCCAAATGGAACCACTGCCCCTCAGCTCTGGTAGATTGTTGCCACGTGGGAATAACAGCTCCGTAGTTTCTAAATGAAAACACAAAGTTGGATATTTGTTATGCTTCCAGTTAATTTTATTTTCCACACAGTATGTCCTTGCTCTAACTATAGCCCAAAGGTTGGCAAATTGTCTTATATATTATATGGGGATACTGAAGCTATAAATATGAGTGAATTTTTCCCAAGTGAGTAGAGCATTGGTATGTATACACTGGCAATCTTTCTCAAGTGGGTAACCAAGTTTTATTTGATACATAACCTTTTCTTTTTCTACGTCTGAGGATTCATGCTGCTGTAGTGATGTCTGAGAAGGTCATGACGCACATTATTAAGTGAGTCACAAAAGGCAAAGGGAGATTTTAAAAAAACATATTAATCTAGAACCAAATGGAGATTTGAGTGTTCACAAAGAGTAATCAAGTGTGTAAAGTGATAATTGTGAATGTATGTTTTAGACATCAGAAAACATTGTTTTACTGTAGTAGAAATAAATCCATATTATCATTAATGTGGCTTTATTTTGTGTTATTTTTAGCCTTTTAACTCACACAAATGTGCCACTGAATATCCTAGCATTCAGAATAGCACTGCAAATAAAATGGTTTAGGAACCGCTGCAGAGACAGGCATGAAAGGTGGAAAATCAGAGTCAGACAATAAAGGTGAGTGAGGAAGATGACTATGTGGGTAGGTTTAGGGATGAGACACAGCAATATCACCAAAACCAAGAGTGGAGAGAACTTCAAGAAGAAAGACCAATTTGGACATTTTACACAGATTAAAAATGGCAAATCCGAAAGCAATATGGAGATACCTTAAAGCGATACAAGTAGATCTACCATTTGATC
>VBSM01001979.1:19912031-19975950 GCA_008086735.1 Cheirogaleus medius | reverse complement strand
ACAACCGTAATATTTGTACCCCCATAATATGCTGAAATAAAAAAAGAAAAAAAATGGCAAATCCATTGAGTTTAAAAAGTAGAGCCCTCTGGTGACCTGTGAGAGGGCATGCTAAGGAGAAGAACTGGCAAAAGTCCTGGTTGCTGTGCACTGGGCAGTGACCAGGAGGTCAAGGAATGGAGTGATCGCAGACTGCTCTTTTGGTACGTTTGGCATGAAAGGGACGAAGAGAGGCAGTTATATTCCAAGGATGAGACAAGGTTAAAGAAATACTTTAGACTTTTCTAGTGGAGTAGAATTGACTATATATTGAGATGAGGAGAGTGATAATTGAAGCAAGGTATGGAATGAGGCATAAAATGGAGAGATCAGAATGAGAGCAATTGAGAAATCTTTTCCTTTCAGACAGGTGAAAATATGAATCTTTGGAGGTAACAGAGAGGAAAATTGAGGGAGATTATGCCTGATGATTCCACATTTCCTCTGAAGTAGATGAGGGAAAGAGGTTGGATTGGAGGTACGGGCTGGAAACAAAAATGGAGACAAGTTTGGAACAGCTGCTGTAGGGAATTTAACAGGGGTGAATAAAAAGGTTGTTGAGGTTCACACTGGGATGGGAAATCATTAAGTGCTCATCATTAAGTGCTCATGATCAGCGCAGCTGTGAGCATTTCTCCAACAGTCTCAGGGAGTGCAGGGGCAGGAAGGAGAAGAAGGAGGGTCTGTGTTGCTCCAGCATCAGAGAATGGCAAGCTAGATTCAGTGGAAGGTCAAAGCACTGAAAAGGCTGAGCAGTAAGCAAATGGAAAAATAGGCAACGGAATGCAGGCTTGAGAGGGACGTATAACAGAAGGAAGCAGAAGACTGAGTTACTGCGAGCAAAGAGAGTCTCAGAGATAAGTATTTTTCCTGGATATTGGAATGAGAGATTCTTGCACTTGGTGGAACTTTGACTTGAATGATCTTTTAGGTTCCTTCTAATACCCAAATTATTTGATTCTGGACACGAGAAAATACAGCCAGTTCCTGTGCTATTGTTATCATTGTCATGGCATGTAAAAAAATAATGTGCTGTATACACCAAGGTGTCTCTCTCAGGACTGGCCCTAAGGATACTACTTACAAGTAGCTGACACTTCTCAACTGTTCTTCTCACCTCCCATTGTAGTGTCATCTTCCATTCATGCATCTCGTCACTAGTGCATCAAGCCCATGAGGCCATTGCTCTGATAGAAAGTCTGTTTTTAGGCCCTACTCTAACAAAGACCTCTAGGTAGATACTTGACCTCCTCTGTAAGGTCTCCAGTTATTTATCCTCATTTTATTGTAGCATCAAGCAGCTTCACCCTCAAGTCACAAGACAGCCATCCTTTTATTCCATTCTTGTCAATTTTTGTAACCTTACCTGGACAGTAGGTAAATAGGAGGAGAGAAAATAAAAAGAACAGGAACACTTGGCCTAGTGGTCTTGAGATGAACAAAGGGAGAGATTCAACATTGGGTACTTCTCTATTTTGAATCTGATCTCTTGAATCAGACAGCACTTCTGAGTACTTTGCAATATTCTTAAAAGTACTGGTAAATCTATTTCACTCACCTCTGGCCTTGGAATGTAGGATTTAGAAAAAACAAAGGTTAAACAGGGTTTTTTTTTTTTTTGGTAAACCCACAGATTTCACCCCGGGGAACAACTGCCTTGCTGCTAAGATAGCTTAATGCACAAAGCAACAAACTTGAAATATGCTCCAGACTCCATGGAAATAAGGAGTTTGAGTTCTTGCTGGGGCTTTAGTGCCTCCTGCTATACTTCTAAGGTAGAGCGAAGTCTCACTCTAAGTATCTTAAGTGAAATACCTCCAGAATGGAAAAACAAACACCACATGCACTCTCTAATAAATTGGAACTAACCGATCAGCACACAGGTGCACAGGGGGAAGTAAAAGTCATTGGAAATCAAGCAGGAGGGGAAGGAGCAAAACCCACCTAATAGGTACAGTGAACACTATTTGGATAATGAACACATTTATAGCCCTGACTCAAGCCATGTAACAAAAACATTTGTACCCCCTTAATATTTTGAAAGAAAAAAAGGTTATACTGGTAGAGAGAATCTTTAGTGAGATCTCAGGAGTGAAAGTCAAATATCCTTGAGATGAGAGCAAGAGATTCAACAACAGGTGCTGTCTGTAAGAACTTCAATTTTGTTGCATTTATTCTTCTTTCCCTAGTGGACCATCTCTACTTAAACACTTCTTGAGGATAAACGCTATGGCTTCTGTGTCTATATCTCCCGCATAGCGTAGTTCCTGCCCCACATTACATACTCCTTAAATGTACATGGAGATTAGCCAAAGGTCAGGGTGCCACTTTTCCATCTCCATTTCTATTTCAATGTTGGATGAATAGTAAAATGACCTCTGTGTATGTAGCCCAAATACTTTAGATTTTTTTCAGTGTGAAGTACTGAGAATCTCACCACCAAAAGGAGCCCAAGTAATATGATGGAAAGATTTTGGTTCTAGAATTTGAAAAACCCATTTTTGAGTCCTAGCTCAATAACATTAATTTTGTGAGAGTAAGTTGTTTAACCTTTTCATTCCTCAGCTTTGTATAAAACTAGAATCATGAAATCTTTCTCTTAGGCTCAAAATAGGATGAAAATTCCTCCCTCCTGTTTTTCCCATGCCCGCCTCCAAAACCTTCCTCATATCTCTATGAGTGTGCCGTGGTATAGTTACTGCTACAACTTCTTTACTAGATTTTGGGAAGGGACCATAGCTATTCCCTCTCACAGAGAGCAAGAGGTAAAGTTAGTGCTTACTGTGCATCAATAATTATACGAGATACTGTGTGACTTGCTCTAACCTTGTTGGTCTGTCTGTACCAATGTCCATCGTAGGACATATTAATTCCTGATGGGCAATCAGGCTTCTACCTAGTGGCTTACATGTAAACCTGACTCTCCTTTTAGAAACCAGAAATTTAGAAATGCTTTGCAGCCTAGAAGGATTTCCTTCATTTGTTTATTCATTCAATAAGAATTTATTAAGTACCTCCTATGTGCTAAGCACTGGAGACACAACAGTGCATAAAAAGAGGCACAATTTTTTTTTTCATACAGAGCATATATTCTGGAGGGAGAGATACACATTAATCAAATACCCTCACAAACAAAAGTACCTTTGCAGCAGTGATTCATGCTACCAAGTGGGTAGATGTTGGTGCTGCTCGATACAGAGATTTGACCAAATCAGGAAGGTCAGGAAGGGCTTGTCTGAGGAAGTGACCATAGCCAGTGATATGAAGGATAAGTAGATTTAACTAGGAAGTGGAAAAAAGAGTATCACAGCCACAGAGAACAGAGTGTGCAGAGCACCTGTGGGAATACGATCAGGGTGTGGAATGAATGAAGCTATGGTGGCTAGACTATAGGGAGCAAGGTTCAAGGGAAGACTTCTCAAGGAAGGCCATGCTCAGGAGTTTGTTTTTTATTTGAGTTGCAGTGGAAACTGTGCAAAAATGATCTGGCATTGTAGAAGCCCAGCCTGCTTTCTTTGAGAACATCCAACACCCAAGACAAGATCTGTGTCTTCAAGAATTACCTCTGTTTCTCTCTGTTATCCAAACTGGATTACACATGAGTTTTAAGTTGTCTTTGTCCCAACTCACAGTATCACCTTAAAAGGAGGATGAAGAATGCCCCTCCCCATCCCAGCCTCATGCCCCATGTCCATGGGCCAGAGCAGCAGGCCTGGTGCCAGAGTGGGCAGAAAGACTAATAGCTGTTGTTTCAGTTTACCCGAACTAATCTATCACACCTCACCCTGGAGACCCCAGCTCCAATCTCTGAGCAGTCTCTGTCCTGAGGTGAAACACACAAGCACATAAATGAGTAGGGAGCTGTTTGGAAATCCTCTTTGTCACCACTGAAGCATTCTCATTTATTTAGCAAAATGTCCATAATTTTTAAATTGCCTGACTTAGCCACTGGCTATTTGGTATCTTCAAGGGGTTCCCATTAGGAGCAGTGCTTCCCCATTACCTGCAAAAACAAGGCAGGCTTTTGATCCCTGGAATTAATTACATGCAAAAATGTTCATTGCTTGGAGCAGCAAGCAGCTGGTTCCTGCAGGGGCCAGGTTGAAATCTCTTGCCAATTTCCCTTCCATGCTTGTCCCTCCCTCCACACCTACACCCTTTCTTTCTTTCATTATGCTCAATGCGTTCAATTCAATAAGGGAAATTATAATTAAAACATTTACAAAGCTCTAGTTTTCTCTGTGACTGCCCGTAAGACTGTGAACATTCACAATTCACTCTTTTTCCAAATACAGCACAATGACAAAAGTTTCCAGGAATTTCTTCCTTACTGAGTCAGGCCCCCCAGAATGACATTAATACATTTGAAAACAACTTCACAATGGGTTATAAGACCAGGGCAAAAGAGAGGGGAGGAGGTGTGCTCTTTAGGTATGGGGGAGAAACTGTAATGATGACTAACTTTTCTTGGGCACCACAGGCTTCTCTGGTGGTCATGCAGGTCAATTGACTATGGTTTATAGCTTTTCTGTCTTCCTTCCTTTCCCATTAATTATTCATACCTCTAGTACCAAGAGAGGGTCTTGTTTTCCTTTTAGGTGTAATTAGAGTAATCAAAGGGTTTGTAACACTCATGTGTTTTATTTCTCAGTCTCTATTCAATTTTGTTTTCCTGTGGAAAAGAAAAATATAAAACACAGAACAAAAACCCTGAGTCTCTGGGTTTTGTGAATTCTTGCAGAGAAAATTGGTTTTACCATAATAGCAATTGGCAGCAATAATTCTGAGGTGAACAACCTGAAATTACTCTCTTAAAGGCAATAATTTGTGTAGTACGTATTTTGGAGCGGGGGGAGGGCGAGGCTATAATTTAGGTGAATTTTAACAGATAACATATTTTATCTTTATATTTTGTGATAAAACAGGAAGCAAACTATTGGTGTACTCAATAAGGATGTGTATTTGCATATGGTTTTGTTTCTATTGAATAGATTTTGGGTTGAATGACAAATTAAACTCCCAGCTTCCAAATACTGAATTCTTTTGTTCAGAATTTACACACTCTTGAAAGATGCCCAAGTGCACTTATATTTTTAAAGGTAAGGAGGTTAGGCAAACAATGAATTGACAATTATTCTACCTTTTATATTAACAAAACCTTCTTATCGCAATTCAGAACCCATAGGAAATATCTTTTGAAAGGTATTTTGCCACATCCACCAAAGGCATTTCTCTGGCGACGAAGCAATGTGTCATGCACAAGGTTATGCCATCTCTGAGTACAACAAGCTGAGGGAAGAGGAAAAAATCAAAAGCAAGACACTATTTTAGGGTTTAGCAATGTATTCCCGTTTGCTCAAGGTAGAGGGACAGCTCCTAAGGTCTACCATTAAAGAGCCAAATAAAATTGTTTAAGATCTTGGAATTGTAGATCCTCTGTGTATAGTGACTTGAAAAAAAATGAAAATATTGATACAGGAAAAATATGTCAATGGAAAAGAGGTCAAACTCTGTAAAATAATTTTAAAGAGATTTATTCTGAGCCGAATTTGAGGACCATGACCCAGAGCCATGCCCAAGAAGCCTTGAGCAAATGGACTCACCGTGGTTGGGTCATAGTTTGGTTTTATATGTTTCAGGGAGACAGGAATTACAGGTGAAGTCATAAATCAATACATGGAAGGCTTACATTGGTTTGGCCCAAAAAGACCTCCAAGGTGCAGGGGAGCCTTATAGGTTACTGGGGGATTTAAAGATTCTTTGACTTGTAATTGGTTAAAGACATGAAGCTTTGTCTAAAGGCTTGGAATGTTTTAAGATAAGGAGGTCTGTTAATCAGAAACAAGCCAAGCGATATTATTTGTTGTGTAAATTGCAGACCTGCAGGTTTGTCTTGCATAGCCTTAGGCCTGTTAATGAGTTACAAAGGATATCTCCAAGAATGATGAGGCATGTCTGACCTCCTCATCATGGCAGGCAATTCAGTTTTAGTGTATAACCTTGCCCAGGAGGAGGTCCATTCAATCAGCTGGTGGTAGAGGGAAGCCTTAAGATTTTATTTTAGTTCACAATTGTTAATAAAATTTTCTTCACTCATTGTTAGGTCCGGAGCTGAGAGGGGGCCACACGAAGGCTCATGTGTACCAAAATGCTGCTTGTTTTGAGCATCTGGGTGCCAATGGGTGGAGGCTGAAAAAGTCATCCACAGGAGAGAAAGGGGGAGAGCCTTTTTATAGAGGATTTTTCTGGGAAGAGTGAACACATTCTTTTCAAACAACCCTGAGGGATAAGGAAAGTAGGTTCCCCTCTTGCATTCCATTCCTTTATCTCCCTAAGGAACAGCCAGGAGGGATAAACCTTGTCCTTATCAGGAGGGATAGGGAAAGTAAGTTCCCCTTTACATTTCATTCTTTTATCTCCCTAGGGGTCTGGTAAAGGCTACCTGTCTAATATACCCCTAGGAAAGGGAGAGGGCTGGGTTTTATAGGAGGTTTGGATGGAAGTTTGGGGAGAGTGAATTCTGTAAGCCTAACACACCCACTCTTCAGAATGTATATGTTCTTATTATTTATCTTAGCCTGTATGCATGTTTTCTTGTTTTCGTGTATCTACATAATCATAAAAAACAATGTGTATGAAGAGGTCTACATTATCCTGCAAGTATTATGATCCTTCATGTAAAACTAAAGCAAATGAGGATGAATTCCTAATGAATTCAGTGGTAAATTGCTCATGTTTATATAGGCTCATGAGACATCCTAAACTACTTAATCAATTTCTCATAATCATCGGAGATTTCATCTGGGAGGGGATTATATGTTCAAACACAGAGATCGTTGCACACCTATGAGTAGAACTCAGATCTTCTTTTTTCTCAGATTCCTCCATAGCACCACAATGCCAGCAGGGAAGTAAAGGTAAAGTCTTAGTAAAAACCAGGTTTAAGAGGACACAAAATTTCTTTTCAATTCTGTTCCATGAACTGTTAAAAATACAAGGGTTCAGGGAGTCACTACAGTCTCCGTAGGGTGAGCTAGATCTCACTCATCCTTCTAGGAAGAGTTCCAAGGGAATGCCCAGGAAGGAGAACAGTAGGGACACAGGGAAAGGTGGTGTCTCCAACTGACCATATTCGTCAAGTTATCTTTTTGGTTTTCACTTGGTTTCCTAAATCTCTCTGCTTCCTACAGCTTCAGGGACTAGATCCACAATTCCACTTACTTTTCTTTTTTTGAAAAGTGAAAAGACAATTCACAAAAATATAAAGAAGAATCAACCACTATTGACAATTTGGAATGCTTTTAGTCTTTTCTAAATTATAAAAGTATCATAGAGATATATGTTCCTTCTCTAAAAAATATTGTAGCATTAAAGCCTCCTCATGTGCTTTCTCCTCCTCAACCAGATCCTCCCTTCCAAAGCCCCAAGGAAATCTTTATTCTGAGTTCGGTGTGTATGTTTCGAAGTTTTTAAAGATACATTTATGTGAATGTATGTGCATCTAAAGAAAACTCAGCATATGTTATTTTAATAGTTTATTCAGTTTACTTACACAGTACAATGCTATTTGCACAGTTCACATCTTGCTGCTTTCTTTCAACATTGTATTTTTGATGTCTAAGTCCCTGGTAGATGGACTATTTTTCAGAGGGGTAGCATTGGATTTAGATCCTGAAAGATGGATAAGATTGTGTCATGTCAGGAAAGGAAAGAGGCAGGTAGAGCAATCATATGTATACATACTGGCACTGAGTTCATAAGGTCATGGAATAGATTGAGGAAAATCCAGGTTGTTAGAATATAGAGGAGGAATTGGTGAGTAATGAGAACAAAGATCAAGTGAATAGAGAAGTTGAGACCATGGAGTCTATATTAGAGAGTTTGAACTTTTACTGAGATGCAAGGTATGCTGTAAGTGAAAGTGAAGTGTGTTAGTTTCCTAGAGGTGCTGTGACAAAGTACAGTCAACAGGTGGCTTAAGAACAGGAATTTATTGTTCTGGAGGCTAGAGGGCTGAGATCAAGGTGTTGTCAGGCCTTGGTTTCTTCTGAGAACTCTGTAGAAGAATCTGCTCCATTCTCTCTCCTCTTCTGGGAGTTTGCTGGTGATATTTGACACGACTTAACTTGTAGACACAATGCTCCAGTCTCTCCCTTGATGTTCTCATGTCTGTGTCCAAATTTACCTTTCTCATAAAAAGTGCTCCTATTGGATTGGGACCCAGCCTAATGATCTAATTTCAATTTTATTACCAATGTAAAGACTTTGTCTGAAAACAAGGTCACAATTTCTGGTACTGGGAATTAGGAATTCAATATATGAATGAGGGGCACAATTCAACCCATGGCAAGAAGGGACAAAAATATTTCTTAAAGATGATTATTCTAGCTCTTGTTTGAAAGCTAAAGTATCATGAGATGATGATGAGAGAACAGACATAAAGCTGTGAATACATTGAAGGATTGGGAACCACTCAATTATGATCCAAACCCTCTGGAAACCCTCACCCTTTCTAGATATCTTACTTCTTCTTAACTCAAAGTAGAACAAAGACTTGACAAAATATCTCTTGATTCCTGAAAGTAAGTACTGTATTAGAGGTTATCTCTTATCTGTTTCTAGTTCTTTTATTTAACTCTCATAGGCAGGCTTTTCATTGTAAAAGGTACACTAACTATAGAATATAAATTTTATTTAATCACATAGGAAGTAGTTTTATTATAAAAGCAAAAAACACTTTAACTGTAAACCTGTTGATCAAAAGTATTTAATATAACTTTCACAACTATGTAGGTAAACGTAAATAAAAAAGTTAGGGGAGACGGAAGGAGTGAGACCCTCAGTGTTGATAATATTTGATCATGATCACACGCCGAGTCAAAGGCAGCACAAATTTCTAAGCTGCCTACTTAATTCTGTAGACCATGCCTGCTATCTTATATTTATATCTTAATAACATGTACATATGCAGTCTAGCTGTTATGGGGACGGTGGGAAGCATAAATTTGATTTTTCTTGACTTCTCCACATTTAAAGCCTCCACTTGTTGGTTGAATTAACATAGTATTTTAGTATTTAATTTCCTGGGGGGCTACCAGATGTTTTATTCTGTGGTTTATTTGTGTTATAGTTGTTGTTTAAAATGAAACTCAAAAAAGAGGAAAGAATGACACGATCCAATAAATACATAGTTTAATAATATTCAGTGAATACATATGCACAGTGCATGGGAGTCTAAATAAACATATTCCAGTGAAGAATTATTGGGTGTTGCTCATTTAGGCTGGGTTCTCAGTTATTCCATTCAAGTTGCTGGGAGGTTTTAGGGGAAAGACAGGAAAGAAGACAAAGCAGAAACACCCTTATGCAGTGTAAGTTCTGAATACCTTTAAATTGATTAACATGTGGATATCAATGGGAGAATTGCTTTTGCTTCCTTGTATTCTAGAGATTATAACACGGCATCATTCTATGTGATGTGTTTCCCACCAATACAGGGAGGATGATTAGAAGCATACACTGAACTTCCCTCTAGGGCACAGAGCTCCTTTTGCTATAGGACTGTTGGCTAAAAATGAAAGTGTTAAGGATGTGAGAAGAAATGGAAACAAGAGAACAGCAGAGGAAAATGTAGGGCAAGGATGGGAAATCCATGAGCAGTTTGTATGCCTGAACAACTCTTGTCTACCACTGACTATCTCTTGTCCATCTTTCTTCTTTGTCACCCTAAGCTCTGCCTTTGCTCAAATTGGCATAGCACTGTGATTTTAATATCAAACCCATACCCATATGATATTAAAATATTAATTAACTCAATAATTAATTACTATTTGCTGATCTGAACAAAATGGACAAAAGTCTCTGGAATTTTCTGGGGGGAGGAGCTTGGGAATGGTTAACAAAATAAGTAAATTATGTAATTTTGTAGGTACTGTTAAGTGCTACAAAGAGAAATTAGGTAGGGAAAAGAAAGATAGATTTGAGAGGTTGAAATTTTATAAAGGATGGTGAGAGAAAATATCACTTTTCTGATGACTTAACAAAGCTGCAACCTTGCTACTTTTTATGTGCTTATTCTGCGAGCACTAAAACTTCCAGAAACTTTCTCTGGAAGTGACATTTTAGTACCAATATCTGGCCCTGATGATTATATTGTGACACATTATGATCATTTCAAAAATGTGAATCGCAGTGTACAACTACAATGGTAGTTTACTTCCAGCCCAGACAACGTGATGTATTTATACAGTCTGACAATTTAAGACAACGGTCCTAGGACACGTACCATCAGGACCTCCTCTGGACCTGTGTTTAGAATTGGGATAGATGAAAGTGATGTGATAAAAGAAAAGCAATATGATAATTTATAAGAGAGCTGTTCAGTCAACTTCTTTCCTTTGTACCTTTCCCCCTCCCCCATCTCTACCTCTTCTTTGCTGTAGACTTTGGGGTTTTGTGTGTGTTAGGTTTCATTCCTTTGGGAAACCACCGTCACAGCAAATTAGGAAGAATGTGATGACCTTCTCATTGGCCATTGCATTGTGCACAGACCTCCTGTGTTTGTTCTGATAGTACCAAGCCTCCTTTTAGATTGGTCGTGTGACTGTCAGTTTCCATAATTCCCTTGACAGTAAAACAGACACAACTCCATGCGATCCTATTATGAAACACTCATCTTCAGACATTATGGTGAAAGGAAGGGGTGGGGTTTTTCTCTATTCCCCAAGAGGAAAGAAGAGTGTGAAGGAAATTAAAAATTGAGAAGCACTCTCAATAATATGTCATCGGATCAATTGCTTTTCACTGCAGCCACTCTTGCCACTCTTTGTCAGCTGTGTATGTGAAAAGAAACAAGTCACAGCTCCATGGTATTTGATAGACTTGAGTAATTAAACATCCTTCAGTGTCTTTTGGAAAACTTTGACCAATATGCCACTCACAGACAGTGCTTCCTTCATAGCTTCACATTTCTCTCCCCACGTGTGGTGAGTGTGTTTCTTTATTGATTTCCCTTTTAGAAACATTCACATGCAATCAAGATGGTTAAAGTTAAAAGATTTGCATTTTCCTTGCTATTATTCTACATTTGAATATCCCCACTTTTTTTTTAAATTGTCTTGTTTTCTCACAGGGAAAATAGGTTAAACAAAATTCAAACAAAAAGAAATAAAATAGTTTTAAATACATCTTCTTAATAAAAGCAATTATTATAGCCACTACCACCCATGCATTTATTGTGGGAAATTTAGCATCCACCTAGAAAAAATAAATAAAAATTATTTACAAAGATTTGTTTTCAGCATCCCTCTTGAGGATGAATACACATTGGGAAGTTTCTGGAACAGAGCAAAAAACCTAGGATGGGGCTCATTTTAATGATGTAGCAGTAGTGTAATAAAGCAATGCGTAGGAATTCTTCTTGCCCTAGAATGGTTATTGTCAAACTCTTTCTACCCATTAACATACTAAGCAAATTTATTAGCTCTAAGGATTCTTTATTCTTCCTTGAAAGGGCTTGAAAATCTTTGGGAAGTGGATTCCTTAAAAATTTTATCAAATATCTCTAGGTATATTTCTGGTGGCTTCTCAGTTGTGCTGTTTAGTGTTGAATAACACAGAGCTTGATCATTTCAATTTAGTGGCAGAAAACATTTTTTTAAAAAACACAAAGAAATAAAAGTTACCTTTTTTTTTCATGCATCTTCATTAGCAGTTGGCCCAACCATTGAATTATTAATAGCAGTAAGCGAAGGCAACCTTGGATAGACGGATGAGTGATGGGTGAATGAATTTATAAATGAATAGATAGGTAGATAGATAATAAAGTAACTACTGTTATTATTTCCTTTCTGCTTTCAGAAGATCTTGGCATGGCCCTTAAATATCATTCATCTGAGATATACTTTTACTGGTATGTCTCATTTGGGTGGTGGTTTAGGGCTATTCTTGAGTGAATGGCGGTTTCTTTTTCCTTTTTTTTTTAAACAATCAGTTAGGCTCAATACAGGCACCTAGGGGGAAAATGTTTCTCTGATTTTGGTGAATATCTGTGAAGCTGGTAAACATTCATGACATAGCTACCAATATATGTTTCTGTAAGCCAGTCCTGACGGATTGCCAGTCTCAAAGATTCTATGAAACAGGAACCTAGACAGTCTGTGTTTGCACTCTTGTTAAGGTGGCTATCAGTGGTGTTCTGATATTCTCCAAAACCTCCCAGATTTTGGCTGCTAAGTATATGGTGCTGACTGCAGGTTTGTTTGCTGTTGTTGTATAAACCATCAAGCAGGTTACAAACCTCTGAACCTCAACCAAAAACCAATAAAAAATGAATGGAATGGAATAATGGAACCTCAACCAAAGACCAATAAAAAATGAATGGAATAAAAATACTAGGGTGTAGCATAATGGAGAGAATACAATTTTGTGGTTTTAATACAGAGAAATAAGTATTTCTTCCAACACAAAATCACAATACAACTTGCAATCTTGAATGTGTCAACCAATGTGATTTAACTGATAATTAGGCTTAATTCATAGGACAGTTTTGAAAATCAACTAAGATTATGTATGTGTAAATGCTTAATTACTCTAAAGGACTGTAAAATGCTCACTATTTTTGTTGCTGGATTGAAGAGTTCAATCTGGAGGTATCATTCAGTGACAGTATGATGACTACCTCTTGAACTCTGTCTCCCCACCTCCCATCCTGGTTTCTCCAGTGCAGTCAATATGTGTTTAGTTTATATGTTGTTTTCTAAGTTGTGGGTCATGCTACTTGCAATCTACAGATTTTTTTCCCGTTCGTCTGGGGATATTCAGGAATATAGAAAAATCTTCAGGGTCTCTAGTTATACAGATAGATTGTAGGATGCAAAGAATATAGACATGCCTTTACCTATTTCCCCTAGAAACTTGCTCTAGATGGGAATCTTAAAGACAAATTATCGTTTATTTTTCTGACACACAATGCATTGGACTATATAAGAAAATTTCAGATTAACTCGGAATTTTCCTCCTACTAGAAGTGAATTAAATTAATGCTAAAATGGGAGTCCTAGTAATCTATGTGATAGAAGTTACCAGACCTAGTGATTTTGGTGGTTTAAGTCCTTAAAAAAATTAGAAACCTCTTTGCAATACAAAGTGTTAAAAGCAGCCTTTTCTTCTTAGTCCCTTCCCTTTGTAACTATTCCCAACTCTTTTTTAAAATCTAAACCAGAACTCTATTTCCATCCATTTCTTTCTATTTGTACATTGCTGCTGATACTCATTCACTGTCTTGGGTCCATCAAATATCAGTGTTTTGTAAGCATAGTAAAGTGTTCAGAGAACATTTTCTCAAGCCAAACTGCATGTGCTCCAATTCCAGCTCTGATACATACTGGTTGTATGGCCTTGGGCAGGTTATTTAACCTCTCTGTGCCCCAGTAGCCACTTCATAGAAGAGTTTTTAGGAATATTAAATCTCTACAATATGCTTAGAAAAGTACTTGGCACATAGTAAGCACTATATAGGTTTTTGTTAAATTAAATAAGGCTTAATGGATTACCTGCATTTCTCACATTACCTAACACATTACCTTACCTTCCACATGATAGGTATGTGATGAATATTTATTTGATGACTATACAAATCAATAAATAGGAGTGGGACAAAGAACATATGGGTTCATTCTACTTTTCTACTAAATATGCAGTCTTGGACATTGAATTTAAGCTTCTTTGGAGCTATCTTCTCATCTGTAAAATAAAAATAATATTTAATGTATTTCAAAGACTAATTATAATTATCAAAATGATACTGTACTTTCAATGAGTTGGATGTAAACATATAAGATCTCATATTAATACCCTTTGTATTTACTAAATCAATTCTAGTGGGAATAGGCTTAGTACAATAGTTAAAGTTTGACAGACTTACCTGGTCCAGAGGTTGGCAGTCATTGTGAGTGCTGAGACCTGTGTTGATTCTTGGGAATATAGCAAAGTGTTTCAAGGTTCCCCATCTCAGTCAAGAAGTGGGCTTCTCCTTTGCCTGCCAGGCCCACTCAGCTATATTTGGCTACTTCTTGCTATGAAAGGGTACCTGAGCAGACCTCAGGGAATCCAGTCTTCCTTTATCGCATTCCTCCACTCCATTAGGCCAGGCTGCAAGGACAGTGGTTTGGAGCTGTTTGTCTTTGTGCTGATGGATGCTGCAGTCTGTAATCCATGAACCAAAACAGGGCTTCCCTTCCATTGCAGCTGGCATATCATGTTGTGTTTATGAGTCTGACAGGGAAATGTATCTGAGGCATATCTCATATGCTGATCTGTGAGGGAGATAAGCCCCTTGTTTTGCTTGACTGGAAACAAAATAAGCAGGTGGCAGAAAACCCAGCATTGATTTCTACTTAGGCTAAAACAGCCAGGATAATGATGGGTGCTTCTTGGGCACACTCCAGCCTCTGCCATGTGATCATTGATCATTTTACTCAAGTTTGCAAACCATTGTACGGAAAGGTAAGTTTCTTCCTGCATCAACAAACCTACTTTTGTTTATTTTTTATTTCATAAGCTATTGTCATGATTTTATGATGAATTTTGTGATAACAAAAATTGAAAGTCAAATAGTGTCGGAGCTTAAAATCTCTTACTTCATTGGGTATGTGATCTTTATGCATTTTAGTTTTACTTTTTGATTTAGGTTCCCCACCTGTAAAGGTGAAACTTCATTTCAGTTGACCACCAGATTTTTATAGAATGAAATTATTTTCTTGTTGAAGAGAGATACACATGTGCTGGTAGATGGGGGTTGAGGGACTCCAAAACACTCTGACCCTGGCTAGAGCTTGAGTTTTGATGTACTCATTATTACTGCTTTTCTTGGAATATTTATAATCATAGTTTAGATGTCTTGATCTCCCAGTTATACTATAAACTTCTTGAGAGCACTGTGCCATTGATAATGGGTACATATTAGTTAGGAAGATATAATATAAGTGATTCTCACCAATCTAGAGGTTCAGAAGAATGTGGATGGGATTTCTTCTCTCTCACCTAAAACTTTTACTTTGCATATTCTTTTTATTACTGTCCTTCCTTTCTGATTCCTTGATGATTATTAATTGGTTCAAATGGTATGTGTATCAGATATTTAATTAAGTTCTCCTTTCTGTCTAACTCTCTGCCAAAACATATTTTTCATTTTTCTTCCTGCAATGCTGAAACATAAGTTGATGCCAAATGCATGCTGTTTGATCGTATTCCATCCAGATTTACTTGCAAGGAGAACACAGGCTGTAGAATTTATTTCAGGTAGCTTTACAAAGAGCCTTTCTTGGCCCTCAGTGTGTATGGCAGAGGGGGAGACAGAAGAGGAAAATGAGGTAGACATCCTTCCCAGACCTTAACTAATTTATGAGAGAAATGGAAAGCCACAGATCAGATGCCACTGGCCTTTTGCCAACAGAGCTATAGCAGTGTTAGCTGAGACATGATCAATATGGAAGACTTGGTCTGCAGGGCCTTTTTTAGCTATGCCCCTGCACTAGTCAAGCACCTCCTGCAACTTTGTGGTGAGAGCCAACCTCATGGATTACAGCAGCAGTCCCCAGCCTTTTTGCCACCAGGGACCGTTTTCATGGAAGACAATTTTTCTACGGACTGGAGAGCAGGGGTATACTTTCAGGATGATTCAAGCACATTACATTTATTGTGCACTTTATTTCTATTAGTATTACATTGTAATATATAATGAAATAATTGTACAACTCACCATAGGTTGGGGACCCCTGGATTAGAGTCTTGCCTTACGGGAAGAGAAGAGCAGCTTCTGGAGGAGTCAAGTGCTGACGGTCACGCTATTGCCTAACTCGTCACTAGACTACTGATTCCCAACTCTTGATTACACTCGTGCATGGAGTTGCTTCTAGGTTATGGTGACTGGGGAGGAGGAAATGGTATTGTATTAGTTATTTATTGGTGCATAAAAAGTTACTCTAAAATGTAGCAACTTAAAACAACAAGAAGGCATTATCTCACAATTTCTGTGGGTCAGGAATCCAAGTGTGGCTAAGCTGGGAGCCTCTGACTCAGGGTACCTCATAAAGCTGCAACCAAGGTGACAGCCAGGGCTTCAGTCATCTCAAGGCTCAATTTGAGAGGGATCTGCTTCCAAGCTTACACCTATGGCTGTTGGCAGGCCTTAGGCCCTTGTGGGCTGTTGGACAGAGACATAGTCTCTTCCTTGGCATGTGGGCCTCTCAGTAGGACAGCTTACAACATAATAGCTGTCTTTGTTTGAGGGTGAGGGTGGAAGCCACTGACATTTTCAATCCTATCTTGAAAGTAACATCTGTCATTTCTATTGTATTCTTTCCATCCCTTAAAAGTGAGTCAATAAGTCCAGGGCATTTAAGGGGAGGGAATAAAATAAGGGTATTGTATTAGGATTTTCCAGAGGGACAGAACCAATGGGATATATACTTATGAAGGAAGTTTATTAGGGAGAATTGGGTCACATGATTAGAAAGGTGAAGTCCCACGGATAGCTGGGGAATGACAAAAGCTAGTAGCATGGCTCAATCTAAGCCTGAAATCCCCCAAATCAGAGAAGCCAACAGTGTAGCCCCCAGTCTGAGATGGAAGGCCTGAGAGTCCTTGGAGGCCACTGGCGAAAGTCCCAGAGCCCAAAGGCCAAAGAACCTGGAGTCTGATGTGCAAGGGCGGGAGGAGAAGAAGGCATCCTGCTCAGGAAGGGAGAGAGAAAGAAGAAGCCAAGCAAGCTGAATATCCCCCTTCTTCTGCCTGCTTTGTTCTAGCCATGCCACTTAGCTGATTGGGTGGTGCCTGCCCACATTGAGGGCGGATCTTCCTCTCAGTCCACTGACTCACATGTCACTCTCCTCTGGAGACCCCTCACAGATACACCCAGAAACAGTGCTTCAGCAACCATGCAGGCATCCCTCAATCCATCAAGCTGACACCTAGTATTAACCATCGCAGGTGTGAATACCAGGAGGCTGGGATAACTGGGGTCCACTTCACAGACTGCCTTCCGCAGGTGTAAAGAGCGTGCAATGAACGTTAGAATGCTCACATTGCAGGGTTGCAGAGACGGTCTATAATAAGTATCCTCCCAGTGCTTGCCACAGAGTAGAGCAGCATTCTATCGACTTCCCACCACCCCAGCATATTGCCTGGCATGTAGCAGGCACGCAAGTACCTCTGTGCCCATGACATTCTGGCTGTTTTATTAAAAACAGAGGGCCTCTGTGTTCCAAAAGAGATTAATGTTTGGTGTTTTCCTTTCTGGACAATTTCCTTCCTGCGTTTCATTTCTCCAGTTATCATCAAGAGAATGGATTTAAGTCTGAAATAAAATCACTCAAAAATAAGGAATAACTAAAGCAGACCTATAATTACCTTGGTTGGATTACCTTTTTAAGCACAATTAGAAGTTTCCTGTTTAGATCAGGGATGCTGTTGCCAATCTTCCACAGCAGATGATAAGAATTAAATTCCCTTATGACCTAGAAAACGTTCCCTCTGCTAATCTAGTCTCGCCTGGAGGTTCAGTAAATAGAAGGCAAAGCACACAGTGTGTGTAGTCTTCACCACATAGCCTGAGGGACTGGGTGGATAGCCATACAGCACCTGCCTTTTGTGAACTTGGAAAGCGATGTTTTTATTTTATCTTATTTTTTTACTATTTATTCTGAATTCTTGCGTAGTTAAATTCTTGATCTCTCTCCCTACAGAATATGAGGAATAATCATACTTGTTAATTCCATTATCAAAGATATTCATTAGGTGTCTGATTTCATATGGGTCAGTTACAAAAGAGTGCTTCTCATGATCCCTAACCTTTTTACTAATTATAAGGAGAGACTACAAAGGTATAAAATTGAAAATTAAGCTATAATTAGAATAAAATGTCCAGTTATAGAACTAGACATATCAGTTATATTTCAGATTAGCTCCTTATAATTGGTGATATCGTGTGAGACAAATTTCACATAACTAGATAGCTAGGCCATAAACGGCAGTTACACCAGTCTGTGGTATAATGCCACGCTACATGGTAGGGTTTTGCTCCATTTACAGCTGTGGTCCCCAGCCCCTGGGCTGTGGACCGGTGAGTGGAGGGCAAGCAAGCAAAGCTTCATCTGTATTTACAGCTGCTCCCCATCACTCGGATCACCCATAAGCTCTGCCTCCTGTCCGATCTCACAGGAGCACGAACCCTACTGTAAACTGTGAAGTGAAGGATCTAGGTTGCGTACTCCTTATGAGAATCTAATGCCTGATGATCTGAGGTGGAGCTGAGGCAGTGATGCTAGTGCTGGGGAGCAGCTGCAAATGCAGATTATCATTAGCAGAGAGGTTTGACTGCACAATAAATGTAATGTGTTTGAATTATCCCAAAACCATCCCCCACCAACCCCCAGTCCTTGGAAAAATTGTCTTCCATGAAACCGGTCCCTGGTACCAAAAAGGCGGGGGACCACTGATTTTTAATGTATTTGGTCAAAAAGATGAAAACATCTGTCAGGGAGAGTATAGCTTCATTGATCAGGGACATTTATGTAGGGTTTATCAAGGCTGGGAAAAGGAGCTTTCTATTAAGTTTTAGTCATTTTATAGACAGATTCCTAGTTTGAGGGAGCTATTTAGAAATGCACGAAGACTTGTGTAGACATTCCAATAAAGCTTTTAGAAAATGAAGCTGGTATTTACATTGGTTGAAATGGCAAGATAATGAGTCTAAAAGATTTTCCCTTCTGATGTGCTTTGTTCAGAATGACACTTGAAAGATGCCCAGAATTTCTGTTGCTGCTCTTAGAATCAGAGGATCTCAGGGTGAAATCAAACTTTAGAGGCCATTGAGTTCAACCTGCCATAAAGGTCTTTTTGTTAAACTTATGACCATTCAAGGTACTTTAGTGGTCAAAGTAGCTTCCAAGGGAGAATAAAGCATGTGCATGTGAACCAACGGGAGGTTAGACTTTTGACAGCTGATCTGTGGTGGCGCATACGGTATTTTCTACTGTTCCACTGGAACCAAGAGGCAGAGGCATTTCTGCTATAAATACTGCGTAGGGCAGGGGTGGGGGACCTGCGACCTCAGGGCCACACCTGGCCCTCCAGATCCCCGAGTGCGGCCCCTTGACCAAATCCAAACTTTACAGAACAAATCCCTTTATTAAAAGGATTTGTTCTGTAAAATCTGGTTTCAGTCGAAAGGCTGCACTCAAGGATCTAGAAGGCCACAAGTGGCCATGAGGCCGCTGGTTGTGACTTACGCACATGATAAAAATCCGCCCAGATTTGCTCTGCATACCTTTCAGAACTCTAATGCAAAATGCTGCCTAAATCACTTTATTTTAACTGATCCATGCACAAGAAGAGTAAGTATGATGAAGCTTGTTTCAATATATACATTTTTAAACAAGTAGGAGAGCAAGAGGTGGTAAAGTAAGGTATTATTCAATTCATTGAATATAGTAATAACTTGGCTCTGATTGTTAATGTTTGTTCCTGCCTTGTAATGTATAGTTTTGTCAGATTAAAAACCCCCTTGGATATAATTTTATTTACACCTACACATATATTTCTAAGAGATGAATGACCACTTCTGGGAATACTAAGAAGTAAAGAATTTGAGTTGTTTTTTGCGGCACTGCTACAAGTTAGGCAAATAACTTCCTCTCTTTGGATCTCACTCCTAACACCAGTAAAGAGAGGAGGTTGTACTGGATGATCTATAAGTCCTTTCCAGCCCCAACATGCTATTAACTCATGATTCTTGGGTACGGTTGCCAGGAGATGAGGAAAGACAGGAACTTAACTTCTTTTATGTCACCAGTCTTTATGATTCATGACATTATGTATTTCTCCCTGGGTCAACACTGCTTCTTTTAAAGACAAAAGCAAGCCTGCATTCCCCCTCTGCTTCTTAGGAAGCCATTGTGCTACAGAGCAACAAAGATCATTCTCTTCCCAGCACTCTTCTGAATCCTGGTACCTGTAGTTAGTTTCATGTTCTCTTTCTCATTAAGGATGTCATTGGCTATAGAAAGACACTTTAGCCGAATTATCAGGCAAATGTTGCCAACGCAAAGCTACAGTCTTGGAATTTGTGTAAACAAATTAATTTGTTTGTGAAACTGCAGACCGATTAGAAACCCATCATAGTAAAATATCCACTTTAAAAATATATGCTGGGCCACCCAATATGGTAGTCACTAGCCACATGTGGTTATTACAGACTTGAAATGTAGCTACTCTGACAAAGGAATTTCATTTTAGTTAAATTTGAATTTAAATAGTCATGTGTGACTACCAGCACCCACACTAAATGCAGGTTTAGGGAATGGCTAAGAGAGCCATCCAGTTTGCAGTAATTTTGTTAAGGCAGCCCTAGGTAACTAATGCATATCTCAAACACAACTTTGCCAACTGGGCTTTAAGAAAAAAAAGTTCCTTGACCTGAAGCTGTCACAGAACAAGCTGATACTATTCTGCAGTTAGAGGTTCTGCCTTAGTATGCACTTGAAGTATCTTTTTTCCTGAACAACCACCAGCTAAATAAGTTAATAATTAGGAATAACAGAGTGACAGCTAACATTTCTTGAACAATTACTTTGTTTCGGGCTCTGTACTGACACCTCACATGCATTATCACATTTAAATCTCACAATGTTCCTAGGCAAGAGATACTACTGTTATTTCCATTTCTGTCAATTATTCTTAGATCTTGAAAAAAAAATCCCTTTTTATTGTTAAATAAGAACTAGAAAGTAAATATGAATATGCCACCATAATAATGGTTTCTCCATGAAGGAAAGGAGATTTAGACAAACCAACATAATATATTCTCTGGTATACTAAATCATTAGGTTAAATCATATAATGAGATAAAAAGTGGTATGGATAATTTAAATCCTCAGATACATATGTGTTTAAGCCACATATAGCTGCTTGCTTCGACCTTCTACACTCTAAAGACCAGTGTGGTGGCTCAAGCCTATAATCCTAGCACTCTGGGAGGCCAAAGCTTGAGGGAAGGATTGCTTGAGGCCAGGAGTTCTACAGCAGCTTGGGCAAGAGCGGGACCCCGTCTCTACTAAAAATAGAAAAATATTAGCCTGGTGTGGTGGCCCATACCTGCAGTCCTAGCTACTCAGGAGGCTGAGGCAGAAGGATGGCTTGAGTTCAGGAATTTGAGGTTGCTGTGAGTTATGATGACGCCACTGAACTCTAACACAGGTGACAGAGTGATACTCTGTCTTGGAAAAAAAAAAAGAGAGAGAGAGAGAGAGAGAGAGGGAAAGGGAAAGTCAAACAGGATCATCATTCAGTAATTGAGACTTGTTAGTATATTAAGATCACTATGCCATTTAATTTGAATAAATTACCTGAAGGAAAAGAGGAAAAGTGGAATCTCTTCCTAACCCATCTCACGTGAGGCTTCCTGGGAAGGGTAGCTGGGGGAATCCAGGAACAAGTAGCAAGAGGGGATTGGGGTTTGTTTTGTAAAGAAACCTGAAACTGGCCACTGTCTCCCGAATGAGATTTTTCCCCTCTTCATTATACGCTTTTACATCAGGCATAAATACTGGAAATCTTTCTAATGTAGACTAATCGGAGGGAAGTCTGGGCTGAACAAGTTGAATATGTTGGTCATACGAAGCATAAAAGAAATTAAGATTTGCTTCTGGCAAATTCATTTAGAAATTCAAACTCAGCTAAATAAAATAATTTCTTAATATTCAAATAAAGGCCAGATACATGTTAGCATGGCTTCTGTTGTATATTCACAGTCCCAGATAAACGGGATTTCCTTTGGGGGAACAGAGGATTGTTACACTACACGGCTGTCATTTGCATTCAAAACATGGGACGGGGGAAGACAGGGATGGAATATTTTTTCTACATCCTTCAGTTTTACATGGATGGTGACATGTTTCACAGCAGCATCTCCAAACAAAAGATGACAAATTCGCATTTATTTTCTCTCAGTGGCGCTGTGCGGAGATGTTGAACTAAGTCTAAGCTTGGTGCTCGTGAGGCGCAGAAGTTTTATTCCTACAGTAACATGGAACTCCTGTAAAAATAACCACTCCATTGCCAGTCCTTCTATCAGGAGTATTGACAAAGTGAAGAAGACTTATTCGATTTCACTAAAGCTATTAGTCTGAAACTCTGATCTGTAAATCTGGATGGGAACCTCACAGAGGGGAAGGATGCTTGCCAGAAGCAATGGCTTTTGTGCATTCTCAAAAGCAAAGGTCCTATAAAAACACTGGATTGAAAAATCAAGCCCTAGAAATGAAGCAAAGGATGAAGGAAACTTTTATCGAGCTTTTGTAACGTTCCAGGCATTCTGCTAGGCTGTTTCCATTATGTGCTTGAAACAGTAAACCGGCTTTATCTTTTCTTTTTTTCTTTTCCACCATCACCTGTATATGTATGTGAGGAAACCGGAGAATGGGGACTGCAGGGTAAAAACTTGTTTTGATGTTATTGTTGTTCTTTTCATATGTAAAAATAGGATAATGTGACATTTGCTATGAAGACATGTTTCTTCGAGATCCCAGGAGAGTATTTTGTGACTGGAAAATGTCTGGAATGTTTAAGGCAAACATAAGTAAAAGTGTGCAGAAGTGTAGAAAAAGTCATTTAGAGATTTTATATACAGCAGTTTTAGGATCTCCTTTAGAATGGGAAATTATAACTATCAAAGCCAAGTTTTATATGACTCCTAAAAGGATAGCAGGGGGAGTTTTGAGGAGTGAGGAGTAAGGGGAATGTTCTATATCCTAATTGTTTAGGTGGTTACATAAATCTATATATGTGTTAAAATTCATAGACTGTATACCAAAAGGATAAAAACCCTGCAGTATCACTCCCTAATAGTTTTAAAAACAAAATTTCAAAAATTCCAATAAAGATTGTCAACTGTAAGCCAATAGTATGTTGGCAGATGTCAAACAAAAAAGTGATATCATTTAAAAATACTGTCAACTGACTATTAAAACTTAATAAATGACAACAGAAGGAAGTGTTGTCACTGCTGACATGAGATAAAGTTATCATTTTTATATTTATTTCTCAAGTTCTCCTTTCCTGGCATCTATAATAACCCATAGCAGTTTCATTGCCTATGCCTCTATACTGTTTGGAAAATCAGAAAAAAGAAGGCCTTTAAGGATTCAGGGTGATAGGTAAAAGCCTCCTTTGTACCTTCTAATAGGTCAGATATGATGATTGTTGGTTCTTACTCTTGTATTTCTCTAGTCATCAATTCTCCTATTGATTTTTTTTTTAGAACAAAGGTCAGGCACATGTTTGTAGGTGACACCAATTGCTTTGGAGAGTTTGTCCCTTCTCCTTACTGTTCTGATTTAAACCCCTTGTGGCATTTCCTACTGCATGGATAGTGATAAATGGGGTTGAGAGTGACATAGAAATGAACTTAGAAGTAAGTTTATGGCACTGCCGGGGACCATCTGTTAATGTAAATGTTTAAGGTAAAATGCATTAAGGCTTGAGAGCTGACGAGACATTTTATTTGCTTCCTGCCTTTGGGATAATGCCTGGCACCTGCCTCAATCTAGCAGGTCCCCAGTTAAACTTGGGAAGTGTGGTTTTCCCCTTTTATCTGCCTCTACTCATTTTCTGGTATGGAATCCTAAGCACTTATTTGAATTGTATTTGTTGAAGTAACTGGGTTAAACAGAAAAATGAGAAGTCATGTTGGTTTGGGGGGAAGTTTTAACGTATTTAAATAAATATATTCATGAGACTACTTATCATTTATGATTACCTAGTATTAAATAGTGCTTAATTTGTTGACTTTAGTATTAGAAAGCTAAGCACTATTTTTTAGGGTTATCAATGTCAATTAATATAAAAATAATTTATGAAATGAGTGAACTGTTATTCAATCACTATTAGAACTCTTTGAATTATATTGCAATTTTCTGGTAATGTCATAATAAAATAGAAAAGTTTAAAAGTGACCATTTTATTTTTAATCCTTGAAAGTATATTAGTGGAGAAGAAATTTAAGAAATGTATCTTTACTGTTCACGGGAAAATGATCTTCTTCAAAAGGGAAAAATCAAATCTAGCTACTAGATATAAATCTATAAATTTTATTTCTAGGTTCAACCTAGTAATTTAATGACTTGGGCTTATAGAATGGATTTTATGTGCCGCAGCCTACCTAGACTTACCCAGGGAAAAGAAAGCACAGAAAAAGAGGGGACAATGAGGAGAAATCAGAGGGAGAGAAGAGAGAAAATAATCTGAATGCATGATTATTTAAATCAGTAAGACATTTTTCCAGATAGGATTCATATTGGAGTTTTCTTTTCTAGAAACCTCTGGGTATGATGAGGTAAACACATGATTAGAGATTGAGTGGTGCCCCTCCGGGTAGATAAAAACTACCTGAACAGCTGGAATGATTCTGATGACCTTGCCTCTGAAGCTTGTCCTTTGAGATCAGCAAAAAAGTCCTATTTTCTCATCTCTCACTTGAGCTGAGGTTGATTGATGCATAATTAAGATCACTAAGGAGCAGTGGTAAGAGATACAGTGTCTCTAAATTCTTCTATGACATTTTTTTCTCTGCTTCTTTAAAAGACCCTTCTTGTAATTATTATACTATAAACACTTATTAGTTTGGTATTGGGGGCAGGGAGTTTGTGGTCAGGTAATAGGAGATAGGATATGGAACATGCAGAATTTTGAGCTGTAAGGAAAAGACCAAAAGATAATCCAGGTAAAATTATTCTTCTTTGTATGAAATTCTACAGGTCACTTAGCGCATCTCCATTAATATACAGGATGGGAAGCTGAGCACTCCGAAGGCAAAGTGATTTTCTCAAGACTTTACAGCTGGTTGGGGCAGAGGCAGGAGGAAACCCCAAATCTTTCCATTTTTAGGCTGTTGTCCTCTGCACTATGCCATAATTCCTCTCTTTAGCTTGGGATCTTAAGCTATCTTTTTAATTGCTTGAGACATAGGTTTTAATCTTTCCTTCTATTCTAGAAACTATATGCTTGGGAAAGCTAAAAGAGTAACATAGAGTAGCATCCCATCTTGAATCATTTCTCCCATTTTAAATTGAAGGTGCATGTTGCAGAGTTCTAAATTAGCATAGGAAACGTGGAGATTCTATGTGATTCAGGTGAACACTTTGTGCTTGATCTGATGAATATTGCAGAGGCATCACACATTCTTGAGTTATGATGTCAGCACTTAATGAAAGGGTATAAGTTGAAGGCTTTTACTCAACTTTCAAGGAACTGTACTCATACTTCTTTGTATTTGTTTTCCTATTAAAACTAAGTCATATTTAACTATAAAATAAAAAATTAAAATAAAATATGGACTTTTGCATAAAATTCCAATACTTTACCTGTAACTACAAAATGTTAAATGTTCTCTATGGGAATGAATAAGTATTTAATAAGCCGCAGGCAAAGGTCATCCTTATAGTTCTATAAATGTAAAAAACTTTTTGAAAATTTGAATGGGCATTGGGGAAAGACATTGATCTTAATTATATAAGTTGGCTATAAGAGTTCACATGAGGAAGAGTTCACACACATTCCCTGAAAAATAATATTCTGAGGGGGAAATAAATATTTATAACAACAAATGGGCAAGTCTTATGACTCTGTATGAACGAAGCTCTGTGGGAACACAGAACCAACAGTGCCAGAGACAGACAGGGAAAGCTTCACAATGGTGGTGACATTTAAGTAAAGTCTTGAAGAATTCAGATATCCTGGTAGAGAAAAGGGAGAACATCCAGGTGGAAGAGTAAGGGGAAAACATACAACGCTACACGTTTTCACAGGAGGCCTAACCCAATTACAGATTCACTTAACCCAGACGGAACCAATTCTCACTTTTCCTGTCAGGTTCTTTTAAAGAAGCATATGCACATCTCCTTGACTGAGAAATATCAGGCAACCACTACCATCTTAATGAATTTTTTTTTTTTTTAATTTTTGGGAGCTTTCCTGGAAGATTGCTCTGGAGAAAATAAGATGCTTTCAGCTGCACTTGGGAAGAATGTGAGGTACTAGGTCACCTGTGTGTTTGGGAAATAACAACTAGTCCTTCTCTGGTTAAAGCAAACCCAGTATTTAGGTGAGTTGGAGCAAAGTCAGAAAAGCTGGACATGGCTCAAGGCAAACTGCACTGGAAGCAAGATGGCAAATCCCCTCAGGAATAAGGCAAGGTTTCTCTTTGTTACATGGAGGGCGATATTGTCTGATAGGTCAGGGAGAAGAGAATTGCCAGAGCCTGTGCATACTTCTGCTAAGTCTGTCGCAGTGTTTCACATACGTCACTTGAACCATCTGAACTTTGAAGTGCTTCAGCTTCCACTTAATACAAAAAAATTGCCTGAGCCTCTCTCATTCTGTCGACCCCTATCTTTGAAGATCAGCATAAAGTGAGGTGATGGGAAGCCCCAGATGAAATGGAAGCCCTCTGCTACCTCCTGCTAAGGGTGGTGAATGACCGTGCCCAGTGCAGCCTCCTGTAGTCGGCAACATCATCCCAAATTCAGCCAAGATGAAGAAAGAAGAGAAAGGTGTGAACACTTTGAAGGGCTTTCCCTTTTCCCCAAAGTTCTATTATATTCATGGGTATAATACAGCCTTGCATATTTTATTATATTATAAATAATGATATGCTTTAGGGAAAACAAATTTCTTGGATTGTCTCCATGACTTGGGCTTCAGTCAAAAAGTTCCTCAGATGCAATACCTGTAGGAAAGAAGGATTAGATTAGAACATACCCAAAGTTTATATAAGAAAGAGGGTAAGACAGTCATTTAAATGAAAACTTTTTTTTTTTTTTTTTTTTTTTTACTGTATTGGCTTTCGTATTCCTTGATTTCTCTTTGGCATATCGGTACTTTTTTGTATGTCGTGTTGAAAATGTGTCTTCCTGGTAGAAGGTGGATATTGAGGAATGAGGCAGCTCGAATCATGGTACAGCTGTTTCATTTTAAGAAGCATCTCTTCAAAACTGTATAATTCTTAATTGCCCTAGCATGTAGGCCATTTAAGTGAAATTTAGAAAGTAAGGACATTTTGCCAGTTAAACCTTTTATGGTGATTATGACACCAGCAAGAAAATAATCATGGTTTCATGGTTCAAGGATCACAATCAGGCTTTGGGGCACACAGTGTTGGTAGCAGGAAGGGACAGAGGTATCCAGCCCTTTCTCGAGCCTCTTGTGTTTGATAATCCTTATTCCCCACTTGTTCTGTCTCAGAGGGGATCAGTTAATGGAAGCTTATTAAGCTGCAAGTATATGCAAAGCCATGTGGGGGACACAAAGAGCTATGTACCCTTTATCTCAAAAGTGTTAATAAGCATATAGGAAAAATATGATTTTACTGCCCAATAGTATATGTACAATTTAAATGCTAAATGAGTAAATTAAAAGATAACTTCTTTGAGTTTCCAAGATAGTTAACAGCAAACAAAGAAGGTGCCTCACCTCAGTAAGGTTGTTTGCTATGAGCCTCCATGGATGAGAAGAAATAAAAGAATCAGAGAAGAGGGATGAAAACACAGTAGATGAGAACAGCATCATAAACAAAAGCATGTGGCCATATCTCTACAGATAGAAATTTTGTCTCTCTTCCTCATTCAACAGTTATTTCATACATGAATGAAAAAGGCCGCAGTCACAAGCGCTTGCCTTTTACTTTCTGCGTCTTCCATTTTTCAAGAAACACTAAACTCACACCTAGGAATATTTTGACAAGCTTAGAAACTTTTTCAAAAAATAACTCTGGTGCATGGCAAGACGTTCCTAAAATGAGACTTTTTTCCCCCATGGAGATGATCATTGCAAAGATTTTCATTCACACCCTCAAACTCGTGCAGAGAGCAGCCAAGATCTTTCCTTCTTCTGCACATTTTTGGCACCATTCAGTGGACTTGAAAGGAACACAGAAAACTCCCTAGAGAGATCTCATAACCTCATCTTTCCTCTTGGGCTCTTAATGAGTGTGATGCACACCGTCTGGGAAATGGTCACGTTTGAAGCACTGACTTGAGGGGGGAGGGGGGCAAGGGCAATATACGTAACCTTAACATTTGTACCCCCATAATATGCTGAAATAAAAAAAAAGAATGCTTACTTGACCTGAATTAAGATAGTGACTTTTATTTCTCAATTTGAAGCATAAATCAGGTGAGAATTTTGCATTATGCCTGTGTTTTTGAAACAAACCTAATAATCATATCTGAGTACTTCCTTGAGCCAAGTCTCTGAATGAACACATTTTAGATGGCTGTAATAATGAAATCACCTTCCCTTTGATGTATTAAAGAAAATGTATTCATATTAACAATTTTATGGAAGGTTAGCTACACTATAACTTTAGAAACACTTTCTCTTTTAAACAACAAGAAATTTTGGCTAAGAGCTTAGGTCTCCTTTGGTTCTAGAATGGATAGAGTAATACTCATTCCCTTATGCAGAACAGCTACCTTTGGAATTCTTTTTTTTTTTTTTCTATATATTTTAGTTGGCCAATTAATTTTCTTTCTATTTTTATTAGAGACCGGGGTCTCACTCTTGCTCAGGCTGGTTTTGAACTCCTGACCATGAGCAATCCACCCACCTCGGCCTCCCAGAGTGCTAGGATTATAGGCGTGAGCCATCGTGCCCGACCTACCTTTGGAATTCTAATTGCTTCCAAGTTAATGTAAGATGTTGATTATTTAGGTCTCTGAATATGCATTTCTAGATGTGTATAGCTTGAGATGAAGATCCCCAGGCATTTGGAAATTCTTGCCTTTTCTTTTAGAGAAGAGGTTGTTATCCTGGCTACCATGTGTAGCAACTCAAATGTAAGATGCGCTCCCTTCCTCCGTCAAATCAGTCTTCCAGTTACATTTAAATTCTGAGTTTGGTATTTGTCTTTTCCCTCGTCTTGCTCTTTTGCTTTTCATTCCTCTAATTTCACCTATCAAGTTACATCATGCATCTCTTCTCCACCTTGCTCCTCAAGCCTCTCTCAGTTGTTTCATTCTCCCTGCCAACTTCTGCTATCACCATGGTCTCACATCATCCTTTTCCTTTTCATTGTATGTTCTTGCCATTCTGTCCACTATACAAAAATCTCTATTCCCAATCCTCTACCGGTTGTCAACAGAAATTGGCAGTCTCTAGTCCCTTTAGGAAAAAGATTTTATCTGCCACATTGCATAACACATGGCAGGGGTTCTATAACAGAATACGCAGATTACAGAATCAAGTCTGTAGCACTGCCTGGACTGGACGTACGTGGTATTTGAAGGAAACAAAACCTGTTGTGGGAATTGACTGATGATTTTCCAACACTTGAAGCCATAATTTTTAGCAGGGCCATAAAGCCCAAGATTTAGAGATAAAAGACCTAGAGGAAAAAGCAGATGTCCCAGAGCACACCAAGAACAACAGGGGACCCGGAAGTACCTGTATTGTTAAGGTTTGTTTCCAAATTCTTTTACAGTGGGGAAACAAGTACCAACTCATCCTCCTGTCTCAGTAAGGGAAGTGGTCCAAAGGAGACACAATGGAATAAGCATTTTTCCTCCTTTATCCCTAAAAAATTCTGTCTTGATCAGTGTCATTTTTGTATCAACATGTACTACATGTTATAAAAGCACCTAGTTTATTGCCTTGTACATAGTAGTTATTTAAACAATTTTGACCATGAAAAAGGCCAAAGAAAACAAAGGGCATATTAAATAAGGCCTTGAATGTCAGGATAATAAGGTTGCTTTATTATAATAGGTAGTGAGAACTTCATACCATATTTCTTAACATATCATATTCTTTTTTTACTTGTTTGTAAAATGAAGGGTTAATAATAGTAGCGTTTTATTACCAAAATGTAAGTTGCATCTGGCTAAGATTCAGCCTCTGATTCCTCAGGAGGTTTTCCACACCCCTTTCCCTATTCCTGCTTTCCAGCTGATTTGACAGAAGGACAGAAGGATTAAGAAATCAAGTAGTTTATCTGAGAGGTTCCCCACGGGGCACTTTGTCTCAGGTGTTCCTGCTTGTAGCTTATATAATGAGGAGCGTTCTGCATGCTGAGGGTATTACTATAAAGGTGATTGTTTGAGTCAGTGGGTGATGGTGTCAGGATAATTATAGCCAGGTGATGTGTGATCTTAAAGACCTAGTTAGGGCCCCAGGAGATTCAAAGGTAGGGCTTCTTCCCATACCTTTGCAATCGCACATTCTGAAGTAAGGTGGCACCACTTACCAAATAGGAACAAAAGTGAGTGATTAAGGAGGACTGTATGTTCCAGTGCTTGGGGGGGAAACAACTCCATATTAATCTTTTCTACGGTGTCCCTTTTTGTTATGTTTATATTTTTGTTGAAGTTCTTTATTCACTTAAAATGAAACTAAACCAACACTATTAGAATTGGACATTATTTCTACTGATCTAAAAATAAAGCAACAATTAAAGTTATTTTTAAAAAGGAAATATAAAGGACAATAAATTAGCTGAGTAGCTTTCTTTGTTCTTTCTATTTTTTTCTGTTTATTCTATCTTAGGGTTATTTGTAATAGATAATTCTACATCAAACTCAAGGTGAAATTAAAGCTGTGAAAGTTTTATGGTTTGAGTCCCAATTGTGGCCACTAGTTCTTATGTGTAGAAAATATACTTGAAATTGGATCCCAGTCGAAAATTAGGACACAGGACTATCCTTTTCTGCAGGACTAAAGAGAAGATGAGAAACCATTTTTTCCCTCTCTCTTTTCTTTTTTAATCACATGATTAACGAATGCTATTAAAAAAGATTTCAAAATATGATGAAGAATATCAAGAAAAAGTAAAAGTTCCCTTTGGCTATCCTCCTTTCTTACTCTCAAGTGGGAACCACTGTTAACATTTCAGTGTACAGATGTCCAAACCTTTTGCTCTGCCTTTGCAAACAGAAACATGCAAACACACATACACACACACCAAAAGGTTGTTTAGTCTTTATAAATGGGTATACAATACTTGTATGTCCTGTACATCTCTCCCTCTCAGTACATATAGAAATATGTAAGTTCCATTTAAATACAAAGTAAATACAATTTGAAGTTTTGCTGAAGCTGCCACCTCAACATGATTCCAGATTGGAGTGGATAATGAGAAGTGACAGAAATTAGCCAGCCAGTTTCTGCCATAGCATGTGCCTTGGTTCTGTGGTTAAATGAGCCCCATGAAGGAGTATGGGAAACTCCCACTATGCTTCATCATTCTTGAAAAACTTACACAGTGACAGACCCTTAAGGATCCCTTCTTCCCAGTTTTAAAAGGATGAAAGACAGATTTTCCCCAAAGTCCTTGTCTAACTGGGTCCCTACCCTATTGTCTTCTGAGGAGCCCCACTCTGCTTGCTGCTGGGCTTGCAGAGCCTGGAGTTGAAGATCACGGTGTGCCCCAAGAACTAGATGTGCCATCTGGAGTCACTCATTCACACATTCATTTATTCATATTCATCAAATATATATTTATCATTATCCAATATGGCAGGCACTGAACATAGAAATGTGAAACAAACAGACATGCATGGTCTGTTCATTGCCACTGATCTGAACATTACAGATCAGTGAAGAATACAAATATGAAAATAGAAAATTACAAGACAATGTGAGTAGTACATTGACCATCCAAGTGTAGAAGCTTGAGGCAGACTTGAGGGGGTGAGGGGAAGCTTCCCGGACAAGATGACATCTAATCTGAATACTGATGGATTCTTAGAAATTAGCAGGTGCACAGAGGTGTGGGGAAAAGGAGTGTTGGAGAAATAGGAGACTGCATACATGTCAAAGGTCCAAGAGTACCTGTCAGGGGCTAGTGGAGTGAAACAAGTGAAAAGGTAAACAGGACAGATCTCTTTGGCCTAAAGTCCTCATCAAGGAGCTTGAGGTTTATTCTGAGAATCACAGGGAGCAATAGAGAAATTTTAAGAAGCAACAGGGCCTGATATGTAAGATTTATAAGATAAGAACATATGGGAAAGGGACAGACACTGTTAGGATGCTGTTGGGGATATGGGGATGAGCAATAATCGTGACTTTAACCAGGGGGCTGACCATTTCATGAGTCATTTCTTGCCTTCTGTGAGCAAGTTTGCACAATTGCTTAAGCACCAAAGTTGAGTTTGGCAACTTTGCGAAACTGCATAAACCATGGGAGACATTGAAAAGCTGAATGTGTGTGGTTCAGAGGTTGGATAAATATCTGTCTCTGGCAGGGGTGGATATACACATGTGCATTCTTTATTTTGTTTTGTTTTCAAGAGATAATTGCACCCGAGGCTGGAGCTTTCTCACCCTATCTTTTAGACTCAAGAGTATGGTGCCTGGTCTATTTTCTACATGACTGGGCTTTACTTCAGAACTGACGAGTCATATATCATTCTGATTGATTTTTTTTTCTTTTTTCTCTTTCTCCCCCTCTCAAATAAAGGCGGGAGGGTGGATGAAATAGAGATTGCTATGAAACATCAGGGCAACTCAACCCAAATATGCAATTATCAGGAGCCCCCTGAGTCTAGCTCTCCTGTCCTATCTTGTTTTGTCTACTCAGAGCTGAGATAAAGAAATAAAGGATTGAATGAGGTCAGTCAGTGGGTAAAGGACAGGAAAAATAGATAAGCAGCCCAGGCTTGGAGTGTTCTGATCTCTGCCAGAGGGGAATGGGGAGAAGGGGACATGGCAGAGGTATGGGATGACCAACCAGTGTCCTGGACAGTGGAGTACAGCTAAGCCCTAAATTTGCCTGCCCAAGCTTTCATGTCTTCCAAATTCTTGGATTGGATTTCACCCATGTCTTCTTTTTTAGCTTCTCTCCTTTTTAGTGCCACTCCAAAGGTAAAGACCCCAAAGCATAAGCATCAATTTTTATTAAAGCAGAAAGACGCAGACTGACAATGTATGCGTGTGTGCGTGCACATTTTTAAAGCAGCCCTTTGTAAGGATGAGTGGATTTAGCAAAGTAGATGGGATTCTATCACAATAAAATACATGCCTCTTATTCAGCCTATTTGGTCCCTTGGCTCTGAAAATTTTTTTATTCTCTTTTCAAATCTTACACAATTCCGACTTCTTTCAATTCATTGATACAGTTCCAAGGTATTAGGATCTTCTGACAAAACAATCTTTCCAATATATATGTGTTATTCACTCTCAAAGGAACTTGTGCCTGTTATAAAAGAAGTCTGAGAATTAAAAAAAAAAAAATGACAGTTAATATGCCTTAGCTGTAACTATGCATGCCTTGATGATTAGGTCTTTCTTGGACTTTAGCACACCTCACTAAACTCCCTCTGGAGATCAAGTATTGAGGGGGAGAGTATTGGCCTAGAGTTAAAAGCAATAGAAAAGATTGTAGACACACAGTTGGTTAAAAATCAGTCTTTTTAAAAACGAATTTCTTATGAAATTTGTTGGCTTCCAAAAATGGTAGTGGGGTGTGTGTGTCTGTGTGTGTGTGTGTGATGGGAAAAAAAATACCAATGCATCAAAATGGACAGGTCATTTTGTTGAATGTAACAAAACTCCTGAGCATTCAGAGATTAGGAGTAGTCATAATTTCTGGCTGCCATGCTTTATGCTAATGTGGCCATCCTCTGTTGTATGCTTCTGCTGAGACAGCCACTTTACTCCTGCTTAATTTTCTCCCTAATGGTAGCAGTAGGGGCTTGGGTATCTACAGTCAGCTTTTACCAATTTAACCAGCTGCCACTACAGGCCATTATAAATTATTATTCTTATTTAGCACTTGAATCTATAATTTATTTCTTTCCTTCATGTTCTGTAAAATATTGCTATAGACTTAAGTCTAAGTTAGCTATGTTTTTTCCTTCTTATAAATCCAAATCTGTCATTTCCAATAAGCTAAAATTTTGGATGCTAACCATTTGTAACCCCTGCAAGACTCACTGGTAAGTAAGTTAACAAGGAGCTTCATTCATTCATTCACACATGCATGCACTCATGCGTTCATTCATTTATGCATACAATAAACATTTACTGAGCCAATATTTACTTTATAACACAACGTTTTAGGTGTTGAAGGTAAAATAGTGAACAATATCAATTAGTGGGGAGAAGTATTACCTAGAATGTCTACAAAATAATAAATTTGAGGGAAAATACCTTCTCCATACTGATTTTCTCAACGTAATTTTCCTCATAATTGTCTACGCACCTCCATGGGAACCATTGCAAAGTTTCACTTTTCTTACTTTTTAGGGAATGAATTTACATGGAACTTCAGAAAAGGATTTCTGACTATGTAGACTACATTGGTAAATACAAGGCCCAGATGGAAGAGGCCAAAACATCCCTGCATGGGTCATTTGTGGCTGAACTGGATGAACCAATACCATTCCATGACTAGAATTTATATCACTGGTACATCTGTCTTTCCTCTTATTTTCTAAATTGCATTCAAATGGACATGCCATGAATAATGGCAATGGACAAGCAGGAATAACCCCCATATACAATTATTTAAATATATTCCTTATCACTTTAGGAGATGAAGCTTGTATATATTTTTCACATAAAGTATATCCCCCTGCTACTCAATGCAATGAGTACCCATCGTACTAATATATAGGATTCTCTCAGTTTATGCTCCATGTGAGAAATGTTATACAAATTCCCAAAAGTTGGCTACAAAGCTTTCCCTAAAGATCAAATAAACAATGCACATATAAGTTCCTAACAAGAGTCAGCAGGTTTTTTTTTGGGGGGGGTATGTATATTACTCTCCTACAGCTGCCTCTCAGAAAGGGATACATCTACAAGGTGTTTGTTAATGCCTCCTACCATTAGAGAAGTCTCCTGGGTTGCTATCTAAATGGGCATTGTGGAGCAAACTGAAATAATGAGCCCTTGGAAAAGTCATCTGGAAAAAGGACAGTCCATAATGTTCACTTTAGCTAGGATTTTAGAATGTTTTATTATTGCTGAATTGAAGCCCCAGTAGCCATCCTGCTCTGAGCATACCCTGTCTTAGCTGATCTCAGGTTTATAATCCAATAATAATCTCAAATAATCTGATTTGTTTAATGAAAATGTATCCTCCTATTTTATAAGTATAAGCATGTACTCCAATTCCTTAAAAGTATATGTTTTATTGCATATGCTGTTAAAAACTATTTACTTAGCAGTTTCATTTTGTTTGCAGCCTCATTTCACTTTCTTCTCTAATTAGCACATATATGCATCATCTCTTAGATAAAGCAAGATTATTTTTTCCTTCATTGGGTGGTTTCCTAAGGCAGAAGCTCATGGCGTCACTGGCTCTGGGTGTGCTGCATGCCTTCCCACACGTTCTCACCCCACCACACTTTTCCTGTATTGTTGCTGAGTCTGGCTAATTTTGGTCCTTTCCCTAATTTAAGTTGCTTTCATTTAACTTGGGTTGAGAGTGTCTGATACTTACGCTTACAGAGCTATAGAGTTTAGAGCTCAAAATGATGCTTCCCATTGAGATTTCTGGAGACCACAATGGTAGGAAGCATATTGGAGTGATTTTATTAGCAAGTAACTGGAATTCCTGACCACTTATAAGGCAAGATGGCTGTTACAGCTCCAGATACCTTCATAATTTGACAAAGACCAGACAGAAAAATAGATTTTTCTCATGTTTCTCTTTTTATCAAGAAGGATAACTTTTTCCAAAAGCCTCCTACACAAACCCAACCTCCAGTTGAGTTCCCCTTATGTCTGATTGGTCAAAACTGGGCACATGGTTACCCCTACATCAATATGCAGTAAAGGACAATGGGATTTCTGTGATTATTATAGCCCAGTCACAATGCATCCTTTGGGACTGGCCCATCTTCCTGAGCATAGAATTTGTCCAGTTTTCCCAATTCCTGAGCAAAATCAAAATTCAGTTAATAGCTAGAGAAGAATAGATGTGAGGTAGGCAACCATGCAGTAGTGTTTGCCATGGGAAGAATCATGAGTGAGTCTCTAGGTACTTTGCATGTCATTTATAAGCATCAAAGCAGAGTTAGCTATTTTGTCTGAGATATTTTTCCAGTAACTATGTCATTTATTTGTTAGACTTCATCCTAGATCCTGATTCTCTCATTGCACATGGAGGGAGAAGCATGAGGAAATGTAGGGGAGTCCTTGAGAAAAATGTAGGCAAAGGGGTGTAGGGTGACTACATAATCTATAATTTAAATCAGCACACTTTTGAGAGTCAAAAAGGGAGCTGTGAATAATTCTTCCAAGTCAACTGGTATAAATTATCCTAGGCAAATTAAAATGTATAGGGAAGTCAGGTTTATATAAGGGAGTCTATTTTTTAAATGTTATAGAGAAGCTCAAGTAATTTTTTTAAAGTTTTCTTAGGTGGAGAAAATGCCACATTCATTTAGGATCACAGAAAATTTCAAATTTATATGAAAACTTTTTTATGTTTAATTTTGTTTAAACCCTAGGTTGTATGAGATATGAGAAAATAAGAGTAATATGAAAAGTACAATTACTTTTTTAACCCCTCAGACCTTGCAGATCTTCTATGATGAAATTGGAAAAAAATAATACTAGCCTATAGAAAATCAAAATGCTGCACATTGGCTTATGTTCACTGGAAAACTATAAATGTTTATCTTTTTATTTCACCCAATGCCTGTGCCAAGTCTTCCTCTTGTCTTTGTCAAGTCTTCTAACTTGCCAAGGCTTAGCTATCAGTGATGTTTTTGTAGTAAGGATCTTTTTGGTCTTGGCTGTGACAAAATATCTGAAAAACAGCATTTTGCAAGAGAATAACCAAAACAGAATAATAATCTTCCATAGACAATCTGTGTTCAAGTTCATGAATGAAACATGTGAATGATCATGTTAGAGAAAGGGGAAAACCATTGATTTTTCCCTCAAAGAGTACATTCTAGGGCACTTTCTTTCCTATATATAGTTTAATTTTGTATTTTGCTCCTGTGCTGACAGAATGTTCCCTGTCAGTCATAATAAAGGCAGACCTTTTCATTTAAACAGACCACTGAATCTGTTTTAGCGACTGCAGCCGACAGTCTGTATGTGTCTGAAGGGATGGAAAGCATATGGAAACTAAGCACTTTCACATCTAAGATAGTATTTTCCAAATTGAATGTTGATATTGAGACAATAAGAGGAGTTACTCTGAAATCCCCAAATCATCTCCGTCTTCCATTCAATTTCAAGTTAATACTAATGTAAAGCTTTTATGAATAGTAAAGAGACCTGTATTTCCCTAGCTTTGTAATCTTTAGTCTCCCTTTCAGGCTACTTAAACAACATGTTTCAGCTTCTTGCTGCTGCTTCTTGGTCCAACATACCCTTTATCAAATGATCTATCAAAGTGATTGATACTAACATGATGCTTTGATTTCTAGTTTATGTGTTTAGGTCTTGAATCTTAGAGATGAATTGTTACTAAAGACCAGCTTTCTATCAAGAGTTTAACAGAAACCCCATATTTCTGAACAAACCTCTAGTGCCTCATAAAGGGTTTATTTCCTGGTTTGCAGAGCTGCTAATCTGTGGGTTACAATTCAGTCTAGGCTATCAGAAAGAATAGGTCAACCCCCAAGACTTGATAGTATTGTCATTTAGATGGTAAACAAGGCATGAAATACCTTGTCACATAGCTAAACACTCCAAAATGAGGACATGAAACCCCTTACCTTTGGGCACAAAAGTTGCTGTGTTAAATCATGTCATGATTCTGGCATTTCTGGGCTCATTACCTACAGGTTGTTTGTGGCTCCTAGAGAGCATTCTGTTTGGTTCAAAAACTGCAGAAAATAGATAGATCTTATGGATTTATGCTGATGCCAAAACAGAAGCTCTACTGCTAAAACATTTCCAGCTGTCCGTAATTAACAATCCCCCGATCTTTACATTTGCTTCCTAGAAGGCAGATAAGAAAGTAGGTACACCCAGCACTTTGGGCGGCCAAGATGGGAGGACTGCTTGAGGCCAGAGCAAACTTAATACTCTGGTAAAATATAACAGGTCCAGCTATCTAAAATCTGTATCCTGGAAGAACTGGCTATTTTCTGTACTGTACTCTTGATATACAGCCAACAACCTAGCAAGTAGCCGTGTAACAAAGGCAGGGAGGGCTTCAGGGGTAGTGGGTTTTGATGGGCTCATTCCTTATAGTTAGTGCCCTGTTATTGTACTTGTAGAATGAGTCTGAAGTTGTTACACCATTTATGGGTAAGAATTGCCCAATTCAAGCTTAAATTATCCTGGAGTTTTTCACCTTCCAGACTGGTAGGAAATTCAAAGATTTGCTTTTCTTATCATGGGGTCACGCATGATTCCCCAACTAGTCATCACAGAAAGGTGAGGGGAAGAGAATGGTTCTTTGTTCACAGGGAAATCATCTTTACTGTGGCTCTTTCAGTTCTGGATGCTTTGGGCCATGCCAATGCCCTGTGCTTCAAGCACTACCGCTGCAGGTGTATTCATGACATATAGTCAGCGATGCTCTCTCTGACCACCTGACAGCTTCTGTAAACAGCTGTATCCTAAATGCTGTATGAAAGCAAAGCACTGCTCTCTGCCCCTTTATCCCTCTTTGAGGGTTGAAATAAGTCCCCCCCCACCTGCAAAAAAAGGTATGTTAAAGTCCTCACGCCTGGTACCTCTGAGTATAACCTTATTTGGCAATAGAGTCTTTGCCAATGTGATGAAAATGTAAGTTAAGATGTGATCATATATAAGACGGGGAGTATTGTGGGCCCTTTAATCCAATATGATTGGTGCCCTTAAACGAAGAGAACAAGAGGCAGAGAAATAGACACGCACAGAGAAGAGAACGCCATGAGAAGATAGAGACACACACAGGGAAAATGCCATGTGATGGTGGAGGCAGAGATTGGAGTGGAGTATCTATAAGCCAAGGTACTCCAAGGATTGTTGGCAATACTAGAAGCTAAGAGAAAGGCATAGAACAGATTCTTCCCTGGAGCTTTCAGAGAGAGCATTTCTTTGCTAATGCCTTGATTCAGACTTCTGGTCTCTAGAACTATGAAAAAATAAATTTCTGTTGTTTCAAACCACTTAGTTGATTATGGCAAGCCTAGGGAAAGAACACAATTCCCCTCTTTCTCTTCCCCGGTGCAGATATTTCTGTCTTTCTCACCCAAAGCCTTTTCCTCTGTATTTCCACCTGCCTGGGACCACTTAGCCCAATCCTTTATTGAGCATTTGGGAACACAATTCTTCCTGGGATCAGAGAGGATAAAAAACATGCTAGTACAACGTCTTCTTTTTCTTATTTTCTCACCCCGTTATACTTAACATTCTCAGGAGGAAACATGTGGGCAGTTCCCAAGGTCAAACTTCCTGGCCTCCTGACTTTGTTCACTCTGGGGTGTTCTTCACATAAAGTGTCTCTTAGAAATTAGACTTGTCAGTTATTTTCAGCAAATGTTTACTGAGTACCTCTAATGTGCCAGGCAATAGGAGAAATGTAGTCTTAGTCTTCAATGAGCCAACAATCCAGAGGGACGTAAAGAGTTATATAGACATAAAGTGTTATAGGAACTCACAGAAGGTGTCAGTAGTTTTTATAAGTTTTTATAAGGGAAAAGGAGTGGGTAGTGGTCATAAAAATCTTTACTTAAAGGTTGTTTTAAGCTGCATCTTCAAGGATGAGCAGGCTTTTATTAGGCTGATTAGGAAAGTACATCCTAGGACATGGAAATATTAGGTAAATTACATGACAAGTTTGAAAAAGAAGGAGTTAGTATGCATGGTTCAATTATAGGGCAAGTAAAAAATGGTAGTAGCTGAGGAAAAGGGTGAATTAAGATCCGATTGTGAAAAATTTAGGATTGCCTACTATGGGCCAAGTCCTGTGTTAGTTGGTTTTCAATACATTGTAATATCAGAATCTGAGAGGTAGTTACCTGTAGTATCTAGTAGACAAACATGAAAATCAAAAGACACAGGCAATTTGTTCAAGAAATGCAGATTGTAGGTGGTTGAGGCCAGAGTTCAAGCTAAGACTAAGTCCTAAGCCCCTGTTCTCCCCACTACACTGTGTTACAAAGAGAAATGGAGGGGGGGCTTGAGAAAGAGAGCAGGAATGGTATGGCCCAGGTGGAGGACTTCTGGGACTTCAGAGACAAGATGCAGAGCGGCTGTGGCAATACAGGAAGGAGTTGATGTGGGGGTTTAAAAAGGGGAATGCTAGTGGAAAGGAGGGGGCATATTTGCTCTAGTTTGATGATCAATTCATTGATCGATGGTCGAAGGGAATGAGAAAGAAGAGTATTGACTGTAAGGTTCCTGGTTTGAGTAATGATTTGAGGATGGTGCCATTCCCCAAGGTGAATTAGAGACAGGAACAACATTTTCTGGAGAAAAGATAATGAGTTTGTTTTTAGCTGCTTTGAGTTTTAAGTGCCTGGTGGAAGATGTCCAGCAGACAATTGTAAATTTTGGTCTGGAGTTCAGGAGGGAAGTCGGGGCCAGAGATCCATTTGTGATTCATCAACATGGTAGTACAGCCAGTGACCTTTCTTGAAACACAAATCTCATTTCTGCCATTCCATTGCCTAAGTCTCTGCAACAATTACATGGAGCTATTAGGAGAAAAAAGAAACCTACATTCTTAACATGACTTTTAAGGCATTGTTTGCTTTGGCCCTGCCTACGTCTCTAGCCTCATCCTGGGGTATATTCTCTCTCAGGCTCAAGCTCTGTATTTTCGTTTTCAAACATGTATGTGAGGCTCCTTTCTGACTTAGTTAACTCAGCTTAGAATGTACACCCTCGACATACGTATACACCTGTATGCAAATACACATATGTGTACACACCAGCACACACATACAAATCTGCCCACATGCATGCACACATGCACAAGCAATAAACACATGCACACATATGTGCACACACATACATTTATGTGTTAACATTATGCCTACCCATATATGCCACTGCATGCACACGTGAACACTCATGCACACAAACATCACTTTCACCTAGTCATTTCCAACTCATTCCATAGATGCTCGCCTGAAACATTTTTCTTCCGTCAAAGAAGTCTTCCATGACTTCACAGTAGAGTAGGTTCCTGTTTTCCTTTTATGCTGTAACACTTATTGAATTGTGTTGAATAGTTTGTACTTTAATTAGTTTCTTCTCCTATTAGAATAGAAGCTCCATGTCAGCAGGAGCTATCCACATATTTTCCTAGCCTCTAGCACACTACCTGGCATGAGTGAGCAATACAGTTTATAAGTCTGTATAGTTTATAGGCACACATGAATGGATGAATGAATAAATGAATGTGGCTGCGAGTATAGATGGGATATAGTGAACATGTAAGGGAAAAATAGGACGTAGGACTATCCTGCCCACTCCACAATGGACTTCCAGCACACTGTTCTCTTCTCTAATAAAGGTTATAACTTTGGTAAACTTTGAAGTCTTCCCTTCAAACTTCTTGACCTCTAAAATAAAGATGGAGTTTTCCATTTATGCTTTGGGTCAGACTGTATGGAAAATACAAGAAAACTATGCAGCCTTTTCTGTTGGTGTCTGAACTATGTCATTAATTGATACCAATGTTGAAGTAATCAACCTCTCATTAAGACTCCTCATTAGATGACTATTTCTCCCTTTTACCTGCTAATGTGGAGTTTAGAACATTTAATCATCACTTTCCTATTTATCATTTAAATGAAATTCACCTTCCCCCTAGTGATCACTTCCTAATATTTCTGGGTTTTGTAAAATCTTTAATGTTATGATTGGGTTTTATTTTTTCTTGGGTAAGCCTTTAGCAATTGCTCCATCCAGCATTTCAAAGCTATGTTTTAGTGAACTGGGGGATTCATTCATCAGGATTTTATTTTGTCAGCACTCATTCACTGCAGGGAATACTTTAGGAGTTTTCAGTTGCTCATTTGGCCAGAATATGTTGAGACTGAAATAGTAGTTTATTTCTTATTTAAGTAATATGGCTTTGCTTGTGACCACAATCATAGGAACCATTTATTTAATCTTAGACAGACACTTTTCAGGTATGTGCTTTTAATTGTAAAGAAAACTGGATGAAAATAGTGACTTAATCTGGCACAGATATGCCACCATTAGAAAAAATAATCCACAGTCAGATCAGTAGCATCACTTTTATTTATGAACACCATTTTAATCTCTTATGCACAGGTATTATCTTTACAAACTATCTCCAGCCAAGGAAAGAACTTTAGTCACATATGTGCCATTTACTTTTCCATAAAAATATCCTGTTGCAAGCTTTTTTACACAAGAGAGTATGATTTTTCTAAGGACTTCTACATTTTTTTTATATTATACACTATATATATACTAAAGAAAGGGCATTAAAGCAATATTCATCCCCAAACATATCAACACATTTATTTTATTGGAGTTTTAGTGTCATTCATTCAACTCTTCTGGCTCCTCTGAGCTTCATGCAATTGATAAAGTTGTTCAAAATGGGCTTCCTTAGAATTTATCCTCTTTCCCAAGGATTTCTCCACGCTTCCTCCCACCCCCAAATTCTTACCTGGTTTCCGGCAGAGCTGGGCAAACATAGGCCTTCTTTCAAGTACTGAGAGAAGATTTGCTAAAGGGCTAAGCTGCATAAGGAGCAAGGAGAAAAGGCTGCCTCAGAGAAAAGTGGAGAAACACAGGCTTCCAATTACACCTGGCACCGGAGAGAATCCCAGAGGTGATGGGCAAAGGGGCAGGTCCATAACAGTAAGAGGTAGGGATTTAAAATGAGTTCCCAACTCCTGATGATAATATGTAGGCTCGTGTCTTTACTCTGGCTTTTCTTTCTTCTCTGATGATTATCAGCACTGCTACTACTACTACTACTACTAGTAGTACTAATACTATTACTATTACTGCTTCCTTCCCTGTCTCTCTTTCTGACCTGTTAGATCTTAAGCCCCTAAAGACAAAGGATCAGTCCTGTCTTGATCACCACTATATATTCAATAATTAAGACATATTAGGTGCTAAATAGTATATGGAGACAGTCTGTTCTGTTAAACATTTTGAGTTAATCTCTCCTTTTTCTGACCTCTACCCTTTTTCATCCCCTTCAGTATGGTAGCATAGACTTTTTCCTCTTAGATCTTTGAGGTTAGTACATTTCAGGTTTATCATGTCTAGTTGGACATCTGAGAATGTCATGATGTCATAGTTTATAATCTTCTAACAAAATAGCCCTAAACTTATGTAGGCTTGAGTTGAAACTCAATTCAAGAGTTAGAACCCATTTTGGCAGTATAGATATTTTATCTCAGGAATATTTATTCATTTCAATGGAATGAAAAGCCATAAGAACTGTTTATACTCAAGCCCAGATTCTTTAAATGTGTTTCTTACTCTTTAATTTTCATATATTTTGTACTAGATGGGAATTCTGCATTTCTAAGTACAGAAAAAGTTAAGTACAAAGAAAAAAAAGAAAATGGAAACAAAAAAACATGAGCAAAAAATATCAAACTAATAAAAAATAAGAGTGTATTTGAACTACACCACAGTGAATTTTCATTTGATCCTGCCACATGATTGCTTCCCCTTACCTTCTTCTGAACATATAATATAATTAAAATGAACAAAATTTAAAATATTTAACATATTTCTAAAATTTTCATTAAATTTAGGAATATCATATAAAATTTACCATACTTGAGTGTGCTTAGTTCACCTTATAGAACATTGTTTTAAATAGGACAATTGAAAGGCTTATAAAATTCACCAAGTAGAATTACTTCATGTACAATAGCCAGGGGTTTCAAGCAAAGGTATACAAGAGCGAATGTTTATGGTGAACACAAATAGTTAATGTAGTGTATTTTTATATTTGTTCCCAAATATAAATGAGATGTCTAAGACTTAATTATCTAACTTGTGATAAAAAAGTATAGATGAATAGGTAGATAGAGATAGAAATAGGTAATTTAGATAGATATACATATACACAGGTGGCTTCCCTATTCAGATATAGGAAGCAAAGAAAATGTATATTACGAATAAAAAAGGAGAACAATGAGCCCTCTATTTCATCATGAACTATGCTAGCATTATAATAGCTTATATTTCTGCTGGACCTAACAGACCTACTTAGCTAAAATACACTGTAAAGGTCATTTAGTACAACTCCTTTATTGTACTATTAAGGCTCCAGAGGACTTGAGAGAGAAGAGAACAGATGCACCCACTTCCTAAATCCAGTATAAGGGTGATTCCTAATGTTAACAGGCCAAGAGAGGGAATTCTTTCATTTTTTTTCAACTCTCCCCCCAACACCATTTACCTGCAGTTTATCGAGGGTCTTATTATAGGGCAGACGCTGTTCTAGGCATAGGGTATACAGTAGTGAACAATCATACCATGTCCCTAACATTAAGGAACTTACATTTTTATGGTAGAGTCTGGCAATATATATAGTATACAGACATGCAAGTAAAATAGTTATAGACTGTCAACAGCTCTACAATGAAAACCAAGAGGATGCTGGATAGATTATAACTGGTTTGGAGGAGGAATCTTTACATAGTATAGTATTCTCTGAGAACATTGACATTGAGACATGAAGGCTGAGAAGTAGCCAGCCGTGTGGTGAGTATACAGCTTTGAGGGGTATTAATGCTTGGCAAAGGGCGAAAGTTGTAGTGACAAAATTGGCGAGGCAGCTGGCCAGAGTCTGCAGGGCATTGCTGGCCATGGTAAGTAGTTAAGATACAATTCTAAAGGCAATGGGGAACATTGATGGGTTTGATTGGGGGAATGACATATTCTGATTTATATTTTAGAAGGACACTCTACCTATTTTATGAAAAATCAGCTGTGGGAGAGGGAGATAGAGAGGGAGAGGAAAAATTATTTAGGAAGCTTTTATTAGGAGGTTTTGAGATAAATTGATATGTTGGATATATTTTGGGGATAGTGCTAACAAAATCTGGTGGTTCAAGATAGGTAGGGAGAGGATTAATGAAAATGGAGAAATTGAGTATGTCTATTACTTTTTGACTCGAGAGGCTGAATAGATGATGGAAGTGTTTACTGAAATGGAGAAAGACTGGTATAGAAACTGAAATACGTTTTAGACTAGTATTTACATTTTATTTGGCTTGGATTGCCTACTCAAAGTCAAAAAAGATTGAGTCTTACCTGGAGCCAAATATATATTTCGTTTTCATCAGGACCAAAATGAATGTGCCAAAGAAAATTATGAAATATCAATGATATCCTCTCCTTGTATTGTAAACAAAATAATAATTTAATTTTCATAGTGGCTGGAGGCCATCTTGGGAACTGTACATGGAAGGGATAGTGTATATGCGTCACTGTATTGTGAGTGGTGAGTGGGCATGTGTGTGTTAATATGTATGAGGATAGACCGTGTCCCTGTGAGCCTTTAAAAGTGGGTACCCTTGGGTTAGGTGGCAGTTTAAGGTAACCTCATATTTTCAAGGTTGATTTTTAGAAAACCTTAATCATGTTTTCCCCAGACCATTTTCAAAAACAGTACTGTATGTGAAGACTCATGAAATTATAGACCAATTCTCTTTTGCTTACAATGTCAGTAGTCTGTTATACATTCAACATCAGTAGATGTTTTGGGAACTTCAAGACTACATTCATCATCCCAGGTTTTGGTGCAGACACACACACACACACACACGATCATCTATGCTAGTTTGAGTTAAGACACATTTTAAGTTCCAGTGGGGTTGAAAGAATGCACATAGGGAACTGCAAAGAGCGTTTTGGGGACAGCTCATGTGGACTCATGGTGTGGGCCAACCTCCAAATTGTATTGTCTTCTCTACTTTCTAGATCCACTCTTGTATAATCTAAATGATGTGCAGTGATAATTCTGCCTTCAGAATGAACCGAACTGTCTTCCTCCAGTGGGAATGTGAGTTCCATGAAGACACCAATGTCACTTTGGCCTCTTTATTCACTGATTTGTTCCCAGTGTTTAGAATAGTACATAGCATGTAGTAGGAACTTAATAAATATTTGCTAAGTGGATGGATGAATTTGGCACTTGTTTCGATGACAAGTGATATGGAGTTTAGTTAATAGGACTGTGTTAAAGTCAACTTCTCCATTTGGATTGTTGGTCTATTGATTATGTAAATGTTGACATAAGCAGAAGGTGAATGAAGAATATCTAGGAACTCTGTACTATTTTTATAATTCTTCTGTAAATCAGAAATTATATTCAAAAGTTGTATAGGGAATTGAGAATGGAGAAGGGAAAAGTGGGAAAGTGTTTGACAGGGTGAAGACTGGCAGCTCTGGAATAATTCAAGAAGACAAAGTACAGGCAAAGGGGCAAGAAAGCACTGATGTGAGCGCAGGCAGTTTGCCTCTGGAAGGCCAAATAGAATTTGACTGCTACTCAATCAACCTTTGTAAAATCCTCAAAAAATCTTGAGTTAAAATCTCAAATATTCACTGTCCACCGTGAAATTCCATCAGTTGCTGTCTTTCACCTGTTCCCTTTAGTCTACCCCCCCGACAGGTGCTGGTTACCATGACATACAGCCCCGAATTCTAGACCTACCCTCCCTGCTTAAACTTTATTAACAAGTGTTAAGATAACAGAATTTAACTATTTAACTGGATAATTTCTTGTATAATTAGGTGACAAAAAAAAAAAAAAAAGGAAAAGAAAACTTTGGAGAGAAAAAAAAAATGGGCAGCCATCAGAATCATTTTATGAAGGGAACAAATACCTATAAGTTAATCTATTGTTCTCAACAATCTGCTCTTAATAATGGAAAAGGAATCTATCATGTGCATGATGACTAAGTTATCTACTCAAAACTTTCAAAACCAGAAGGCTAAAGAAGTTATAGTCCATTTTAAGCAATATCCACAAAACCTAATATAGTCCACTTCTGAGTAATCATTTAATTATGGTATTTTATCATTTTATTTTTAAAAAAATACTCTGAGTACATAAACATGACTAAAATATCAACAGATTCTTTCTTCCTACGCATAACTATTAATCTTACATGTTCCAAGAGAAGATGTTTAAAAAGTAACCCTTTGTGGAACTAGCTCTTCTTTTTGGAGCTGTAGGCCTCTCTTTTTTCCAGCCCCTTCCTTCTTCCATTTATTTTATCTTGCTTGTCACCTTGCAGCTATGAGTATTCCAGCATGTAGGAGTGGATTGGTGAGGGAAGGAAAGAAGAATGCATTTTGCATTCAGTTGTACATCAGCTTTGAAGCCTGACTGGCAGCAATATTGTGGACAATAGATCTTTCAAACAAATAGACCCTTGTCTGTTCCTTCCTTCTGTAATTGTTGGCAGAGTTCTCTGTTATCTGTCTGGTTTCTTGAAACTTTGAATGAATAAACTAGGACACAGGATTAATGTAAAGAACTGGCATCTTTGTTGACTTATTCAACAGACTGTGTGTTCATGGAGAAGAGAAATAAGCACTTTCAGAAGTGTTGTTTGCATGTGTTTGGGATTTTAGAGTTTAAACAATGTAAAATGAAGTACCTTGATAAAAGCTAGGCTTCTCTATAGACTCTGTAAAGTTTACTTTCTGAATAAAAATATCCTCTTGACCATAAATGAATAAAACAAAGAGCAAATGAACGTAGGATGAGTACCTGTTAGCGTATGGACCCCATATAGACCAAAACATGCAGCGATTGAGCTGAAGTGTCATAGGATTTACAGCCAAACTAGGCGAGCTCCTCTTTGTAGTAGAAGGGCAATAATGAAAAAGATTAGGGAAAGGTTTAAGTTGACATACAATTTTTTCACCTGGAGAAGCTAGGCATTGTTAGCTTATGATAAAAGCTAGTTAGCATATGATAAAAATCACATGGTACAATGGGGTGATAAATGTGTTGTTTCCACTAGAGCAGGCTTTTTCAACCTCAGTACTATTGACATTTTGTGTTAAATAATTAGTTGTTGTGTACGGCTCTTCTGCATGTTGTAGGGTCGTTAGCACCATCCCTGACTTCTGCCCACCAGATGCCAGAAGCACTCCCCTCCCACTTGTGAAACCAAAAATGTCTCCAGACATTGTCAAATATCCCATGGAAGTCAAAAATCAGCTCTGGTTGAGAATCATTTCACTAGACCAAGGCCCATATTGACCAGAAGGAAGTTTTATATCATTAAAAACAGATTTAATATTTGGGTTTGTACCTACATCCAGAAGTAGCATGCCACGGCATTCTAACTTGAGATGTCATTGTTCATTGGAACTTTTGAATGTCTCAGCCATGTGAGCAAACAGTAAGTAAAGCAGAATAGCCGGTTGCCAGACCAACAGCATTCCTCCATCAGTTATCCCCAAAGATAGACTTTGTATCTTTAGTCTCTCGTCTCCATTGTCTTCTTCCCCCTGACCGTTAAACTGATTGTCTCCTTTATCCTAAAGTAAATCAAAATTTCTCTTGCCAATACAAAGTTATAAATTTACTTTATTTTCTCTCTTCACATCATGACTAACTTGTTTGAAAAGTAGTCCTCATTCTCTGCCTCCACCTCCTCACTGCCCACTTTCTGGAATATGTGCCAATTTGCCTTTTTTTCCCCCCTGTATCACTACTAAAAGTGGTCTCCCAAATGCTACAGTCCAATATCCCAGTGATCACATTAACAGAGCTTTTCCTAAGCTCATCATTTTGACATCGATGCAACTTTTTATACTCTTGATCAATGGGTCTCAAACTTTATTGTGCATCAGAATCGCTGGAGGGTTTGTTAAAATACAAATTTCTGGGCCCCACACCCAGAGTTCCTAATTCAGTTGGTCTGTGTGGGGACTGAGAATTTGCACTTCTAACAAGTTTCCAGGTGATGTCCATGCTGTCGGTATGGGGAACACCATTCAAGGCTGTGTCTTGATCATTCTCTCCCTGAGTGCGTTAGTTGGCTTTCATGATACCATAGCTTCCTGTTCTCGACTCTTATTGATATTTTTGGTCACATTTTCTCATTTCTTCTACTCCTTACCTCTAAATTGCATGGTGGTTTTGGACCAGGGCAATGTTCCCCTCCCCCACCCACACTCCTGAACATTTGGCAGTGTTAGATGTTTTTAGTCATCACAAATAATGGGGAAGGGAGGGGAGGACAGAAGGGGATCAGCAGCTACTGGTACCTAGTGGATAGAGGCAGGGATGCTGCTACAATGCACAGGGCAGCTCCCCAAACAAAGAATTATTCGTTCTGAAATGTGAATAGTGCCACAATTGAGAAACACTGCTCTGAATGGAACCATTCTCCAAGGAGAAGGTCCTTATTTTTTCTTCGGTCTATGCCTCTTTCTTGTCGACCTCAGACATACTCCGGACTTCAACTATCATGTCTCTGGAAATGACTCCCAGAGGTATTGTCTTTAAATATGACATCATTCCTGGGTCTGGCCTGGATTTCCAACTGCCTGATAAATATCAGCTGAATGAGCCATCAATATCTTAAGTTTAATGTGCCCAAACTAAGTGGATCCTTACAGTAAGAGATTTCTTTATTTCCATTACTGGTAATTATTTGATAAGGTATGTCTGTACCTCTTTTCACCTTCATAATTTGTACAAATGCTAAAGAACAATTTGATGACTCTTTTAAGAAGTATAAAATCAGAGTATGGTTCAGAAATACCACTGTGGCAGCAATTTGAGGAGTTCACAGAGATTCAGGAAAATCAAAAGACCCAACCCATATGAGATTATCTGGCATTTTGGCCATGGAGAAATATATCCCTTTATTCCAAGTGAAAGAAAATTCATCTGCCTGCCTAGAATGCAGTCTAGTATCGCTTGGAGAAAATGCTAACCTGGCGCTTTATCCTTCAGACAAAGAAAGCATATAAAGATATTCTCTTCTCAAAAATGTGATGAGTCTTTCCATTAGATTTGTTTTACCAGAAGCTATTATATATTTTGTCCCTCAATAGAATGCCGTGTACATTGTTATTACTGGTACTAACAGTAATACTAATAATGGCCACCGTTTTTGAGCACTTGCTAAGTGTCAGACTAAGTACTTGTAATGCCATCTTATGTATGATAAGCCTATATGGGAGATTTTATTATTACACCTCTTAGGCATCCATGAAAATGAAAGACTAAAGAGGATGAAGAATATACTCAGGGTCACATAGATCACAACTGGTAGACTTAGGATTTGAAGGCAGACTGTCTGTCAACCAAACTGATGCTTCCAAACACTATTCCGATAGCACAAAATTCAATTGCTATGGGGGCATGATTCTCAGAACCTGGTCTTCTTGAATAATCAGACTTATCCTCCTCAGAGTCTAAGCCCTGGGTGCAGAAAGAAAGGCTGTCTAGCTCATCCCTTGGACCTCCAGGAAATGATGGGGGTGGTCCTTTGCTACTGAGAGAAGCAGTGCAGATGGCTAATGGATGGAGACACAGGGGAGAGATTTTCTTTGTGGGAGTTCATTACAGGGACATCTGTAGACCTCTAACTCTCTCCTGCATACCCTTTCTCTTTCATAGCTTACATATCTAGGCTGTAATGGATGCAAAATTACTGCAGCATTTTGTTCTGCCAGGCTGACCCCATTATGCATACACTATAGTCATAAAGCTTTGGCTTAGTTATTGTTTGCAAGTTCAAGACTCCTATGAGGCAGGGAGGTATGAGGTTTGGCTACAGTTCCAAACACAGTGAATGGCTGTTTCATTTTATAAACAAGGAAGCCAGCCTCCTTTCTGGAGTGGATATTGTTTTGAACACTGATGGAGTAATCCCTTCTTATTTCCTCCTTAATGGTGATGTTTCTCTGGTGTGTGAAGGGTCTTTAAATGAATATTAGGTTAGAGATGCCAGAAAAGCATCATTTCACATGAAATAGTTACAGAAGTTTGGGGAGACTTCATTTTCACTCCAACATGCTTTCACCTTGATAATATTTGGTTAAGACACAGCAAAAGATATACCAGGGTGGAAGCATAGTGGTTGATAATAGATGAGAGCGTGAGACCATAGTGATTCTCAAACTTTGGTATCCTCTGTCTTCCTTCTTCTTCCCCATGCCTTTGCAAAGATTTCTGCAACTCCCATCCTATTATAGCTGTTGATAATCCTTATTGGAGAATATAAACGAATTGGTTTTGGTAATAATATACATACTTTTGTCTACTGGGAGATTCTGATATTCATTCATTCATTCAGTGAAAAATATTGTATCTTTGTTCTAGACATCATTTTAAGCCCTGGGTACAAATTAGGGGATAAAACAAACATGGTTCCTGTCCTAGAGCTTACATCCTAGTAACTGTCAGAAAGCAGCCACATGTGTTACAAAGGGTTTCCCAAGTTTCTCATGTATTCTCTACTTTACCTTACATATTCCTCCACTGTTTCATACATTTCATACAACATCTCAGTATATAAATAATTGTCTTTTTGCCTATGATATTGTCTACATAGAGGGAAGGACTGAGATAGAAATAAGGTACTACAGAAGGGTACAGAGTGTCTAGCCTAAAGTAATTGCAAAAATAAGAGTGACATTGGTTATCAGAACATGTTCATATTTCATTACTAAGCCGGTAACAAAAACTATGGACACACGGACATGTTCTGGATCTTAGATGCTTTAAAGGAAATGATCATTAGCTGTCCCTAAAGGAATTTTATTATACTTCCTGGAAGCAATGGGCTTTCTCTTTTGAAAAGCATATGTAGAAACAAATTTGTAAGTGTATTTTTGAAGCTGCACAGGCAGAGGTAGCTGGTGGATGAGGGTGAAGAAAAGCTAGTAGCAAAAAAACAAACAAAAAAAAAGCATTTCCAGTCTTGGGTAGCACTTCCGTCTCTTCCAGCATTTATCAGAAGCCAGTTATTAACCCGTCAGCATCAGACAGATTGAAGGAGACACCTCCTCTCAAGGTGAGTCGTTAAGAAAAGAAAAATAAGAAACAGCCATTGTTGGGGTTGACAGAGAAATGCTCCCACCAAGGCCTGGGCTATGCCTGGAGAAGAAATGATACTCAAGCCTGGTTGTGTGAGCTTAGAGGGCAAGAGACTTCATGTAGTAGAGTGGGGATGTGCAAGTAGCAATAGCAGTGAAGAAGGAAAGCTTTCTCTTTGGATTTGCTTATGCAAAGTAGCAGAATCATTCCAAAGATTCAGGGCACAGATTTTAGTGAAAAAAATTGGGGGCTGACCCATGCTGAGATCCTAGGTTTACAGTAGAGAAATGGTAAATCCTGCCCCAGTGGGGCACAAAAATCATCCGTATACATCAGCTGAAAAAGAAAACATAATGACTCTTTTCTCAGCAAAATCATGCCCTTATCTCTGATTTTGGTGTCATTTTTCTCCAAAGAACATAGATAATTTTATAGCCTTATTTTGCTCATAAAAGTTTCAGTGAAAAACAAAGTTCACTTTGTTGTGCTATCAAATATTGTTCATTCTATCATCCCAGGTATCCTATCAATATATATAACTATTAAGTACCTATAATATTAGTAATGAAAAATAAAAAAATTAAAAAATAAGAAAACAAGATTCATTCATTTTTGGCTTTCCATGTTCTGTGCACAGATAGGCCTGTGCCTCCTGAAACTTCCTGTATTGAATGAAGTCATGTGATCATTTCCAGCCAATGAGCCCTGAAAGGGAGTGGTATTCCTGGCCAAGCATTTAAGTGCTGATGTGAGATCCGTTTTTCCTTTTTCCATGGCTACCAGCAATTTTCAGACAGTGTCCATTCCATCAGCCTCAACCCTGCAGTGTGGAACCATGGCAACATACAGCAAAGCCTTCAGCCCACCCACAGTAGACAAAAATAGACCTTTACTGTTGCAAACCATTTTGGACTTGTTTGTTACTGCAGCATAGTCTGGCTGTCATAACATTTGGTTAGATAGATACAAGTGTAAGAGGTTTTCTTTTCCTTAATGAATCATGGGAAAGAGTTTATATAATGTCATAAACCTTTTTTCACAACCCAAATTACCACCCCATTGTACCCAGAGTCCTATCTGTGGGCTGCAATTTCTCAAAGACATTTTGTTTTTTCATTTGAGTCCTGGAAGACTTAAGGTTAATTTAAAAAAATGCAAGGCTAATAGAGACATGACAAAATGGAGACATGCTGTTACTGGATACTTTAGTATCTGAGCATCTTTTGTGCAAATAGAGGAGCAATCATCACTATCTGTACTTTGTTTAGTGCTCAATTTATTTAAATCATATATCTAAAAAGCAAAACTTACAAAATCCAAATTTCCTTATTTAAAACTTTACAAAGATGGTAAATTTCTCTTCAAAATTTAAACTTCAAGCAAAAATAATAAGTGATTGTGTTGTTATCAATCTCACTTAGTGTTCAAATTATCACCGACTGGTCAGCCAGATCTCCTTTAAGTGGGATTTTTGTTCTTTCAGCACGTTCTTTGTGCTGCCACACTTGTGGCCTGCAATCACTAGAAGTTCTAGACTCATGGAGATTATTTTCTGCTCCAAAACAAGAAATCAGCAAAACTCGAGAGAATCTTGCATACATGAGTGTTGATAGTGGCCATGGCGTGCCTGCACTTTAACAACAAAGATGAAAATTACATTTCTTTCTAAGGTCATGAATTTGCACTGATTTTTTTTCCATGAGAACGGCATAACTTTAGGTAATTTTTTGCAAACTAATTGATAGCTATGTAAACCAGCTTATGATTTTATCCAGATGGTCAGTATGCTATAAATACCTGTAGGTGTTCATAACAGGAACTGATAGACGAATTAAACTATAGGAAAGCAGATAGAGTGTGAGGCTGTATTCACTAAGTATACACACATGTCCATGAAGAAAACTGGAAAGGATCTACTCTAAAATTGATACGTCCTCTTCACTATGCCTTTTAAAATTTTTATATTATTCTTTGAATATATTTTATTTTTGTAATGAGAATGCAAAAATGTTAATTTTTAAAAATAACAACAGAAAAATTTCCAGCAGAAAATAGATCTAAGTATTGTTCAACATACACACTGAATCTTGTATACACAGCATAATCATAAAATCCCCAAAATTGCTTTTTATAAGTAGGAGATATTTTTGCTTTCTGTGCCCATACTTTCCCTTTAGAGAGGAGGATTCTAGGTAATCTTATTGTATCATATTTCTACTTCATTGCATTGCTCTCTGGGGGGAAAATTAACAGCAGAATACTTGTCATTTGAGTTCTATTCATGACCTCTCTGCTGTGAGCATTAGAGGTGGAATGCAACAAAGAGGAGATACAATTCCAGGGGAATATAGGCTCATAGATCTTTCAAAGCAAAGTTAGAAGAAAAGCTTTCTCACAATTGCTATAGCAAGCAATGCTTTTAACTGCATTAAAGTCATCATTTTAAGAGCATTGGCTGGAGAAGTGAGGAACAGGACTATATTCCAAGTGGCTTTTCAAGGCACCTGAGAGTCTGCTCCCAGGCCTCCTCCAGCCACATTGATGTGTGTGTCAGAAAATCATGGGATCATGATCCCGCTGACATTGATGTGATATAAATCAGGAATGCAACATGCCTCTTTGCTGGTATAAATGATATATGTGTGAGTGCTTACCTATAAGTGAGGAATAAAATTTGGATTTTGGAAAAAACTTTCTAGCTATATGCGTATCTTATAGTCTCTTGTCAGCAGTTTCAACATTTTCATTATCAGTTATTCCTTCTGTATTATTATGTACAACTTAAATTTCACTTTCAGCATTTTCAATTTTCATTTATTTGTTGGGCAGTTCTCTCTTTTGATTATCCAGTTTTGTACAGTGTCCCATGGGTTTATCACTGGGAGTGAAAGAGGCAATACCTTGCATGCTTTTCTGTCTGTGTGTGAACTAAGTAATGAATTCTCAATGACCATTAACTGATAGACTTTGAAAGAACCATGGTCAGTGATTATGATGTGTATCTGTAATTTATGTAGTGAATGTGGACTGAAGAATTAGCAGCAAAGTTTATACTTCATGCAAATACACTTAATACAGCATAAAACCTGAAATTTAAGCCCTGATGTTAGGAGACTAGAACTAAATTATGGTAATTGAAATTCATGCATATCAGAACCATGCAAAATGAAGACCACCTGTGTGCATATGTGTATTTAGTTCTTTTTACTTTGTAGCTTCAGCAAACCATGTCACAAACTTAGTATCTTCTAATGCCTGGGTTGAATATGTTCTAAGAGGAGTACTATTCACTTTGATTTTTGTTGGCTAAGTTATTCCACTGTGGCATTTTGTTCTGGAATGCATTCTGTGTTCTGGTGAGAAGTTTTGACCTGTAATGGCTGATGTATATGGGCAGGTGGTCCTGCAGAGGAGCAGAAAGAAAATTTCACTCTTGTTGTTAACATGAAGGTTTTCCTGGGCTTGGGGCACTGAGAGAGGAAACAGAATAATGAGTAGTAGACAGGGCTTGACCAGAGTCCTCTGACATTTTGAGGAGTATTGTACACATCACTGCAGCCTGAGGGAAGCTTGGCTGAAAGAAACTGGCCAGAGGCATGTTCTGACTTTGGATGACTTGGAGAGGATGGCAGTGCTATTAACAATGTACACATTTGGGGAGACTTTCCTCCCATCGGAACTGTGCTTTAATGATACTGCATAATGCTGATTCAGTTAGCACTCTCATTCCTGGATACCAAATGGGATACATAAGTAGAAGAGTTGGGAATAGCTTTTTGAAGATAGATTTTAATATTCTTTGGAAGTTAAACAAAGATAAATGCCTCTGTTGAGATATTTATACCCAATATTAGTATAAGTGTATGCAATGGGAATAGACTTTAACTTAGAATATGAAGTACTTAGGTTTAACTCCCAACCCTGCCAATTATTAATTGTGTTTGACCATTTATTCATTCATTTGTATGAATTCATTTATTATCTTACAAGCATTTACCAAGTGGCTGTTATGTGCCAGGCTTTATGCAGTCAGGATCAAATCACTTCACCTCTTTAAGTTTCTTGCCTGTAAAATTCTTAGACTTTCTGAAATCTGTTAAAAAAAATACACACGTAATTCAAAAGGCAGCTCTATAGTTTGAGAACATGTATTTTTCTTCAGATTTTCTTTTAAAGCCAGGAGTGACTCTAATTTCATGGAGGTAATGGAAATACAATTTTTAGTGATGAAATTCACAATTGTGGAAAGAGTATTTTTCAGTTTATCTTCAGCTAATGCCACCACCTCACCAAGTACAGAAACAATGAGTGTGCAATAATTTACCTTTATTTAGTATGTCAAATCGGAGCGTAGACTCATGTCAAAAGTCCTCTGGGTTGCTCCTCTTCATCCAGATGGGGCTCCAGTATGGCTTTGTGTGTGTGTGTGTGTGCGTGTGTGTGCGCACACACAAGCCTAGGAAAGAAGAGCCCCCACTGTGTCCATTATTCATCTCAATGTTGACTGTCAAGATGAGTTTTCCAATTTTCCATTGTTTCCCCTAAATTGAATCTCTCATGTAGAGTTTAGAGCTGGTCTGTCTGCTAGGAAATAGCTATATAATAAAACAGCCATATAATAGTGCTGTAATTCATCTAGTTATTCGTTCTTTCCCTGAACAATAGGACCTAAAATGCATCAGTATATCTAAGTTTCAATTAAATTCGGGGGACAGTTACTGAGTGACTACTGCATGCAAGCTGCTAGGCTGAGACTATTGAGATGGATAAGAAACAGTCCCCTCTCAAGGAGCTTGAAATCTAGAAAAGAGACACATGTATAAAATATACAATTGAAAATGTTTGGAGTAATTTCTAATAGAATTCCCTTGCGGCTGTGAAAATGGACAGAAGGGAGGATTAATTCTATCTTGGAGGCTGGGGCATAAGTCAGGGCAAGTGTTTCAGTGGAGATTGTGCTTCAAGTGGGAGTGCTGTATAAATGCATGAGCAGAGCAAGCCAGGTAGGCAAAGTTGTGGGTGGGGAAAGGTGCATTCCAACAAGCAAAAATCTTTTACTTAGTTGAAAAATTGTTTTTGTGACCTTTTGCACCCTCTGCCCACTCCTCTCTTGGTTTTTATTTCTAAGTTGTATCTTAAGAATCTTATCAGTATAACGGGATGAGTTTATGCCCCCCACATTCCCATATCACTGTATGAGCAACAAATTTTAGCTCCTAAAAAAGGTAGTACCTGACTTCACTCACAATTTCTGCTTAGAGTTCTAATATAGGTCTGGGGGACTTTCTGTGTTACTTGAAACTAGTATTGATTGCTTCTGCTTTCAAAACAATGCCCAAAGAATCATGCTTGTTACTGTAGGTAAGGAACAAAGAATAAACTCAAGGTAAATGAAATGAACAGGTAAATGCAGTATCAGAAAAGCCAGGATTCTTCAGTGCTCTCTCTCAGGCATCATCAAAGCAAGAGGCTCTCTTGCTGGCAAGTTCACTGTGAGAGACAAGGGAGGATAGGAATACTTAGAGACAATATGATGCCCTGCATGATAGCAGATCATAGTGCTTAGTATAAATCATGCCCTTTGCTTACAGTCTTTATTATTTATCTTTAATTTCTGGCATATGGAAACTTTCTGGGAGCACCCAAGGGTAAAAAATCTCCTGTATCTGCTTGCATGCCAGAGAGATCTACTAGAATTCACCTTCACCCTCTGAGTGCAATCACTGGTCATTTAAAGTGATTGTATAGTTTATCTGCAAACCAGAACACCTTGGAGAGTGAAAGAGGACACTTTAAATAACCATGTCTGCAAAATGGACACATGGTAGGACATCTCTAGGCAAACAGGAACTCTTAAGGCTGTGGTCCTCAACGTCCAGGCTGTGGCCTGGTACCTGTCCATGGCCTGTTAGGAAACAGGCTGCACATCACTGCCTGAGCTCTGCACCCCTCTGCCCATGGCACCCCACTGCTATCCCCTTGATCTATGGGAAAAGTGTCTTCCATGAAACAGATCTCTGGTATCAAAAAGGTTGGGGACCTCTGTGACTTAGGGGATGTATTATCACCTTGCCATTTGTTCTGTCTGCAGGGAAATTTCCAAAGAGAAATATAAATAATATATAGAAAGTGACCTTGGAAGTAGGCTAAGACTATAGAGAATTAGTCACTGTATCAATTCATAAATTTATAAGCTTAGGGAAACTTCATATTTAAGCAATGATTTTCTAAATTTTTTGCTGAGACACATAAGATAGCTATCCTTCTTATACACAGTCCATTCCCATAGGAATATTATAATTATATGCAGTTCCTAGAAAGCTGTAATTATGTTATTCAAGAAAACACTGCAATTCAGGCTAATGTTTTTGTACATTTGTTTTGTACATTTTGTACATGTTTTAATGATATTTGTACATATGTACAAGGACAACTTTAAATTTGATGATTCAGTATTTAAATTATTTAAGTACTTAAATTATTACAAATAAGACACTACTTGGCACACTCTCCCCCAGTGTCAGCTGGCTACCCCTTCCATCTTGTGAATCTTGACTCAGTGTCTCCTCTTCAGATAGACCTTTCCTGGCCACCATAACTGATCCTTGCCATGCTGTGTCAAAATGTCCTTATGTCATTTTCCTAGTGCTTACTAATACATACAATTGTCTAGTTTATTTACCAATTAACTCGCGGTATGCTTTCCTCACCAGAATGAAAGAAAGTAAGGACAATAGTTCTACCTGTCTTGTCCAGTAGTACATCTCCAGCACTGTGAAACCTGTAGGGATATAGTAGATACTCATTGAAGTTGTTTATTGGATGGACTGATTAAAAATAGACAATTTTTTTTGGTATTTATTGAACATCTTTTGCAGCAGGCATTCCCCTCTCTTCCTGACTTTTGTGAATAGGTAGGCACCTGCTCAGGCTGCTCCACTTCCTGCTTTCACCACTTCCTTACTAGACTGCTGTGATGCAGCCTCCAATTGCCCTTCAAAATGGGCTCAACTACATCTTGCAACCAGATTCTCATCAGGACTCCTTTCACTCTGCTTAGCCTTTGCATTCTGTATTCTTAGCCTTCTCCTGAATTAATTAGCCTCGTAGCCTCCTGGACAGATGTTGATCTTCTGGTTATGCAAGTAAACATTTTTTTCATGTTCTCTTGTTCATCTCTTTCACCTCTTGCTGATGATCATCAACTGCAAAGACACAGCACTTTTTTACAGTGCATGATTTATACCTTGTGATTCAGGATTGTTCTTATTGCCAAATGAATGATTTCATATGTTTGTGCAACTCCTTTCATTAAAAACATGTTTTGCACTTTGTTTGCATTATTAACATACTTCTTCCTTCAATTATGTTACTCACTGCTTTTGTACTGATTAGACATCATAGCATCTAAAATGTTTATAAGTATATATAAAAAAAACATAGCACTTCCTATACCTACAGTGTCTTTAACACAGAACCCTTTGACCACACGTGGCTACTGAACACTTGAAGTGTGGTTAGTGTGACCGATAAACTGAATTTCTAATTCAATCTAATTTTAATTAACTTAAATTTAATGTTAGAAACTGACATTCAATTTAATCATTGGAAAACACTTAAGTATGTGTGGAACTACTTGGGTATGTGAATTACTTCAAATGAAAATTTTATGGAATTTCTATACAGATCAAATATTTCTAATAAAAATTTAATGTCTGAATTGAGATGTGCTGTAAGTATAAAATACACTTCAGATTTTGAAGATTTAGTATTGGAGATATAGTATAAAATATCTCATTATTAATTTTTAATTTTGATCGCATCTTTAAATGATATTATAAATATATTGGGTTAAATAAAATATATTATTACAGTTAATATCACCTATTCCTTTTTTGTTGTTGTTTGGCATGGCTACTAGGACATTTAAAATTACCTATTTGCCTTGTCCAATTCCTATTGGACAGTGTTGGCCTAGACAGTTTATCAGCATAGGCCACATAATGCAAATTTGCCTTGATTTTATTTGGTCTCTATCGTGTTGTTAATAATAAAAGTATGACTAGACATGATGGCTCATGCCTGTAATCCCAGCACTTAGGGAGGCTGAGGTGGAGGATCGCTTGAGGCCAGTAGTTCAAGACCAGCCTTGTCCAAAGATGTGTTTATATTAGAAACTAAACAAATACATTATTTACTAAAAGAAGAATAATGTGTGACAACCAATGGTGTCCTTATTCTCTATCCTGCATGGATATTTGTGTGCCATGCTATCCATGGCATTTCCCCCTCAACCTCCAGTGGTAAAGAAACTAAAATTTTGAACAACAAAAAAATAGTGAATTGAATGTGTTACCTGTGGTTGATTTGAAAGAGGATATCTGAATGGAATAGGAGGAGGGGCACATATTGCTAGCAAGAAAAAAGGTCAGTTTTATATTTGTTATAGAGAGAACACAAGGAAAAGGTCAGAAAGATTAAGACTTCATTTTTCCCTGTCGTCTGGCTGCCTGTTTTCCCAATTCTTTACAACTGCTATGTAATTTTATGGAATATGATTCTCAATTAGGAAACTTTAACAAAGACAAAAAAATATGGGAAGACTGACTTCTAAATATATCCTCAGTTCTTCAGGCAGCAATTTAATTTCAGTTAAAAGGAAGAACAAAAGCATGCCAATGTTTTGGAACAAGGCTAGCTGGGTACTTTCAGCGGGGCTCTTTTTAGAAATGGACCATCAGGAAAGTTGCAGTGTTACATAATTCTGGGTTCTGCATTGCCATAGAGAAGTTGCAGCTGCTCGGAGACTTTAGACAATCAGCAGAGACTTGAATTCTGTGTTGCTTGTGTCCAGAAAATTCCAGGCACTTTGTCAATTTTTCCCCCTATTTTTGAATTGTCCATTTGAGGAAAATATAAAAGAATAATCTCATCATCTCTGTTTTAGAGATTATTAAACTGAGTTTCAGTGAGGTTTGTTGCCTTGCTCCAAGTTATCCATTAGCAGAAATGAGAACAAAATCTTGCTGTCTGTGCTTCCCAGACCCGTTCTCTATTCTAGCTTCTCTTTGGCTGGTGATACAATATAAATATTTTGTGTATATGATACATTTGAAATTTCATTTATTTCACTAGCATTTATTGAATCCCTGCCTTTCACTGCTGACCAAGGATAGAGTTACTATAGAAATGTTTCCTTCAAAATGCCTAGTGAATATTTTGTGCCACTCAAACTAAAACACCACTGATAATTTTTACTCTGTCTTGTGTATGTATAAGTAACTAGGACATAATAGAAAGGAATATGGGAAGTACATGACATGGAATGAGATACATCTTAGCTAAAATATTTTAGTTTTATGAGAATTTAGAACAAATTTGTCCCTGATCATGGTTATTCAGGGGATTTATTTATTTGCGTGGTGTGATATCTTTGTAGCCACGTGAATACATGCAGAGCCTGGGCAAAGGAAATCTGACTTGCAGTCTCACCTCCAAGACTTTTGAGTCTGGTAAAGTCACAAAACCTTTCCTTCCTATAGTTTCTCTCTCTCTTTCCCCCTCTCTCTGTCTCTCTCTTTGCATATATACACACACACATGTATAATAGATTCATATATGTTTATCTACATGTATATATGATATGTGTAATAATTACTTGGATGAATCCTATTGATCTCTTGCAGAGAGATTTGGAAGATAAAGTCATAGGTATTAAGAAAGATGGCACAATATAAATGAACAGTGGTATTATTAGCCCTGTCCTCTAGGGGCTGGCTAGACAATATATCCCAAAGTAACTTTCAGGCTGACTTTGGTGTGAATGCCCAAATTCACATGTAGGAATAACAAAGAGCACTAAGAAGGGTTTCTTGACAATACACAGTATCCTCCTCCCCCATAAAAAAGAAAGTTTTTTTAATGTCAAGAAGCTAGTTGGTGACTCTGAATTTGAGTTATTAAACCAAATAAGTGGTTGTTAAATTCAAGGAGTAAAGTTCTGAATAATCATTAGCTATTCTTTGCAGAGATAATTCACTTGTACAGGTGCTCTACATAAATTATTTAACTCCCATGAGGTAGGTGTTTTATGTATGAGGAAACAGAGAGGTTTAGAGAAGGCATGTCAATTCCCCAACATCACGCAGCTCATTATTTACTGAGACTTGATATGAAACCATATTTAAAGCCATTGCTATTTCTACCATTATTGTCCTGCTTCCTCCTACTATCCAGCATTCCTTTTTCTTCTTCTTTTCTTTCTGTCATGTAGTACTTGATTGACTTTGTCTTTCTTTTCCTCCAAGGGTATACTCAACCAACTCCTGTCTAGCATTAAATTTATAGCCACAAAGCAGGATAAAAGTCTTTGTTTCCAAGCCAATGGGCTGAGTTTCCAGAGGCATAAATTCTAGGAATTAGTAATATCCCATATAAAATCACTGAAGGATGGTGTCCGTGGTTATTTCAGTGGCCTCTATGATACTCCCTAAAGGTATAATTTATTCCATAGTCCCTAGACGCATTTTTCCATGTTCTCTGGAACAGATTGCACTTGCCTTTCCCAGAAACCCTTCGACCAAACAGGACCAGGACATAGATCAAGGTCTGTCAGCCTACACCTAAAATGTCCTCTATAGACCATGTTGCCACTAAACTAGAAATAATCTGTAGTGTCTCCTGTTTCCTTTTTGTTCCATTAACGACAAACTTTATAAGCTTTCAAAATAAGTAAGTGATAGTGTGTTCTTCTCCCCCACTCCTCTTCTTCTCATGGTAATTTGCAAGTAAGAAGAGGAAATTTATTAGGAGAAGCTGAAGGGATTAAAAGATAATAGAATTTGGAGAACAGGACCCAGTGAATCACAGATAAATTCATGGCAATCACAGCTGACAAGTACTGAGTCCGGGCCTGCTCCTCTCACGATGGGCCACGATGTGTGCTGCGTTCCAGTGCACCTGTTAAGAGCTGGTGACAGGAGGAAATGAGCTTCATAAGTGTAAACTTTAGAGTTAATAGTATGTTCCCCAGGGACTGCCAGTGCTTCACTTAGCACGATTGAAAAAGGAATTCTTAAGGATATAAAAGCAAAGTGAACACTGTAAAACGCAAACCAAAACAATTAAAACAACTGTAGAATCCTGCTCCCCGACCTCGGTCATTAATACTGTTCTGAAATGTCAGGAACTGGAATAAGGAAAAGATTTCTGAGAGCACAGGGGCCATCCAGGGACCACAGGAGAACTCTGGTGCTGGAAAACTTTGGCAGGACTGTGTTCTCTTCAGTACGTCTCAATATGCTTTTACCCCTTGGGGCCATTTGGGGATCATGAAATCCTGGGAGTGGGTGAAAAATATTTCCCCAACCAGGTAAGAAATAAGTATCTTTTGTTTCTCTATGTTACGGATTCTTCATGCTGCCTGCTCGGAGAGCAAGGCTTCACACTGAAGTTCTCTGGCATTTGCTACTGTCTCCATAGGTAGATCTTCTATTAGGTCCCAGCTTCTCACCATCTGTTATTTCTGGAGTATTTTGGCCTTCATCTGGAGGAAGGTGATAGGAGAGTGTTCTGTTCCTGCAGAAAATTTGCTTGTCATCAGAGTGACTGTGTACTGTTGAAACAGCTACTGCCTACATGGCTCTACCTCCTGAAAGCTCGCGTTGTGAGAAGTGATGCACACCGCCCCGATAGGCACACGTACGCACACATCCCACCTCAAAGCCTGAGACATAGCACGACTGTCTAGAAATGTGAGCACTCACGCAGAGCACTTCAGACAATATTAAAATTCAGCCACTTGCAAAGAATGAGAAACAAAATAAATTTAGGGTTATATAAATTGGCACTAGTAAAATAATTCAGATTCCTATGACACTTTACAGTTTTATT
>VBSM01001979.1:19898918-19911931 GCA_008086735.1 Cheirogaleus medius | reverse complement strand
CAGAGGCTGAACTAGTTTGCAGTCTACAGTTTTATAATAATGCTTTTTAATTTATTTTCTCCTGCCCTCATATAAATACCTTGTTGAATATTTATTCATTACCCATTTCCTAGACAAAGAAAATGAAACTCAGAGGTGTTTCCCAGGGTATCATAGCCTAAGAAATGGCATAACTATTAAATTCATATTCTAAATTAAATATTTTGTTATTTTTTCTGCTTTCTGACATTTTTTTTTCTCTGATATTAGTGTATAGGGTAGGACAAGGGGAAATTAAAGTCCCTCAAAAGATTAGGTCAGAAAGGGACCATGAAGATTTTTCTCTTAGAAAAAGTTCACTTTGGCATTTCATTGTCATTGGAGAAGGCCAGTCCATCTCTATGACGTGTCTTGTGTGAGGAAAATACTCCCTCAATCCTTCTGTAGAAAGCAGTAAGGTAGCATTTCTCAGAAGCAAAATGGTTTGCTAAGCAGATACTTTGAAAAATCTGGAAAATATTAGTGAATTATTCTTTTAACAATATTCTTTTAAATATCATTGCATTAGAGAATGATCTCTGAATAAAACATGGAAATAGCAGTAGAACTTGGACATACTAATAATACACTGTTTTCTAAGTATCATGACTCCTACGTTCTGGAAGGTACTAGAGTCATTGAAAATAAGTTACTTTGAGGTAGAGTGACTCTGGAAGGATGGGGTATGGCAGACGTGTGGAATTTTGTAGGCTAATCATTAAGGCCATTGCATAATCGGGATTTATAGGACCAAGACCTGACCAAAGTCATAAATTATTAGAAATTATTGGACAGGAAGTAAATGACTGCATATCTTGTTAAAATCACTAGGGAGCTTAAAGAGGCAGGAGGTAATGACTGAAATTAGAACTTGCCTGAAACATCAGAATAAAAATAGTTACAGACATACGAAAATTATCTGAAAAATGAAGCAAAACTGGTGTTGCAAAGCAGCAACCCAAGCTCAAAACATAGCCTGTTTCTTTCCTTCAGAAAACAGTAAACAAAGGTTGGTAAGAAAGAGAAAAGCCATTAAGTTGCTCCCAAAGCAGAAGAAATTAGACAAAGCCATAATGGGGATGAATTTCCATAAGAGAGCGATTTCTGTGTGAGGGAATTTAATGGAAAATTTGTAGGCAAAGGACCTATTTTTCCAAAGTCCTTTCCAACTCTACGATTTCATAATTCTTTTTCACTTTCAAGGCCAAAGGCTTTGTCAGTGCTACCTAAAAAGTGTGCCTTTGAATGAGTAATGGCAGAATTAAAATGAGAACATTAGAGCATTTTAAGGTAACTATCCGATAATTTTTGCTATGGATCTATTTTGAACAGTGGATGTGTGACTGCTGATCTCCATTCATGGGATTATCTAATGACTTTTAAAAATAAAAGATAGCGTTTCATTTGGCCTTTTTATAATGAAGTGCTATCTTGTCACAGAAGACCTCAGGAGTTCTCTTGGAAAGCGAGTCATCAGAGACCTATGTATCTAGGCCTGCCTGTATACATGCATCCTGTCATTTGACATCATTATAGGTGTTCTGTTGTAAGGCAAGGGAAGGAGTCCAAATAAATAAGACCATTCATATTCCAGATGTGAGATTTATGGAATTCACTCAAATCAATTAAATCAATCAATAAAATTTCATCCCTATGTTATAATTAATATAAAGCTATAAATTTAGTGTCATGCCTGTTTTATAACTTCACAAATATCAAATGAATATCTAGGAAGTCTCTGACTTGCTACCAATCAGCCACTTAAGCCCTCATTAGCAATATGCATCTTTACTCTCTAGTTGGGAATGTAGAAATTTCACATCATTTTTGGAAGTTTTTAATTGATGATTAAATTTCTGAGAATTTCCAGTAATTGATGCCAAATCTCCTAAGGTTATAAATCTGACCAGTCTTTAAAATCAAAATTAAAAAAAAAACAAAAACAGGCCAGGAGTGGTGGCTCACATCTGTAATCTTAACACTCTGGGAGGCCGAGGCAGGAAGATCGCTCAAGGTCAAGAGTTCAAAACCAGCCTGAGCAAGAGAGAGACCCCATCTCTACTCCAAATAGAAAGAAATTATTTGGCCAACTAAAAATATATAGAAAAAATTACAGGCACGGTGGCGCGTGCCTGTAGTCCCAGCTACTCGGGAGGCTGAGGCAGGAGGATCACTTGAGCCCAGGAGTTTGAGGTTGCTGTGAGCTAGGCTGATGCCATGGCACTCTAGCCCGGGCAACAGAGTGAGACTCTGTCTAAAAAAAACCCCCACAAAAACAGTATTACTATGATTTCAAGTCATAATCTGAATTTAAGTCCACCTTTAAATTAAATACTGTCAGGATTGCACACTCAGAGGCTTTGTTGGAAAGATGACTTGTACAAATGGCATTTGCATATATATAATTGGCAATAGGAACATACGAGCTGATGTGGGAAAAAACTACTGTTGATATTTGAAGGCTGTATTTGTTTATGTTTTTTTAAAAGACGGTAAAATTGTCATTCAAACCAAATCCATTTGTTTCATTACCTATTAGTGTCTGTCTCACATACTGCTTAGATTGGAGACAGGGAAAACAGGCCATAAAAATGCCATGGGAAAATAATCCTTATACATTCTCCATCTAACAGAATTAATAAATTAATGATAGACGTTTGGTTTAGACATACGGTACTTCCATGAACTGGAAAACTTTGATTTGAGCTAGTTTAAATTTTAATACATTGTCCTTACATACATATGTTTGAGAGATAGGTATATGGGGTTTGAGAGATTTGTGAAACATGGCCTTTTCCTTGCCTTTTGTGAGCAAGTGGAGGTGTAAGCTGTTTGCCACTGTATCCAGCAAAAATATCTTCTAATGAGTTGAAAATAGTTAGAACCACTAGGACCTTTCTTGATGTTGGATCACTCCAATTATACCTCCCGAATATAAGTGGATAATAATTCTCTTCGGCCATAAGAGTGCCCTGTTGCAATGGTTATTATCATCTCTCTCTCTCTCTCTCTCTCTCTTTATATGTGTGTGTGCGCACACTCGTGTATAAAGTTAAATTATCTTTAGTAGTGTTTTGTGGCCAAAAAACGTCAATGTAATCACAACTCACATAAATTAAGTAAAACTGCCACATGAGGAGACATGTATACAGAGAATATACGAAATGCAAGAAAAGTTGACATTTGACTCTTTCATTCTCTCCTTTAGGACCAGTTCCCTCCTTTTTTCTCTACCTTGTGCAACTAGTCACAGTAAACAAAATGTTGCCCTTATTACTACCATGCCAGGTTAAGGAGTGCCTTAACTGTCCTTAATGGTTAGCCTTTCAACAGGCGTGTTCTTATATGTCCTGCATAAAAATACAAACCCACCTACATATAAACGCAAACATACACACAAAGATTTATATATATTTTATATAATATGTATATATATGCACATATTAAAAATAAACACATTGAACTAAAAGAAACGCTGATAAAAGAAAAATTAACGAATTTGTATAATATACAACAATCTTATCAAATGGGACAGACATATTTTTCAAGTTTAGTTGACACCTTCTATTAGCATGAGTTTTCCTCGGTATGCTGGGCTTAGTGACAAATCAGATGGCAGCAGGGCTCTTCCCAGTGATGGAATCCTACAACCACTGGAATACCCAAGAAGGCTCACGCTCCCTGTGTTGATTGGGAAGAGGATATAACTTACTTTCCCCAAGACGCTTTGCTTTCCTATCCTCCTTTACAATCGATGATCATCCCCATGTCCCCATATCACTATTGCCTACCTTCCTTGATGTCACTAATACATGAGATTATTTATGGGATGTGATTAGCATTATGTCTGACTTCTTGCACACATTTGATAAAGGCAAGCTACTATAGTTATTGCATTTTGATCCTTACCACATTCCCTTGACGTATTTAGGGCAAATAATTTAATCCCTACTTTATTAAAAGAAAACTGAGACTAATGGAGACGAGGAGGTTACCTGACTTGTTTCTGGCCTCAGGATTAGTGAACAGTATTATCGGTACTTGAACTAAGAACTTCAATCTTTAAGGCAAGCAACTGGTCCTCCATATCAAACTTTGAAAATAGTGAGGTTTCTTTTCTTGTTGTTGTTTCTGAAATACTCCTGAGAAAATAAACGAGACACTACTTCTCTCTTGTATCTTCTCCCTTGTTTTAAACTCTTGCCTTGTCTTAATGTAAAGTCCATGCATTTATTTTAAAAATTTAAACACATTTTACCTGAAATGACAGCCAAAATGACAGCCAAAATATAATTCTAAATAACCTCTATCGGTGGTCTCAAACTTTTGAATGTATTTAGTATATTCCATGAAGTGCAATCTTATGAAAGTGTCATAAACAAATTAATCACTCGACTTAATTTTCAGCCAACATCAACTTCTATTGAGAATCTCAGCAATCAAAATATCCACAACACCATATCATAAAGTGCATATAAAGTACTGTGTGAGCACAATGAAGATGCATAGATACTCTTCTTGGGAGTTCAGGGAAAGCCCTTGAGTGTGGGTGCTGTTTGAGTGTCAAGTGATGAACAGACATTTGCCCATTGAGAAGGGAGCATAGAAGGGAGTAGGTAGGGTGACCCTATGTACTGAGAGAGACATTTGAGCAAAGATATTGAGAAAAAAAAAGAAACAATGATCCAATATGGTTGAACAAAGGGGGTGGCAAAAGTGGCTGGCATCAAGCTGTGAAGTATCTTGCATGGCAGGCTAGGAGTTTGAAGATAATTTGGAAGTATTTGAGCTATGGAATGAGGATATACTTGGTGGGGCTTAGCACCTCATAAAACATACAGAATAAGTGAAGTGAAGGAGAGAGAAAATTAGCTTAGATAAATGGGTCCATAACTGTAGCCATAATTAAGAGAAATATATTAAGCTCCTCTTTTCAATAAAGATTAAATTTAGTTATAAGAATACCATTTATTCACTTGCCATCTTTGTTATTATACAATGATATATTCTGTATTTTCATATAAAAGCAGTTCTGGTAGTCTTTTACACTGTATTTTAGTAGTTTCTTTATCTTCCTAAACTGTAAGCTCCTTGAGGGCAAACACAGTGGAGCCCATCTCATTCATCTTTTGAAAACCCAGCACCTTGGTACCCAACACAGAGTAGACCTCAACACAGATTTAATGAATTGGATTGAATTTCAGCATACTTTTAGAGATAAGGACACATTGTTAGAGGATTTTCTTGTCTCTATTCCAATTCTTTGGTTTAGCTCAGCCTTTTCATTTTGGCTCTTGTGAGCTTTTTGCAGTGCTGCAAACACTTCTAGCTGACAAGAAAGGAAAAGAGAGTGAGTGAGTGAGAAGGAGGAGGGGGCATCACAGCATCTAGATTGAACTCTGCAGGTTTGCCTCTCTCCTAATTTTCACCTTTGATGGGGAACTGTCCCAGATTTCATCCACCAGGCTAAGATTCTGACATGGTACCTTCTTAAATCAAGCTTGAAGGGAAATTGATTGAAAAGAAAACACCATTATGGGAAAACAATTCATTTTCTTCCCCTTGACAGAAGTTAGACTTTTGTCTATACCGTAGAATAAATATTAGCTGGCTGATTGCTTTAAGATCTAGAAGCCTAGAGGAGTCATGACGGCTTTGCTCACTCTGTACAGGGAGATTACCCTGGCTTTAGAGACATTTTATACAAAGGCTTTGATTACCTTTCAAAGAGTAGTAGTCTTTCTCCCTATGTGATTATTTGTATTAACAAGATGGAGGTGTATGAAAACTCTTGCAGATATTTCCACATGCAGTTGTGTGTTTCTACTGAGGTGTACATTCCTCTGGACAGAGAGTAAGAAGAGATTTTTCATTTTTCTATTAAAGCCTTAAACATTCCAGTTTTCCAGTGTTTTCTGTGTTGAAAGAAAATGAATTTGAACTTGTAAAGGCAAAAAGAATGAGTAATGGGGACCTGATGCTTCTAGTGGTAGAAAACATTTCTTCATCATTTAAATATAGCCCAGAAGACACTTATATTGTGAGACACCTATCCTTTCAGTTGTCAAAAATTGGGTTCTTTTTCTTTTGCAGAAATTGCAAAGTAGCATCCCCTGGGACAAAGTCTAGCTCTGAAAATATATGTTTGGCCAACATTTAAATGAAATTATGTTGACACACCTTTTTCCATTTCAACACAGGTTCCAACACCCCATTGTATAATAGCTGGCCTAATTCATACATTTGTCACCTTCCCAGCTTCCAAGAAAGTTAAGTTTGACTGTCTTGCTAATGGTGTTTAGTACAATTCTGTGCTTTGCTGGAAGGCAGGTTCCTACCTCACAGTGAACTCAAACACGTGGCTCCTGAGAGTGGTGTAGACAGCAGGCAAAGGTACTTACTTAAAGCAGTTCCAGAACTGTCTCCTTAGGTCACCTTAAATGTGGCAGAAGTCTCACCCAAAATATGGTGCTTGCCAATATATTCTCCATCTCTCATGACACTCTCAACCATTACCCAAGCTGTCTGGGTAACTCTTATTCTACAAGGTAACTTGTGGTATGAAGGTGTTTGATTAAGTCTTGGCCAGTGAAGATGTTGTCAGGGTACAAAGCCCGTGATGCTTCTCATGAAATGGTCCCCTTTTGAGCTAATCTTTGAAGGATAGCATTTTCTTGACCACTTTAGTTCTAATGACTTCACTTTTCTCTTGGGGTAAAAACATGATTATCTATTTGGTTGGTTGTTGTCTTTCTTATTCCCTCCTTCTATCTCCCCATACTTCTTTCTTCCTTCCTTTTTTCCTCTCTCCCTCTCTATTTCCCTTCCTTTCCTCCCTCCTTTCCCCCATTCTCTCTCTCTTCTTTCTCTTCCTTCCTTTTAAAAATCTTAGGAAGAGTTAATGGATTTATGATCTAAAATTTAGGTTATTAGAAATCTCTGTCATAAAGCCTGGATAATTGATGTTTGAATTCTCCTTGGCTTGAGTCAATCCTTTAACCTTTTTAGGTAAATGGATTAAGTCTCATGCAATTTCCTGTGTGGGAGACTTTTTTTTAGATGAATCATTTAAATTGAAAGCCCTGTCTGCTCATCAAGGGACATGATTTTAGAGTTCTCTTGAGTATTGTTTGTGCACTTAGTACAGTCATTGAGACACATAAGGCAACCATGTGCCTCAATCTATATGAAGTCTTGGTTCATATGTGGTTATATGAGTAAATGGTATAACTGCAATTTTGCATCTTCAGATCACCTTTCAAAATTTCCACTGGGCCATTTTAAAATAACCTCCCTTTGTTCCTTTTTATCTCGAAACTTTTTTATTAGAAGACCTGAAACGTAACCTTAGCACCAGAGACCAAAAGTCATATCTCATTTAGTTCTACAACCCCTAGTCCATTGTTGAAAGTCAGAATAGATGAAATAGTAAAGGTGATGATTTTCACCCCCAAAGTGATGGAATGTTATGAATGTTATGATTTTCCTAAGAACCTTGAAGAGGTTTTAATGAGCCATTGTAGAGCCTACAGGGACACATTTTTATGCTAAATTGTTTTTATACCAGCCTCAAATGATCCTAGAAAAAGCTAGACAGGTCTTCCTCAAAATGATAATCTGGTATCTTTACTTTTCCAGTCATTCTATGTTATTTGTTAAATACACTTATAATTTCTCTTCTCTTGCAAATGGCAACTCTTGATTTCTTGGTACTTCTTGCAATAAGAGGAAATGAAAAGGGACTCATTTGATATTCGATAAGATCACATTTGTACTTACATACCCATTGCATTGTAATAAAGCATTAATGAGCGTCATTCTGTCTTGTAGTCCCAAACTCCCTTGAAATCATTGGCAGATGGGAAAGGAGAAGCCAGCAAAGATTTATTAATATCTTTTTGGTGTTGGTTATGTTGACAGACCAGTGAGGTCTTTTCCAGGTGTTACAGATGAAGAAACTGAGGCACAAAAGTGTTACTTAACTGATGCAAGTTCATTCAGCTAATTAACAACAGAGGAACAATAACAAATCAGCTCTAAAACCCGTTTTCTTTCCACAATAAGCTGCTTAATTTATCCCACATAAAACTTGCAAACTCCTGTGTGGGGCAGGATTCACCAGGTATAATTAATGGCTTTTTCTCGAATGTATAGGTCTCACATTTCTAGAATGGTTTACAGTTTTCAAGAGAATTTCATGTACAGTAAGTCTTAAGTTAATATCATCTGTAGGTTCTTGGAAACTGTGACTTTAAGTGGAAGAACGAATAATGAAACCTATTTTACCATAGACTAATTGGTATCAACGGGAGTTAAGTTACAATGGCATATTTCTGGTCACAAAAACATCACCAAACATTTAAATAAAGACCCAAAACACTTCTTATATTAAACATTGAAATACATGTGAGCTATACATACACTTAGGAAAAATTAGTAAAAATAAGTAAGATAATTACCTAATTTTTGGTGAATCAGTGAGTGACTTTGGCCATAGTGGTGGTGAGGAATGAAGGAATAAATATTTGCAGAGTGAAAAAGCGCCCCCTACCACTACACAGTTTTAAAAACAAACAATAACCAATAGAGTAGGCCCACTAGGTGCTTTTGTACTGCATCGTTTATTTTCAGACATCTATTTGATTATAATATACTTTAAAACTTTTTATTTTATAATTTCTATTTATTCTTCCATCCATTTTTTAACCTGCTTATTCTAGTTCAGACTCACAGTGGCCAGAGCCCAACCCTGCAGCTTAGGGTGCAAGGGGGGACTGTCACAGGGTGCACTCACACACATACCACACTCACTCAGAATGGAACCACGCAGACATGCCAATCCACTGAAAATGCACACCTGTGGGATGTGGGAGGAAACGGAAATGCCTGGAGAAAACGAAGGTGGACATGGGGAGAACATGCAAACGACATTGAACAAAACAGACTTTGTTTAAGTACCTGCTGTGTGTTACCTATTCAAATCTGTGTAGCAACTCTGTGTGGTATATTCATTTTACAGAGGTGGTCTTTTGGGTTGGAGAGAGTTGGGAATTTATCAGATCACTTCTGAAAATGATTCTCTGTCTCTTTTGTCTGGTGTGTGTGTGTGTGAATTTAATCAAACAAGAAATATTCCCATCCTAGTATTTGGCTGGCTATGGGTGATAGAAAATAACAATCACATTTAACAATTATCAAGGTGTTATTGTATATGAATTATTTCATATGCATTATTTCATTTCATCCTCATAGTCAGTTACATAAGTACTGACTATCCCTATTTTTACTGATGAAGACACTGTGATTCAGAAAAATAAAGTAAGTCCCATGTTGCCTCACAGTTAATAGTGGTAGATTCAAGATTGGAACCCAGCCAGCTGAACTCCAGGGCCTGTACTCTTAACCACTACAGAAAATTACAAAATTAAAAGGTGTGGCCCTGTCTTGTGCCACTAGAATCTAGATGGTAAGACAGCACCAACACAGAAGGAAAGATTGGCAAGGTTCTCAAAGAGTCATCTGGACTGTGATGTATATATGGGAGAAGAAAATAGTGTTCTGGTCATGGAAACAACGTGACAAATTCAGGGACAGGGGAATGGCATGGACACTCAGTTTTATTTTTATTGTAGATTGAATTATAATATTTGATATGATAACACAGGAAGGAAGGGACTTCCCTTTCCTGGAGTGTGGAGTTGGCAGGAGTGCACTTGGGCAGAGTGACACCCATGTGGTCTGAAAGGCTTTGGAGGACTGGCCTTGAAAAGCTTGGAGAAGACAGTGTGTATTACAAACTCTCATGGACAGCAGAGCCCCCACCCAGGTAAACTGAGGCTGCATTCTAATCCTGAAAGGAGAGGGGAATTCAGGACAGTGAAGCAAGATCCATCTCCTTGAGCAAAGCTTCAGGAAAGCCCTGTTTGAACTTAGGGAGGGAGCTCATCTGGACTCCAGGCAAGGAAGGACCTTTGCAGGAGGAGGAGAGGTGTCCCCGGCCCTTAGGAACTCCGGGGGAGGTTTCTCCCCAACACACTTAATTGAGCATGGCTATAAGTTGAACGCCAGTGAACACCAGCAACTACTGAGACTGGAGGTAGAAGAGACAACTGAGCAATTAACCTTTGGTGATGGATGTGAAATTCTAATTAAAAGCAGAGTCCTTCTATCATGTTGGAGGGGGAAGAACAGAAAGATGTGTGAGTGGGGATGAAAAAGACCACATTGAAAATTCTAAATGGATGTGGGAGGGTGAGAGCAAAGAAGGGATCACTTACCAGTTACTTTTCCTGTTTCCCCGCCCCAGTTTCTTCTCCCTTCTCAGTAACCGTGCAGCGACTGCTGTGCACAGGAGCCAGCGTCTCCGGGGGGAGCTGGCGTGGAATGCTTATGCTCCGCTCTGTTGTAATTCCCTTCTTCATTTGCTGAGTATCATTGGTAATTTCTATGTAAATTTGATCAAAGTAGCAATTTAGCAGCTTTTCTTTTGACAAATGAGGAACAACTTAATAGTCAAGTGACTGCATTCCATCACTTGGAACATGTGCAAGTGGCATCTTGAAGGTTGCGGAGAGGGATGCTGAAAGGGGGTGATCTTAGGAAAGTCTTATTGCCCCAGTGCCCTATTTAAGTTTGCCAATTTTGTGATGGGAGAGAATAAGCTGCTACCCCTAGAGAAACTGGTTTCTTGTGAATACTGATTGTTCTGCACCTTCTCTCTTTCATCACGTGGTTAATGAGTGCCTTTAAAAGACAGTTAGGAGGCAAGACCCCTTAGGAGCTTTCAGAAGCAGAGGCATATATTGTTTTGCATCTATCAAAGCTTTCTCATTGTCCATCTTCAGGAGACAAGCAACAGTGGGTGGAGTCCTTTATGCTGTGACCAGGGATGGCGCACAGAGAAAGGCACCTTTGCTTTCCAGATGCCCCCTTTACTGTAAGAAGCAAAGTCCTTTAGAGTGGACTCTCTGAGCAAGTTCACCCAAATCGGTCCCCAAAGAGACAGGCAGCTCCCTGTGCAGTTTCCTCACCAGACTAGGAAGCTTCCTACTGCCACTGTGCTGCACACGGGAAAGGTAGATGGATGCGGAGGTCTTTTTTAAAGACCAAACTGCTGGAATTCATTGTCCTTCTACTTTCTCATCTTCAGTAATGAATTTCTCCCTCATCCATTCATGACAGGAGTATTCATTCATTTATTCTATCCCTCCAGTCACTGTTCTAAATGCTGCATGGTAAAAAAATTTATACAGGGCCCCTACTTTTCTGGAACTTTCATTTCAGGAAAGAGGAAACAGACAATAAGCAAATAAACAGAATAAAATGGTATAAAATTGTTAAAGAGTGACAAGGTAGGGGGCTGGGGATACTGAAAACTCAGAGGGTTCATGGAAGCCTACTCTGCCAGATGACGGTTGAACAGAGAATGATGGGAAGGAAGAGCCATCCGCAGATCTAGGGAGGCGTGTTCCTGGACAAGGAGACTGCTACAGCAAAGGCTCTGAGCTGGGAAAGAACTCAGCTTGCTGATGAATCGGGTATAGAACCAGACTGCTGTTTGTACTGCAAGATTATCTCAGACTGGGGTGGGGGGAGGGGTGTTTGTATTTCTAGCTCTTTAGGTTCTCTCTGGCCTCTTAGGCACAGTGTTAAGTTCAGGCTGACTTGCTCAAAGCAGCACACAGCCTCTTCTCTGTCATGCCCCTTCCTGCTGACCTCTTAAGAACTTAACTTGTCTTCACTGCCTTTCTTTGTTGTGCACACCCAACCTGAGAATTAGAAACAGAAATAATTCTCTCACCTCTCTTGGATCCTGGGGAAATTAGGGCCTGCCTAGGCCACAGGTCTTTCTCTAAATTTAGATTAAAACAAGTTTTCTTACAATCAGCCAGACACCAGCTCTACATACATTTTCTGACCCTCTTTACATTGAATCCCTAAATCGCCTCACTAATTTACAAGCATTCTTCTCCCTTTCTTTGCTCCATAAATCCTCCCTTTAAAGAATTGTTCTCTGTGCAGATCCTTTCTTATTCTATTTTGTCTAAAACCAAAATTAGTTTATTTCTGCCTCTAAAATCCAGCATACCCAATCGTGAAGTGTAGAAGTTACTACCTTAAAAATAAATAATGAGAATCCTAAAATCCTTTTCTCATCCCCCCACATTCTGCCCAGTACTCCCCTTGCTCTGTGCTGCATTAGAGGGTGAAAACTTCACATGCATATTTTATGATAATGCACTGTAATTTTGCAAGTGTTTCTGTAAATATCACTTCATGTGACTCTTGTAAAAACTTTGGGAGATAAGCGACACAAGACCTGGTAGGAAACTTACAAGGGGGAAAGCTGGGGCTCAGAGATATCAGAGTACTTCCAATGTCCCGAAGCTCAGATCCTTGTGTTGACATCTAATGTGTACCCACCTTTGATATGGTGTCCCTATTCCATAGCTATTTGCTGGTGTCAGCATTCTGGATGGGGGGGAGGAAGGATTTTTTTTTTTTCAATCTTAATGAAATGGCTAATAGAAAGGAAAGTAAAGGTAGATCTGAAAAAACACTGGCTTTCTTGGGACCCTGATTCACTCTGGTGACAAGAATAGATTGGGGCATAGGTGCTTTTTGTTTCTTATGTCTATCTTCCAGAGAAAATCAAGCAACCTAAAATGATGCATCACTTTTTCCACATTTATTTATCTGTGAAAGAGTCCTCACGTAGAACACAGGCAAGCAGGTCTTACATGTCCCGTTCTAAATCTCGCCCTTGCGTATGGTAAAGAATGACTACGCGCTACCTACGTCACAGATTGTAGGTTCTGCTGTATATGTGGAAACTCCTGAATGAACTCAAAATTTTCCTTACTGGGCCCTAAATGCCAGGTAGGGGATATCAGTTCCTATATTAAACAATGCTATATACAATTCTTGAAATGGAATAGATACTGAAAATTGTATATTTCTCACTCTGGTGCTTGCCAATAGCTGTCTCCACCTCC
>VBSM01001979.1:19874808-19898818 GCA_008086735.1 Cheirogaleus medius | reverse complement strand
CCAAAATCAAAATAATTTGTAACCATTGATCACTTAAATGAAGACAGAAGCTGCATGCAAACTATTATGTGAGCCAGTAAATCATCAGAAGTCCAAGATTCCAGTGCAGCAATACAGGTGACAAGTGATGTTTCATGCATGTACAAAATTAAATGGAACTAGTTTTGAGGAGCTTCTTTTCTCCATGAAAAGAGAATATTCTTCTAAAAGTGCTTTGGTTTAAAAATATGACAAGGCTCTGAAAGAATTTTGTGTTAATATAAATTAACAAGAAGATATGGATTTATTAAAATATTTTATCAAATAAAGGTGAACTGGGGCCTGATTAATTGCTGTCAGAATTTCATTTATTCCTAGTAGAAGGTGCCAGGCTATTAAACCTATATCACTCTATAAGTGATACCATTTTGCCTTTTGTGAATAAGGTAAATCTTCAGATTAGGATTTGTAAAATCTCAAACCTTTCAAGAACTCGCAGGCTCCTATTTTATACTTGCTTAAGTACCTGCCCTGCCACTTCACAATTCTCTGCAAGGAACATTCTTGAGGAGGGGAGAGTAGGCCCCAGGACAGAGGTGAAGCTCCAGCTGTGGAAACCATAGCAAGTGTGGCAGGAAGTGTCTCTGATTCAAAACAGAACTGCCACTCGGTGCTCCAAAGCCCACCTGCTCCCCAGGCAGGGAGTTCTCGCCTGCATGAATTGATGCCTCTTGTGAACTGCAGTTGTTCCATGATCCACATGAACCTTAGACTTGGTGCTGTTCTGGAAGCCAGCTCCATTGTTCAAAAAGCTGAGATCAAAGAAAGAAGACAAACCAATGTCCATATCAAATTAGGAGTTCAAGTGGATAGTGAGTTCCTTGTCCTGGGAACTTTCAACTGAACTACCTTAATCACTTTACTAAAATGTTATCTTGAGAAAACTCTAAATCCAGGGCTGCTCATCACTGATTTTTGGGCTGTGAATGTTTCTCAAAAGAACATACAACCAAAGATCTTGAACAATTTTCCTAGGTAGACCTCTTCTTGATGTGTTCTTCTTAAACATATCAAAATGAACTACTCATTCATAATTTATCAGAACTTTGTCCTTCCCTAATCCATTCTCCCCAATGTATCTTTTAGTTCCTGTATTTAAAAATGCCCAAATCTGGTAGAAGCCTAAAAGAGAGGAAGATGAAAGATCAAAATGACTATGAGGCTGAAAGACCCAGATTTGGAAGGAGTAGAAGCCTCACCAATAAAGTCCCAATGACACTGCTTGGGTTGCCTGGGGCTTTCTGAAAAGAGCCGCAGGGTCAGCCATTGTGCCAAGAGCATGAAACTCACCAGTAACCTGTAAACTTTTCCTCTTTGACTCTTCTAGCACTTAGTACTCTCCTATGCCTCTTACATCACTTGATTATTCTATATTTTCTTACATACCAGAAATATAATCCAAGGTGGTTGGGGGCCATTGTGCAGTTGTGCACTGCCCAATTCAATTCCCTTTGACATGTGACTAACTCCCCTAGAAGTGTTCAAGATACAACCTGCATAACCACACCTGATAACCTTGTTGTCAATACTCAATTAGATTTAAAACATTTAGAGGTCAGAGATTATGGAACAGAGAAAGGTTCAATAAGTATTCAAGGAATCCAATTGAATTGACAAACTCAAGAGACTAGCTCCAACTCCACTGACTGCCAGAAAGAGTGAATTGGTTTCCCAAGAGTGAAATCTTCCCCACAAACATGTACTGTTTGGCAACATATTTTTAAAAACCTTTGGACTTGTAATGTTTTCTGGTGCGTTATACTTTCTCAAGTTTTGCCTCAGGCCCTATCATTCCCTGTTTTATTATGGCAAGTTTATTCACACATTTATATACCTGCCAAGCTGCTGTAGATATTTTGATATGTGGCTTGGCCTTTCTGGGCCTCATTTAACCTCACTAGACTGCAGTTTTCTCATCTGGAAAATTGCCATCATACCTCCCTTGACCACATCATGAGACCTTATGATGATCCAAAGAGGTAATTCAGGCAAAAAGGCTGTGAAGATTACAAAACACAACATAGACTATATTATCATTAAACTAATTAATAGTCTTATGACTATTGTTTTGATGGTAATGGAATGTGATCAGATTAAACTTTTTTTTTTTTTTTTTTTTTTTTTTTTTTTTTTTTTTTTTTTAGAGACGGGGTCTCGCTCTTGGTCAGGCTGGTTTCGAACTCCTGACCTTGAGCTATCCACCCGCCTCGGCCTCCCAGAGTGCTAGGATTACAGGCGTGAGCCACCGCGCCCGGCCAGATTAAACTTTTAATACACAAATAAAAGTTGTTCACTTTCACCTTGTTACACTGAATCTTTGTCCTTTGATCAGCTGACTAGCATAAAATTTGGAAAATCTTAAATTTCTGAACACGTTTCACTTTATATTCCCCTGTGGTCTCTTGAGAACATATAAAGATGGAGAAGCCACCCTATGGGTTACCTTTCATTCAAGAGGTTGTGGCCTCCTATTCATTGCAAGGTCTGGAATTTTTCCTCTTCATGACAGAAAATTGGCATCACATGGAGCATCTCTTCTTCACTCTTGACCTTTGCTGCTTCTATGGTGGAACATCCTCCTAAAACTGGAAAATAGATGTCTAAGACTTTGTGTTTTAGAATGAAAAGACCAATCACAAGAAAATTTCAAGCCTTAAAATACAATCAGCTTTTGAATACAATGAATCATACCTGCATTTGTTCATAAAATATTAAGCAAAATGGTAGACAAGATATAGATAATATAAGGACCAATGGAACTGACATGATTTGAACACTCACTCAAAAATGAGCCATGACAAAGGATTGTGCAGTATTTTCTATCCCTGTGACATTTGAATACCTCACCATTTTTTTCATCTTGTCACCTGGGCTAGTATTTATTTAGTACTCTTCTTTAATTTATCCTATTTAAAAGAAATACATATATTTTAAAAGCAAAATATAACTAAAGTAAATGGAAAGTCAGGATCACTTTTCATAAATAAAAGATAATGGTAAAAAAAATAAAAGCAGTGAGAACAAACTATGTGGTTATATTTCAGTTATGTATTGTAGTCTGACAAAAGCCAAGGCTTAGCCTGTCCTTACTAAAAAAATGTAAATTAATTAAATTAAAGGAGGCTGACAGGTTTTATAAGGTTTTTTAAAGATCTCTAAGTACTAATTTCTTCTTCTCTGAGGAAATAAGGTTCAAAATAAAACTTAAAAGTTAATAATTTTACATATGTGGGATTTGGTATGATTTAGTATTTTTTCATTACAACTTCAAATTATTTAATTTATCAAACATAATAGTCACAAACATGGGGTATTCATTTATTTTTATAGATTCTGAAGATTTTATCATTGTACATAGATGCTTTCCATAAACTTATGGGAAGTTATATATTTTAAGTTTTATAAAAACAAAGTCTCTTCCTTGCCTCACTTCCTCATTAAGGGACTTTATTTCTTTAAACCAAAGTTTTCAATATAGATGATAACACAACCACCACCACAAGAAACTACTAAATGATTACTTATTCAGATACCAGTAGAAGTGCTTTATATGTGTGTTCTAGTTCAACCCTCACAACAGCTCTATAAATGTTATTAAAGTAATCATTTTACAGATGTGGAAAAATAAGGCTTATAGCAGTTTATTAGTTTGTTATGATCACACAGCTGGCATGTCAGGCAATCTGATTGTGGAGTCTTCGATCTTAACCATTAAAGGCTATATGTCATTATTTTTTTTGAAAATATGTTAATGGCCTACCTCACTGAAATTAAGATTGATATTCTGAAATTCCTGTACCATTGGAAGATCAAATTTTGCAATTTGGATTTATGTTCATGAAGCAAGGTTAAACAAATAAACAACAACAATAAAAACTTTTTAGTGACCATTCTGGTTTTTTAAAATCAATATTCAATGTTCCTTCCTCCTAGTGTATTGGTGCATTGCTTTACTTAGATTCCTTGATATAATCCTATTTTATTAACAAGGCTGTGAAGATGAAGTTGGGAGTAAGGTTCTGAGGGATTTCTTAGAGCCAGAAAAATGGTGAAAAATTTCAGAATTCTACAGAACCCAGGTAAAGAAGACTTTGTTTGGTATTGGCAGCAATGACTCCCACTAGTATTTTAGTCTATGACTTTGTGTCATTATCATATTCCTATTTCTCATTCCTTTATGGCAGAGTTTCTCAACATTAGCACTGTGCATATTGAGACCCAGATTATTTCTTCATTGTGAATAACTGTTCTGTGCATGGTAGAATGTATAGCATCATCCCTGCGCTCTACCCACTAGACACCGTAGCTTCCCCTAAGTTGCAACAATAAAAGATATTTCCAGACTTTGAAACATTGCTCTTGGTTAACCACAGATAGGCATTACCTAAACTTGCGGCACTTTTCTGCTTATTTTTCTCTTAACTGGTATCTGCTATGGTTGCTGGTGGTGGTAGTGGTGGCGTTGCTTTGTTCTTTAGTAAAGGTTCTTTCTCTGGTCAGAGAGAGGACATGCTTAGAACCCTTTAGGTCTTAATAAATCCTCTCTTAATATTCAAGGTATAGCAGTGAGATAGAAAAATGATTGCATATCAGCATATATAGGTAAATATTTTCACTTTGATTTCAGTGCTGAGTCAAAATCTCTATCAGCTTGTCTTCTTAAAGAAGGATGTTTTCTGAAGGTGCTAATCAAGAATAGTGACTACAGAAGTGAGTGGGAGCCTTGCCACTCTGGGGCCATTGTGGCGGCCAGAAAATAAGTGGACAATAGTATGACCATTTTGCAACTAGTATGAGATTTCGAGAATCCCTGTTTTGCGTGGTTTTGTTTTGTTTCGTTTTGTTTTGTTACCAACATAAGCTGGTTTTGTGTCTCATTTTCGTATTTGTACAAAAACAGCAAATACTCATCTTGGCATGCCCTGTCATGACAGGAGCCAAAATATATCACACTCATAGATTCCCCATCTAAGTTGTAATAGGTGCCCTTTCACTACTTGAAGGAAGCACTCTTGAAAGCTTTTGGAGCCCCTAAAGCTAGGTGCTGTCATTTGATTGAATAAGTGCCTCAAAATTCACATTGACCACATCATTTCAAATTCTTACCAGTTAGAACTCTGGGCACTTTGTTGGGAAGGATGAGAGAGAATAGGGAAGTGAAAATACAAATGAGGATTTGTAACAAAAGACTTAGAAATATTTTTAGGCTTAAGAAAGATTTTATAAGGGAAAGGTGCTTGTGATGGAACCTAGTAAGTGCCACTTTTCCATCTGTTGTCACTTGAAAATTTCTATTTGCATATTATTTTTCCAAAATGCTGCTATGCTAAGGCTGGATGAAAAGGAAGTTGCAATTGTGTAAAGATTCACTCTTTGAAGCAAGTTCTCATTTGTAAATTGTGATTTTGTTTACATTAAGAAGATGATAATTTTCGTTTCTGTTTCCACTGTGTCTGCTTATTTTCAGCTCCTTGCCCCATCCTTACTCAAATGCAGGGTGACTTATTCCTTCCTTTATGCCCAGAGACTTCTCCCTATATATAACCTCTCTTGGAAGTATTTCTTTCTACCTTCCTAAAATCAAAACCAATGTTCAGGTCAAGTTGTGTAGAAAAGGCTCTGATAAGGTACCTCACACCTTCCTAAAGCATATAAGGTATAACTTATTGATAACTTGTTATATTAGCTTTGATGTATGACTCTTGGATATCTAATAGTGATATTAATTAGCTGATTAATGCAAATAAATTTAGGGTGTAAATCATTTCAAGACCCTCACAGATACCTACTCTTATGATGAATGAAGCTGATTTAGCTTTTTACTACTGCAACTCAAACAAAGAAATATTCTTTGGAAGATTTGATGTCAGTATTTTTCAAAATTTACTTATTTCATCTACCTACTGCATAGGCACCCCTCTTTAACACCATCACTTAGTAAATGGATTTATCCTTTATCAGTGCCCACCTTTTAGGACAGTGGCACGATTAAACAATTATGTATTAATATATTCATCCACAAATATGTCCTACGCTGTGTTTTAAAACTTAAAATGGAAATTGAGAATATAGCTTTACTCCAGTGAGGAATCACCCATGGGTAATTTTAAGTGGTTTGGAGAGTTCAAGGCTGCAGAAATGTTGAAATGTCATCTACTGGGGATTTCAAAATAAAATCCCTTTAAAAGGTACAGATTATAGGATATAATGCCTCAAGGAACTACAAGTATTATCTACTGAGATCTCTTCAGATTATACTAATACTCATTGGAATGAAATTGCTTAAAGGAAATTCTGACAGCTGGTTAAAAGAAGTTGAAGCAACCTCTTCCCTTTTCTGGGCTCTGGTATCATCACAAGCTTTTCCTCCTTAGCCTTAAATTATTGCACTACTGCTCCGTTGAAGGTGCTTACAAAATGGCCTCATTTTAAAGAGTGGAAGATATTTCAACAGTTAGGATGAAGCTGGGATTTTTAAGGCTAGAACTTTGAAATGAATATATGAGAAGAAAGATAAAAACTCGTTATACAAATTCTTAATCTTAGTTTAGTCTGTGAGTCAAATTCGCATTGCACATTGTGTTTTTAGTCCTTTTTCTGACTTGGATTATGCCCCCCACTTTAAAAATTAATCCATTCTCTGCAGCACCTATTGTACTTTAGTACATTGTAGGTACCCCGTCAGTATTAATGCTTTATTCACAAGCATCCTCACACATTGTGTGATTGTGCTTACAGAGCACATTTAACTACACACATTCTCTTCAAAACTCTGTCACCATAAAGCAAAGCAAATTCCTTCCCTCCTTTGTTGAATGGATGGCTGGGTGGATAGCTGTTCTTTGCACATGTTCATGTTGAGTAGGTGCTGTATAACATCACTTGTTCCTTTTTTAATGTGACTCACGACAAAATTACCCCAGCTTTCAGTAATCTTAAGGGAAAAAAAACCTTGCCATCTGCAATTTACTGCTTTTAACCTGAAAAAATAGGATCTAAAATGATACTCGGATACTTAAGAGGCTTCATGTGTTGTAGGCAGAAGCTGACAGATGGCACATGGTGGTAGGCTGATGCAGCAAAAGAAAGAAAGTAGACAATAGTGTGGAAGATCTTCTTGAAAAAGGTCATGACCACTCTCTAACCAGAGATGATTAACTATTTTTTAATATTATCTAACCTCTTTATGGAAATAGCTGATGTGCTCATTAACATACTGCAGTGGATCTATAGGAAGGAAACCTATAGATAATAATGCCAGGGGTCAGCACTTATGTCTATTGCTAAGGGGACTGTCTTAGCATTCAATTTTAAGCCCTACAACTTGCAATGCTTACTCAGTGTAAGATCCTTATTCCTCTTTTTCATGTAATAGACTATATCTGGAGATTAACTTTCCTCTTTTAAATAACACCATAATTTGCTTTGGAGATGGGGGATCAAAGAAAGCTAAGTATAGCATTTCTCAAAACTGTTTTCCTTGGAGGCATATTCCTATTCAGCTGTGACATCTAATGTAGTAGATATTAAAAAAAATTTGTGAAGTTGATATTGGGAAAATTTACATGTACTTCTTAATCTCAGACTCAAGAAACTTCTGCATTCTAGAACTTCAGAGAATTTGGGTCTGTTGATATTATTCTGAAGGTAAGAGATATTTGACATCTGATTGCTTCAATCAGCATTTTCCGACGTAGATCACTGGGCAGAAATATCTTGACAGGGTCTGTCTTTGATACACAGTGATTATTTGAATTAATTTTTAACAAAGTTGCACTTAGAAAGATTGAAAGAAAGGGCAGATGTGGCTGGTAAAAGCACATACAGTATGTGTTCTGAAATATCTTTTAAGTTCCCAGAATGTGGGTCATATCATTCACTTACTGCTGAAAATCTCTCAGTTGAACAAAGACAAATATTTGCTTTGTTTTACAATGCACTTCATGTGTGATTGAAATGGCAGAACCAAGCCTCTGCCAGGGGTCCTCAAACTTTTTAAACAGGGGGCCAGTTCACTGTCCCTCAGACCGTTGGAGGGCCAGACTATAGTTTAAAAAAAACTATGAACAAATTCCTATGCACACTGCACATATCTTATTTTGAAGTAAAAAAACAAACGGGCAAAAACACCAGCATGTGGCCCGCGGGCCGTAGATTGAAGACGCCTGCTCTAGTCTGTAGATTTTTGCTTTGGGAGACAGGGAGCTGTCCGCTGTTCTGAATCTCTTAAGGTTTAATGAGGGTAGACACTTGGTGCCAAGGAAAGCGACTGGGACCTGCACTGACTTTAGTAATAATGGCGCTGGGATAATGAGATCCCATGGAACTTAGCAAAATGAGAGTAGAAACAAGTGGTAAAGTAAAAACAAGTGGTATAAGCCCAGATGTTCAAAGTCCAAGGACATCTAAGTTGCAGGCTCAGCTATAAAATTAGAGTCCTGGGGTTTATCTCAAGGCACTAACTTTCAGAGGGCATATGAATAGTCCTTCTTACTATAGCTACATTACCTGAGGCAATGAGTTTGCCTATTTTTTAAATCAGGTAAAGTTGGGCCTGATCATTACTTGAATTACCAAATCTAATGGTAAAGCCACATGCTGTGGTACTGGGACTGTGGCTCCTCCCCTCCCCTTCTCTCTACTCTTCTATCCATGCTGCCTCTCCTCATCTCTCTTTGCCTCTTTTCTCTTTTTTCCTCTTTCCTCCTCTTCTTTTATCCCTTCCATCCTCCATCCCTCCCCTCCTCCATCTCTCCCATCCTCTCTCCTTCTCATCTTTTCCATTTTCTTCTCTTCCTTTCTCTACATCTCTGTCTGTATCTTTCTTTCTATGTATCTCTGTGAATTGCCACTGAGTTAGCATTTAAATTTAGTAATTTAGTGATATGGTCTGTATGGGTTTCACTTTGGGGAGAACATTTCAAACAGAAGTCCTGATCGTTGGTGGACCTTAGAGTTTCTTTGACATCTTTTGCAAAAGTAAACTTATCGGGACTTCCAGAGACTGCCATTTGAGCAATTAGAGTGGACTTCCACAGAGGCAAGGTAGGCTTTTAACTATTTATCCTCACTCCTCCCTCATTGGTTCTCTGCTGTATGAAACAAGTACTGTGCTCCTTTTCAAGAATAGGTAAATATATCACTTCTGACTTGTTGGGTTGGGTTAAAAAAAAAAGAATAGGTGAATATTGTTTTCCTAGGAAACTCTTTGGAATTGTAAGGAAATAATTCCTTCTGTGAAAAAGGAAAATGTGGTGGCTTTTAGTCTCAAATAGATTATTTGCTTTCTCTCTCAGGAGAGATGAATCAGAATTCTTAATGGAACCACAGTCTAATGAAGTCACTGGCCACAGTGTCTTCTCTCCCATGGGAGATGCAAATAACTAAATTCATGTCCTGGTACCAGCATAAAAAATGCAGGGAAGTGATGACCTGCCAAGTGTGAATTCCTTCTTGTCCTTGGTACACTCTGTTCACCCTCATTTTAAATTATCTCTTCCTCACTCCCCCATATTATTTAATTTAGTAAACAAACGTCCCCTGGTATAAGCTGTGTAAATATTGTAACTGAATTACTGTCTGCTTACTTAACTCATTACAGAAAACCATGATAAGCTTTTTAATTATAAAATTAGCCCTGCTGAATCAATTTCTTTCATATAATGAACTGCATGAAATGGTGCAATGAGGATAAAATCATGCCCCTTTCATACCCTATATAAGACTAACTTTTGCCTAAAAATAATTTTTTGTGATAAAAATAATACCAACAACAATAATAAAATTGTCTCCCTTGTATGGTCCCCGGTGTGATTCTTTTAAACTGTTAATCCATTCTGGACTCACTTAGCCAAGACTTCATGAAATATTCCTCTTGAACCTACACATTGTCCTCAGCCTTGTCCTGAACACCTTACCCTGACCTGTCTAGCTCTTCCCTTAGAATTTTTTTCTGATCTTCTTGTTAGCAAACTTATGAATAAGTTTTCTGAATAGTGCCTTATATCACTCTTTACACCTGTCACTCATCACTTCTTCTTCTTCGGATACTTCTCTCAACTGTAATTTATATGTCTGCTCTAGGTACATATCTTTGGACTCTTTAGCATAGATATATACCTCTGATAAAGCAAGACCAAGGTCAAGGATGCTGTATCCTATAGCCAACAAACTGGTGTCATCCTGGACTCTCAAGCAAAATATGGGTAAATCCTAATCATAAAACTAAGTGACATTTATGCTTTTAAACATATCTTTTTTTATTTCCTCCATTTTCATTCTAAAGGTAAATATTTATCAGTCTCATTTATGTCTTTGGCTAAATCATCTTTTTACTTTATTTAATTTAATCTCTTTGGGGAAAGTTATACACTCTGGCCACTTACCAAATCATCATAATTTCCATGGAGAAACTTCTGAGATATTTTACCAAAATATTTCTGAAATGTTACACTCATGATTCACCCTAGAGAGGAATATTTAGGAAAAAGAGGCTACTCCTTATGGAAATATGGAAAATTCTTTTCATACTTGTCCCTTTCTTCATGCTTGTTTCCCCTAAATGAGATCATTTATACCACATCACTGATTAAGCTTATTTCAAAATCTATCACTAAGAGAAATTAATGGGTCATTGTTCAGAAAAATACATAGTAATTATGAGTTTCCTAAGACTGTCACAACATTTGACCAACAGTGTCCTTATAGAAATTTTGTGGTTTCTTTTTCTGGACAAGGCCAGATGCCTATGAAAATAGACTTAAAATATTTTTGCCTATGACTAGAAAATCAAGAGGAAAAAGTGGAAAACTATGTGTTATTTATATTCCAGAAAATAATTTGGGAGCTATAAATCCTGGAGATGACATATATTTCCCCATTAATATTGTATCAAAATTCTCTTAACGTGTTCTGGATACATTTCCATTAATCATATGAATTCTTTTTTTGATCTTTCCTCATTTTGGTGGACTGAGACTCTTGGTGGTTGAGTTGAAAATGGTTATTTCCTAGTAAGAGATGGTCTATGAAGATAACATATTTCATTGGCTCCCTCAGTTAGGAAGGCTGCTTGTGTTTTCCCAGCCTCTCTTCTGATGACCGCAGACTGTTGGTTCTTGCTACTGTCTGAAGTAGCATAATAATTAATTCAGAAGTTGGCTGCTTTTCCTTAGGATGCTTTAGGGCAGCATAAGACAATTAAGTCTATAGAGGAATGAGAAGGGATCTTTTATTTATTTGGGGTCTAGAGGTGCCATAACTGTGAGTCACAGAGTTGTGACATAGTGCATTCACCTAGGAAAATTGTCTTCATGAAATTACAGTTGCATTTTGTCTAAAAGGAAAGATTCCTCTCTCATACATTTTAACATGTTCTCATCAAAGCAAGAATCCAACTTCATGATCTAGTTAAGGGGAATTTACACACACACACACACATCCAGCCTTTGGGCCCTGTTGTGCTAATAGCCTTCATGTCATGACTCAGAACACTGCATGAAAAATTTCTCCTTGAAAGGAGATGACTGCTTTTGACAGTTGGCTTTTCCCAATGCAGTCATTAGACTGCACATGACTGATGTGTGTGCATGTATGGGGAGGAGTCTTCATTCCCTGGAACCGTAATGTCAGATTTCATATTGTCTGAGATCAGCATCTCTTCAGAACCAACCATGTACCACTTTCTCTGCAAACCACCTTCCCTGCTGACCATAACTGGTTATATAATTCTGCATCTTCTATTATCCTGACTGCTGATCCGTGCCTGATGGCTATGCCAGGTCTCACAACGCCACACGCTTTTGATTGCTGCGCTCTAAGCTGCTTAATAAGACAATTAAAAATGATTTACAAAATGACCATTGCAATGCAACTGGGGATCAGGAAGAGAATGTTCTATTTGCTGCAGTGTTAAAATTGTATGCCCTTCTATGGTTCCTTCTGCAGCTGCCTTTAATTTCTGTATTGGTTTACTTCCTTCTTAGATTTTTTGGTTAAATATCATTTTAAAATAGTTACAACTAAATAATGTATATCTGGAAAGAATTCAAGATATATGTTACCGGTACTGGATTGGACTGAAAGCTTCTGCCATGTAATGGGGTGGGGTTGCCTAAAATTCTTTAGCAGTTAAGAAGTACCGTAGTACAGACGGTCTTTCATCAAGCTGCTCATTCTCAGTTTTAGGGTCAAACCTAATTTAATCACTGACACATCCATCTTGATCATTTCCTCTTTCCTTTTCACTCTTATGGCTGCATTGATTAAAATGGGCAAATTTCCCAAAGACGCTACTGTGAGTCACACTCAAGTTCATCTATAGAAAGTGGAAATTTATCAGAAATAATGACCTTGATAATTTTGAATATAATAACTGAGAAATTAAAATAGAATCACATCTTGTATGTGTTGACAATTCTCACTTTTTGTTTTATGTAGTTGAATTTTAGGTTTCTTTTCTTTTGAATTTTTGTTTGTTTTTTTTTTCTGTTCAGAGGAATGAAAATTGGTATTGGCCCAAATATTAAGAAGATAAATATTAAGAAGATTCTCTTATATATTTAGTGCTAAGACCAAAAGGTTAATAAGATTGGCATTACACACTTACTAAAACTTTTCTTAGGAAGGGTGTGTGGAATAGATTTATAAAAAGAACAGTCTTTGAAGCCAGATATGCTTATTTATTATTCTTGCCTCTGTAACTTGGTAAAGTGCAAAACTTTGAGCAAGATACTACATCCATCTGAGATTCCATTTACTCACATGTAAAATGAGTATCCTAATCTTGACATTCAGTTTGACTGTCAAGATTACATAATGTTATTCATGTAAAGTGCCTGGCACACAGTAGGTGCTCAAAAAATATTAAATTCTTTCAATCCTCCCCCTCAATTTAGGAGTATGGAATGACAATACTTTATTGTTGTTAGTGGTATCCTCATTACTATATCCTGACAAATGCTGCAAGATGCCAAGCAGTTTGATGATGAAATTACTGTTTCAGCACCAGACTGTAATATTTTATAACATGATTCAAAAATTAGCCCATCCTATATATATATAAATAGCCTGGTTTTGTGCTCTTTCCAAAATATGTGAATGCTACAGTGATGGTGACCACATATGTTTTGAAGGAATTTTATTTATTTATTTATGTGGAACTTCCTACCATATCCTGCTTATTGAACCATGACCAAAATAAAACCAATAAGCCTGTCACTGGAACTAGTGACCACTGACCCACTTATGTGATATGGATCGTTTCTTTTCTGATTGTCAGTTATTGAGATTAAGGGTAAGGAGGAGATAACAAGTGTGATTTCCTGCAGCGCTCCCCTTCGACTCTTTCTCTCCGTTTCTTCTCTCCCTAACTCTCTAAGATTCCTATTCACCTTGAGGAATTGCCTCAATTTAATCTAATTTAATAGTTGATGATAGATGACCAGACCACCTTAGGGCACTAGTCAGAGATCTAATACTTATAAAGGCAAGTCCTTGGTAAGTGCTTCTGATCAAAACATTCCTTTGCCTCTTCTGCTATCTTGATTCCTTTTTTTGGTTGTTATTCCTACCACAAGGTTTTTTACATCTATTTTTTGTTCTTCTCAATGTCAAGTAATATTAATAGATTATCATTTAACCTGCTATACTTTTTTTTTTAACATTATGCCTCATACCATTCAGTCTTTGTAACTACTGGTTCTTTTCTCATAGGATTTTCTTGACCTAAGGTATAACTTACCTTACCTCTTAGTACCAGTTCTCTGGAGCTGCCAGAAAGTCCCTGTTGCCCCTACATACTTCAGCCAGCATCATCTGCAGATGTAACCATTACTGTCTATGTCCTAACATTCCCGTATAGTCCAGCCACACATCTGTCCTTCTTTGCCTTCAGGGGGACTCATCTTTCTCAGAGAAAAGAGATGGAGATACCAGCCCATGACTTGTCTATGTTGACTATCCTTACCTGCTATCACTCCCATCTCACCTGGGTTTGGGCCTGCTCCTTCTCATCATTACAGCCTTCAGATCCCCTCTCAAGTCCTGGGATTTTTGTTCTGTATATTTTACCATGTATGTTCATAATCCACTGAATGTGTTCCTGTCATTATCAAACATACCTCAGAGTGGTAGAGACTGAAAATAATTTTTCAAGGCTTCACCTAACAGTTGTGGGTTCTGTGTCCATGGAAGGTTCTAGGCTTACAAGGAATCCTAAGGTCCAGATGAGGAAGCAGAGATGGGGAAGAGACACCAGGGGGAGGTTGTCTAGCACACATCAAACGATTTCAAAAATATAGTAATTCTAGGTCCATCCACAGGTGAGATTGAGATTTTAATAATATACCATTCTTTGGTTACATTTGGCTTAACAACCCCGTGGAGATTAATCCTAAATCTTTGTAAGGCATCAGTAACTTTAGCTGGGGTAGGCATAAGCTGGCATGCATTATCTCTTTTGCAAGATTTCAGGCTCTGTTAAAACAATAGTTTTCCTCACTTAGTTTAGTACTTTTTATATTACATATTTTAATAGATGTTTTTGGTCACACTGGGTTAAATTAAATTTATGTTAATTGCAGTGTTAATCCTTCAATCAACACATATCTATTGAACATCTATTATCAGAAAGTTATTGGGTAAGGACATACAAGAACCCCAAGAATGGATAAAAACTTTATTCTGCATTCTAGGAGTCTTCAGTGTAGCTGGGGTGAAGAAACATCCAGTAAAAAGTTGTCCGTGTGACTTAGACACATTATTTAACATCTCTAAAAAGAAAATTTCTTTTTGTATGGGAACATTTTACCTGGTACCTTGACTTGGAGTTGGTGTTTTAGGTTCCTTGTAATTTTAGAACTCCAAGTAAAGTAGACATGAATGCCTGAATATTTATGTCAAACAAGTGCTAGCCATAATAGGTGCTACAATTATATAGACAAGAAAGAGATATCTGGAAACTGGGATAGATATGTATTCATGGAGATATTGGTATTTGAGTGGAGCTTTAAAGGAATGAATTTGGATGGTGAAATGATTCTCCCTCTCTGAATAGCGTAGGCAAAGGTACAGGGAGAACGTACTACCTGAATATTTTGTCTGGGTAGGCTTCAGCCAAAAGGGCATCTAGAATTGCCCTGACTTTTCTTCTTCTACATTTCTCCTGTCTCTGCACATTTGTTTGTGCATTTTCAGAATCTAGTTATTTCAGTAGTACCAAATATGTCAAAATAACCTGTATTCATTGTGAAACAATCCCTACAGGAATTCGAAGTAATCACAATTTCAGGAAAAAATTATAGTTTCTGGGTGCCTGGACTGACCCAACCTCATGGGTTTAGGATGCTAATCAGTGGCTTCCTGGATCAGTTCTCTGGTCTTGTCATAAATCAAGGACTGTCACATCTCAAAATACAACTATTTCAAGGAGAGGATTATTTCTGCTTTAAAGTATGTTTCTGAAGAGGTGAAGAATGCAAATTTGAGGAGCCCTTTAAACACATACACCCCTCACTTAGGGCCCAATTAATAGGAAAAACCCACTCTATAAGGTTTCACTCTGCCCTTGAAATTACATTTCAAAAAAACTTGCACTGACTTTCCCCAGGCACAGAAGAAGGATCCGTGTTTTAATTCTGACCTTAATTAAATCTTTATACAAGCTCTTTATTTGGCTCTCCAATGAAGAGTGGGAAGGTAGAGGGAAGGAAGGAAAGTGTATTTGCTATTCTTCTGGCTTCCTTGAGAGAAATGTACCCTAAATTCTCTCTCTTTATTTTGTAATAAGGGGAATTTGGAGTTTGAGGCTAAGTTACAGGAAGGTATTATAGCAGTAGCTGTATAAAGTAGTTAAAATGAGTGCCCAGAAATCATCCTAATTTCTTCCCTACCTCTCACTGGAGTTTGATTCCATTTCCTTGAGCTTATCAAAGCCAAAATTACTGAAAGGTACTGTCTATCCACAGGCAAGAACCAATTCTATAACCAATCCTCAGCCACTATTAATATTTCAAAACTATGGGTAATGACACTGTCCTTGGAAATATGGGGAAAAAGTTCCAAATGACAATTTTTTTTATTTCAAACTATTAAGGGAGTATGAATGTTTTTGCTACATGGATAACTTTTATAATGCTTAAGCCAGGGCTTTTAGTGTACCCATCACCTGAATAGTGTTTATTGTACCCAATAGGTAAGTTTTCACCCTGCCCTCCTCTCCTCCCCCTTCTTGATTTCCTATGACCTTTATATCTCTTGGTACCCATGTGTGTCCATTGTTTAGCTCCCACTTATTAGTGAGAACATGTGATGTTTGTTTTTCCATTCTGGAAAAATACTTTGCTTAGGATAATTGTTTCTACTTCTGTCTAAGTTGCTGCAAAAGACATTATTTAGTTCCTTTTTATGGCTGAGTAGTGCTCCATATATATATATATATGTATATATATATGTCACATTTTCTTTATCCACTCATGAATTAGTGGTCATATAGGTTGATTCAACATCTTTGCAATTGTGAATTGTACTGCGATAATCATTCAAGTGAAGGTGTCTTTTTGATCAAATGATTTCTTTCCTTTGGGTTGATACCAAATAGTGGGATTGCTGGATCAAATGGTAAGTCTACATTTATTTCTTTGAGAAATCTCCATACTGTTTCCCGTAGAGGTTGCACTGTTGCCATCCCACCTATAGTATACAAGCATTCCTTTCTCTCTGTGTTCATGCCAGCCTCTATTGTTGTTTTGCTTTTTAATAATGGCCATTCTGACAGGGTTAACGTGGCATCTCATTGTGGTTTTAATTTGCATTCCCTGATGATTAGTGATGTTAAGCATTTTTTCATAGATTTGTAGGTCATTTCTCTATATTCTTTTGAAAATCTTGTGTTCATGTCTTTTTAATTAGGTTGTTTGTTATTTTCTTGTTGATTTGTTTGATTTCTTTGTAGATTCTGGATTTTAGCCATTTATAGGATATATAGTTTGTGAATATCTTTCTCCATTTTGTACATTGTTTATTTCCTCTGTTGATTATTTCCTTTGCTGTTCAGAGGCTTTTAAATTTAATTAAGTCTCATTTATTTATTTTTGTTGTTGCTATATTTGCCTATGCAAAATTAGTCATAAATTCCTTCTAGGCCAATGTCTAGAAGAATTTTTCCTGTATTTTTTTCAAAATTTTTATGGTTTCATGTCTTACATTTAAATCTTTTATCCATCTTGAATTAATTTTTGTATATGGTGAGAGATAGAGGTTCTTTTTGATTTTCTGAATGTGGCAATCCAGCTTTCCCAGTACCATTTATTGAATAGCACTTCCTTTCTCCAGTGTATGTTATTGTCTGCTTTGTCAAAGATCAGTAGGTCATAGCTATCTGGTTTTATTTCTGGGTTCCCTGTTCTGTTCTATTGGTCTCTGTTTCTATTTTTGTGTCAATACAATGCTGTTTTGGTTACTATAGCCTTGTAGTCAGGGAATGTGATGCCTCCAGATTTGTTCTTTTTGCTTAAGATTGATTTAGCTATTCAGGCTCTTTTTTTGGTTTGAAATGAAGTTTAGGATTATTTTTTCTAGATCTGTGAAATATGACATTGGTATTTTGATGGGGAATGCATTGAATCTGTAAATAACCTTGGATAGTATGGACATTTTAACAATGTTGATCCTACCAATCCATGAGTAAGAAATGTTTTCCCATTTGATTGTGTCATCTATGATTTATTTCATCAATGTTTTGTTGTTCTCCTTGTAGAGATATTTCATGTCCTTAGTTAGGTATATTTCTAGGTATTTTATTTTCTTCGTAGCTGTTGTAAATGGTATTGAGTCCTTGATTTGACTCTCAGCTTGACTGTTATTGGTGTATAGGAATGCTACTGATTTGTATACATTGATTTTGTAACCTGAGACTTTGCTGAATGTACTTATCAATTCTAGGAGTCTTTTGATGTAATCCTTAGGGTTTTCTAGTTACAAGATCATATAATCAGTAAACAAGGTTAGTTTGACCTCTTTCCAATTTGCATTTATTTCTTTCTCATGCCTTCTTGTCTTGGCTAGAACTTCCAGTACTGTGTTGAATACAAGTGGTGACAGTGGGCACTCTTGTCTTGTTCTAGTTCTTAGGGGGAATGCTTTCAACTTATTCTCATTCAGTATGATGTTGGCTGTGGGTTTGTCATATATGGATTTTATTATTTTGAGTTATGTTTCTTCTATGCCTAGTTTGTTCAGGGTTTTTATCTTGAAAGTGTGCTGGATTTTATTGAGTGCTTTTTCTGCATCTGTTGACATGATCATATTGTCTTTGTTTTTGCTTCTGTTTCTGTAGTGAATCATGTTTATTGATTTGCATACGTTAAACCATGCTTGAATCCCTGAAATGAAACCTACTTGATCATGATAAATTATCTTTTTCATGTGCTCTTGAATTCAATTTACTAAAATTTTGTTGAGGATTTTTGCATCCATATTCATACTGGATATTAGTCAGCAGTTTTCTTTTTCTTGTTGTGTTCTTTCCTGGTTTTGGTATCAAGGTAATACTGGCTTCACAGAATGAGTTAGGGAGGATACTCTTCTTCTCTATGTTATGGAATAATTTCTGTAGGATAGGTACCAGTTCTTCTTTGTAGGTCTAGTAGAATTCAACTGTGAATAAATATCTGGTCTGGGGCTTTTTTTTTTTTTTGGTTGGAAGATTTTTTTTATAACTGCTTCAATCTTGCTTCTAGTTATTGTCTGTTCAGGATTTCTGTTTCTTCCAAACTGAGTCTTGGGAGGTTTTGTGATTCCAGGAATTTGTCCAGTTCCTCTACTTTTTCTAGTTTGTGAATATAGAGGTTTTCATAGTATTCATAGATGGCATTTTGTATTTCTGTGGTATCAGTTGTAATGTCTCCTTTTTCATTTCTGATTGAGTTAATTCAAGTCCTTTCTCTTCCATTTCTGGTTAAGCTGGCTAGTGGTCTATTGATTTTGTTTTTCTTTTCAATGAAACAAAAAGTTGTGAAAACAATGAAACAATGAAACAAAAAGTTATTTGTTTCCATTTTGTTTAGTTCTGTTCTGAGCTTTGTTATTTCTTTTCTTCTGCTGGCTTTGGGTTTGATTTGCCTTTCCTTTTCTAGCTCTTTGAGATCTGATATTAAGTTGTTAATTTGTGATCTTTCTGTTTTTTTAATGTAGGCATTTAAGGCTATGAACTTTCCCCTTAAGACTGTTTTCACTGTATCCCATAGATTTTGATAGCTTGTGTCCCCTTTGTAATTCTGTTTTAGGAATCTCTTGATTTCCATCCTAATTTCATAATTGACCCAAGGATGAGTTCAGCAACAGGTTGTTTAATTTCCATGACTTTGTTTAGAATTGGGTAGTTCTCTTGGAATTGATTTCTAGTTTTATTCTACTGTGGTCTGAGAAGATATATAGTATGATTTTGATTTTTTTGAATTTACTGAGACATGTTTTGTGGCCTAAGATAAGATCAGTCTTAGAGAATGTTCCATGCCCTGATAAGAAGAATTTATATTCAGTACTTTGGAATAGAATGTTCTGTAATGTCCATTTATGTCTATTTGTTCTAGAGTTCCATTTAAATCCAGTGGGAAAGTACTTTTTGACAAATGGCAGAGGCACAACTGGCCATCCATAGGGAAGAAATTAATGTTGGGTTCCTATCTCTCTTAATAAATAAAAATAAATTCCAAATGAATTAAAGACTGCAAGGTAAAAAACAGTCAAAAATATTTGGAGAAAATTTGGACTAAACATATAACCTCTAGTGATCAGTTGAAACATTTCTAACTAAAACCAGAGTTCCAGATGCTATAATATAAAAGAAAAAGAGTCACCACATAAATATTTTTAAGAAAATGTATAGTAAAAGATACCATTACCAAATTCAATATATAAATAATATATTTGAAAAATGTTTTAGTGAAATGTATCCATGAGGATCGCAAGTGGTTATAACCAAAAACCCAAATAAATGTGCCTTGAGCACATTAGGTGTTTTAATTTTTGTCATGTAACAAGAAGGTAAGCAATCCAGAGCTTGTAAAGCAGACCTGTAATGATAAGCTGGGATCATTCTGTCTCTCTACTTAGCTGTCCTGACTATGGGCTTCCATCCTCACATTTGTCACCTTCTGTTCAGTAAAACGTTTCTTCACCATTAGTATTAGATTCAAGTTGTAGGCAGGGAAAACAAAATAGGAAGGTGAAACCAAAAAAGTATACCCTGGCTAAGTTTGCACCTTTTAAAAGAAGAAACCCAGAACTCTCTCCCTGAGACTTTAGCTATAACTGTGTATCCCACAGTTGTATGGGAGACTGGTTAATGTGATTATTTTATAATTGCTTTTGTCTCTGTAATGTGGGCATATTTTCAACCTTAACATTAGAGTTCTTTTACTATGGGAAGAAGGGAAATATTAATTCTGGATAGGTGGCTAGCAGGGCCTGCCACACGAATGAAGATAAAGTTAATATCTACACTATTTATATATTTTTTTACAAACTGATAACTAAAGAAAACAATCCAATAGATAAATGAGTGATAAATATGAATAAACACTTGCAGATGATGTAAAGAAATGGAAAAACATATCATGCGCATGGATTGGCAGAATCAACATTGTTAAAATGTCCATACTACCCAGAGTGATTTACAGATTCAGTGCAATCTCCATCAAAATACCAACATCATTTTTTACAGATTTAGAAAAAATAATTCTACACTTTGCTTGGAACCAGAAAAGAGCCCGAATAGCCAAAGCAATCTTAAGCAAAATGAATAAATCTGGAGACATCACTTCACCAGACTTTAAGGCTGTAATAACCAAACAAGGCTGTAGTGATCAAAACAGCATGGTACTGCTAAAAAAATAAAAATTAGTGACACAGACCAATATAACAGAACAGAGAACCCAGATATAAGACCATCCACATATTGCCATCTGATCTTTGACAAAGAAGACAACAATATACACTGGGGAAAAGAATCCGTATTTAATAAATGGTGCTGGGAAAATTGGATAGCCACATGGAAAAGACTGAAACAGGATTCATATCTCTCATCACTCACTAAAATTAATTCAAGATAGATAACAGACTTAAACCTAAGACATGAAACCATAAGAACTCTAGAATAAAATGTTAGAAAAATTCTTCTAGATATCAGCCTAGCCAAAGAATTTATGAAGAAAACCCCAAGGGCTGTCATCACCACAACAAAAATAAATAAGTAGGACTTGATTAAATTAAAAAGTTTCTGCACAGCCAAGGAAACAATCAACAGAATGAATAGATAACCTACAGAGTGGGAGAAAATATTCATATGCTATACATCTGATAAAGGGCTAATAACCAGAATGTACAAAGAACTGAAGAAAATCAGCAAGAAAAAAACAACCCCATTAAAAAGAGGGCAAAAGACATGAACAGAAGCTTTTCAAAGAAGATAGACTAATGGTCAATAAACATATGAAAAAATGCTCAAAGTCACTAATCATCAGGGAAATGCAAATCAAAACCACACTGAGATATCACCTAACCCCAATGAGATTGGATTTCATCAAAAAGTCCCAAAACAATAGATGCTGGCATGGATGCAGAGAGAAAAAATAACACTAATACACTATTGGTGGGACTGCAAGCTAGTACAACCTATATGGAAAATAGTATGGAGATTCCTCAAAAAACTGAAAGTAGACCTATCATTTGACCCAGCAATCCCACTACTGGGTATTTCCCGAACAGAAAAAAGACATTTTATGGAAAAAAAAACAAAAAAACACTTGCACTAGAATGTTTATTGAAGCACAATTCACAGTTGCAAAAATGTGGAATCAACCCAGTGACCATTCAGTTCATGAGTTAATAAAATGTGGTATCTGTATACCATGGAGTACTGCTCAGCCATAAAAATTGAATTAATTCCTTTTGTTACAATCTGGATGGAACTGGAGATCATTCTCCTTAGTGAAGTCTCACAAGAATGGAAAAACATCACATGTACTCACTATTAAATTGGAACTAATAGAACAGCACTCACATGCACAGATGGAAACAAAACTCAATGGAAATCATGCAGGAGGGGATGGGTGAAATCATATCTAAGAGGTACAATGTACACTAGGTGATGGGCACACTTATAACTTTGTCTCAAGCAGTACAAAAGCAATCCATGTAACCAAAACATTTGTACCCACGTAATATTGTGAAATGATAATAATTTTAAAAATCAGGTTACCCTGAAATCTATGAAAAGATGCCCAACTTCCTTAGAGGTCAGACAATTGCACATTTAAGTAACAGTGAGATTTTTTTTTTTTTTTTTTTTTTTGAGACAGAGTCTCACTCTGTTGCCCGGGCTAGAGTGCCATGGCGTCAGCCTAGCTCATAGCAACCTCAAACTCCTGGGCTCAAGTGATCCTCCTGCCTCAGCCTCCCGAGTAGCTGGGACTGCAGGCATGCGCCACCATGCCCGGCTAAACGATGAGATATTTTATATTCATCTAACTGGAACAAATTTAAAAGTATGCTAAGTCCTACTGCTGTTTGAGATGCAAAAAAAATTTAAATTATTACAGTTTGTTTTTTAAAAAGATCCACTTCTGAATGGCAATTTCTATTGAAATTAAAAAAATATATATCCTTTGATTCAGGGAAACTAATTATCAGAATCTATCTCATAGAAATAAAAATATCAATATCAAACTATTAAATATATATACCCAAGGATTTTACTGCATCATGTTTTATAGTGGTTTTAAAAAAAAGAATAGTTTTAAATGTTCATAAATAGGGAAATGCAATTGTTAAGCAAATTATAGTAAATCCCTATCAGGGACTATAATGCAGTCATTTGGAAGAATGGACTTGATCTATCTTGATCTAAGCCAGATGACTTAGAAAAATTCCCACAATGTACTGTTAAGTGAGGAAACAAGATAATAAAGGAGAAAGATAAGAATGGTGCAGTTTATTAATCTGAGTTGCTAAGGGTTGGAGAGAGAAAGGGAAGCAATAGGGGAATGTGAAATGGAGAAAGCAAAAGAAATCAAGTTTTAGATTATGTGCATAAATAAAATAACTTAGAATTCAGTTTTATTTTTTAAAGAGCTGAAATAAGGAAGAGAAATTACAGCATGAACTGTATACAACAAGGTCAGTGTACAATAAAGAACAGAAGACTGAGGATTTTCTTGGAGTTGTTCCTGATTAGATGTTAGAAGATTTGGGTTACCACCAACCCTCTTCAGAGGAGAATTTATAAATTTATAAAGATCCATTGTATATTCTTTACTTTGTTCAATATGAACATGAATAGTAAACTTTCTAGAGTTCTCGTTTATAATAAATAAATAGAATATCTTATTTTTTAAGCAGCTGGTAGATATTGTATCACACTGGTACAATAAATGTAGACTTGAACAAAATTTGGGCTACTTTAAAGTGGGAAAGATAATTCACTGCTTATAACTGAGTCCCAGAATTTTTTTAACCATCTGATTCCCAAGCCCAGAGCTTTGGCTTCTGGGCTGTGTTGCTGGCAGTGAGGAAGTGGGATAGCACATTGTTTAAATCACAGCACTTCTCTGTTTTCTGGCTAAGTTACAAAACAATGTTGTAGTCGTGAAACTGAATGTCATCAGCACACATTGCGGCACGCACGGAGCATGCATGACACTATAGTAGCGCTTAAGGCGAGCATATGATTGCATTTAAGAGAGACGTTGCTTTTTTAAAGAAGTTTTTCCACTAAAGGAAGACAAAGTGAAACAAAAACAACCAAACAGAAAGCATCTCTGTGGACTTTCCATCACAGCAATTACATTATCTGGTTCTGAGTTTGGCTTAGGGCTTTGCATATTTTGAATACTCAATAATATCTATTGAATGAATGAATGAATGAAACCAACCATGTTAACAGGAACTGGACTGTGAACAGCAGTTCTTAACA